>JARHVA010000419.1:970000-1510000 GCA_037957365.1 Torreya grandis
TATATACCATTATTTCATATCATCATAATATTCCATAAAGCCCTCTAACACTTTGTGGAAACTGGACCTAATTTTAGCACCTTCAATCCCCATAGACTTCCAATACTTCATGGAAAGTGGATGTGATTCCAACACCTTACACCTCCATTAAGAACCTAAACTATCAAAAACACTACATGCTTCCCGCACCTCCTACCTCTGTAGAGATTTCACCTCTTCAGGACACCTTCCAACTCTATCAGAGAATTTAACTACTCTAGACACCTGTAAATCTTACCAACTTTCATAGTTGGTTTCTCACAAGTATATCTATAGTATCCATGCCTCTTAAAGAGATGAATTTAAAATATAAGGGCCCTAGAGTGATTCCTATTTTAGATTCAAATATAATAGAGATCAAAGATACAGATTTAGGTCATATTAACCTAGGAGATTTTTGGGCTAGAATAGGTGCAAAATTCAAGAATGACTAATCATAGAGTATCTATGACTCTAGTCTTCCATAAGATGTAGCCTTCCCTCTATCTATTCAAATCCCTGAGTTGGTCCTAACAATTGCCCAACACTATTACCCTGATAGGAGGCAAGTATATAATTAGAAAATGGAAAAGGTTCTGGATTTAAACCCTGATTTCATTGACTCAATGTTTGCCATACCAAAATTTGAGAGTTATTTGAATATAGATCCTTAGACATTTACACAATTCTATGAGGAAAAAATGGATGGATGTTATAAGATAATCAATAAAAAATAGCTCAAGACCCCCAAACATTCCTCCACCATATTTCTTAAGATCATGTATAGGCCAAATTTTATCGATGAGGTAGGGGATATTATAATACTACTACACATGGTCATTGGCAATATTGATGCCAAGTGCTATCAAAAATAGATGTAATAATATATCTAGACCATTCAAAAAAATAAATAATACATACATTGGGTCCAATTGATAAGTGAATCCCTCCATAATAAATTGATGGAGGTGTAAATAATGAATAAATTCTACATGACATCTTATATTGTTTTTATCATGGCCTAAGGAAGATTATTCCTAAGTATTGACATAGTTCTTAAGGAAATAAATAGAGTCTACAAATACTACCCTAATCTCAAACTAGTAGATAGTAGTTCAAGAGAATCAATAATTCCTTCATCTATAGAATCATTAACATGTTCAATTAGGAACTTGCAAATGAAAGATTTTCAAGAGCAACAAAAGTTGAAATCAGTAACTGGGGTTCATTCTTCATATCATTCCCCACCTACTCCTACATCAGGGTAGTTAGATTCAATGGCTATCCCTACAAACTTCCTTAGTGTATAAGTGATAAATGGGAAATGTTTTAGTTAGTTAGGTAACTTGTGGAGACAAACATACTCCTCTTAGATAGGCACAATGTAGGGATATATTTCCTAATTTTTATTGGCCATTAGACATACCAATTCCTCATGAAAGCTAGAGAGATACAAAGGTTAATATGTTCCAAATGACACTAAGGACTTTAAAGTCTATACCTTATTTTGATCCATGTGGTAAAATAACCCATGCATTGGACGTAGAAACATATGAACATATGCCTTATTATGAGGATTTTTGAAAAGATTATGAAGATGAAGAGATCGTCAGGATGAGGGACTATTCAAGGATGTCCCTACAATAGATAAAATATTATGATTTGGCACTAGTCCTTGATGACTTGGTGGATGAAGACTCTAGAGTACACCCAATCTACTACATCTTTCTCTTTGTTTGGAATAACAACTCCTCTAATCAATAAAACAATTAATTGGCTGAGGAGTAAGGGAGTAAAGGTCACAAGGGAAGCAATAGGGGTTAAAAATAAGCTCTTAAAGCTCAAAGCATAAGGTATCACTCCATTAGAGGAGGGCCTTAGTGAATCATCATAGGAACTTAAGAAGAATAAGAAGAAAAAGAAAACAAAGAATAAAGAAAAAAAGGATAATCAAATAGATAGGGAGAAGGTACAGATGAACCAATTTATCTTTCACCTAAAAATGTAGTAGTAACATAAGGTTCTATACCTTTAGATCCCATAACCTTGACCCCTTTTTCTACTTCCCCCTTCTCCTACTCATAGTATTCAAGAAGTTTCAACACCTCCACCAACTATCTCCATCATCCCACATCTCAGGATCCCATTATTTTAAAGGTCTCAACACCTCCACTTCCAATGTCAACCCCTCCACTTTTATCCACTCCACATACCATTTCACCCATAATACCCACATTAATAATCCAATTTAAATCAACACCAGTAAGTTAAATGGATAATTAGGGTCCCCCTACAATGGAATCTCAAGTTTCCACCCCACTTTCCCTTATTCCCATTTCACCTTCTCCATTTGATACACTCCCATTCTCCCTTCCACTTATAACTCCTTCCATCACATATCCATTAATTCTTAACACCACCCAATAACACATTTCCATGGAATCAATCATCTTGACTATAATTCCACAAGCCACCCCAATTCTTAGGATAAGTATTGTTTCTTCTTCATCTCAACCCATCATTTTCACATCACTAACCTTGAGTGTTCCCACTCATCTGATTGACACATTTAGTTCTTTGGCTGCCACCCTTCCACCAATTCACAAATTCATAACCCCTATGTCCATTACACCATCCACTCCTCCCACTTCCACTATTTAAACTATACCATTGATCAAGATTGGAGCAACTCAGTTATTTGGTGCAAACATTAATTTGTAAACCACTGATGAAAGTGGATACCCATAGGCACCTCTTGAGGAACCAATGACATAATCTTCCCAAGAGTCCCCAATGATTATAATGTCTTCTAGTAAAACAACATTACCTATTGATTCTCTGGTAATCATGTCAAAATAATGAATGGATACCCCTAGTTAGTTATCCCAATCAGTGGGTGAAAAGAGAAAATAGATGATTAATCATAGTCTAATGGACTTTGGCATGTCAAAGGTTAATAAGAAATCAAAACTCACTCTCATGACCTTCTCAAAAACATTTAATGATGACAAGGGAAAGAGATATGTTGAAATTATAGTCCCCTACCAAACAAATCAAAAGAAGATCTTGTGGTGGGTGATTATAAGATTTCTCAAATACACCTTGGATTGAAGACTAGCAAAGGTATTAAGCAAGATGTGTAAATTGGTATCAACTCTTTATTCTAGATAATTGATCATGGAAAAGCCATGAAGGATGAGTTGAAGAGAAAAGTAGATTAGTTGATAGAAGCATTAAACCAATTTATAAATCCTAGTAAAACATCACAACAACCATAGATAGTGCAACCAATCAATCCATATCAAGCTAAAATTGATTCCATATGAGAGATTGCTCACATGAGAAGGGATATAAAGGAATGGTATGAGGAACTGATCACTAAAGGAAATAGGTTTATTGTAATAATGATGGAATATTATGGCATCATCATGGAGAGGAAGGATATTTTGAAAGAATAGATCAATCAATATGAAGGAAAAATTCATACCTTAAATTTATATTATCCCAAATTAGTAGCCATAAAATAAATTGATATGAATACCATAATTGTTGAGAATATATTGAAGAGTGATGCTAAGCATGAGGAACTACATAAGGCTTCTCAATTTTAGATAAGAATACTAATAGACTTTATTGAGCAAGACAAAGAGGGTTATGATAACGTAGTTGATGTATTGTATGAGATTGATGGCATGATGAATTCAATGTCATGCCAAGAAGTAGATGATTCTAATAATCTCCTTTAGATAGATCAGGTCTAGAATAATTTTAAATCAATAATTGATAAAGAATATACAAAGGACATAGTCTTCATCCTGAGTTCTATCCACCATTTTATCAGGTATGAAAAAATAATTGATAAGATGAGAATGGAGATGCAAGGAATAAAAAATTTCAAAAGAGAACTTTTTGATGTTCAGGCAGATTGTGCAAACTCCAATATCTACTCTTATGAGTCAGATCCAAAATGCATATAGGAAATATTCAAGGCCTTTGATGCATATGTTGAGAAACTAGAGGCCAAGAATATAAGAAAGCTAAAGAAATTTTGAAACATTGACTAATCTTTCCTCTCTATTGAATATTTTCAAATGTTATATCATTTCAAAACATCATAATTTTTAATTTCATTGCAAAGGTACAACTATATTTTTTATAACTCTTTTTGAGAAAGATAAAAACATATTTTACACTTTATATTTTTTGATAATGTGAAAGTTGAAAAATCACAAGTGTGAATTGCACTTTCCATTTTGAAAAATGTGAATTGTTGAAAAGTTCAAAATCATGAAGTGAAAATTACATGGTTCATTTTAACATAGTGATAAAGACTTAAAATATGTAAAAGTCTCACTTATGTTTTGTAAGTTGGGGTTTTTTACATGGAAAAGTAGAATTATTTTCAAAATTATATTTTATTTTGAAGAGTCCATTTTTATTTTAGGCACCTCTTTTTGCATGAGGAAGTTATTTTTAGCCACTTCTAGATGAAGAAGACTTGTATGGAGATCAAATAGTTCCATCCATGCCTTACCATGCCATGTTATGCTAAATGTCATGCCCAAATTATGCATGGCATTCTACAATCATTCCACAAGTCTAAGATGCCAAAAATGGAACTTGCCTCTTTTGCATGAGCATTTCAGATTTGCATGATCTCCTTCAACTAGGCATTCAATTTTTGTCAACTACATCTCATTTGGGGGATATTTTGTATAAAAATGGGTAGACCTCGTGGCCTAATTTATATTTTTGCTGCTAGTTATATTTTATATATTTTGAATGTATTTACTACAAGATGTAACCTTTGGAGAGAAATAAAGTTGAAGATTTGCCTTTCTTATCTTGAGAGATCTCTATGTGTGTGGAAGTTATTTGATTATTTGTGGAATATTTGTCTCTTTGTTTCAATTTCAAGAAATTCATTTGTGGTATTTTACCCTTTGAAAATATTATTTAGAATAAAGATCTTTTTCTTTTTTATGAAAAATAGCTAAAATACTACCTCTAATTTCTATTTATATGAGTCTATGCTGAAATAAATTTAACATATTTTTGGTTCTATTGTGTTGATCAAGAAAGCATTAAAATCTACTATAAAATATTTAGTGTAATCACCATATTTTTAGTTTTATATAAATTTTAATTCTTCAACCCTTTTCCCCATCAAAACCCTAGTTTAATATTCAAAAGCACTAAAAAGTTAGATTTCCACAAAACTAGTATGTTATTAGTTTGCATCATATTAGTGAAAGGAATCCAACCTTCTCTAGAAACTAACCTCAAATTGCTAAGGTCCCATGACTTTGGAGGTTTTTCCATTGTATCATTAGGTAATAGCATAATAAGCTACATGATCAAGACAGGGGCAATTCTATGTGATAATAGTTTTTGGCATGCCTAATGGGACAAAAATTTGATGAAACTTACATAATCAATTGAAGGATTTTGGTGTGTTCTTAAATGAATATTTCCATTCAGGGTAGTTTATTCAACACCATGACAACTCTAAAGATCAAATCTTCTAGTTTAAGATTCCAAACTCTTAAATATTATCAAAGATCAAGATTTTGGTGATATTCTTGGTCCTTTCCATTATTTTGAATTAATCTAATTGCTTGGTGACTCTACTAGTATGCACTTATTATTGAAAAGGTAGACTTGATTGTTCCTTATTTGAATGATCTAATATGTTGAGATATCATGAAAAATATGTCTTTTCCCCTAATACTTATTAAAATTACTTTTTATATGACTTCATATCATCCATATCAGACTAAAAATGCTACTAGTTTTATCCCAAATAGATTTAATACAATAAGATACCTTCATTTTCATAATAATTACCTCCCTTACACCTTAGTTCATCCTTCTTTGAAACCTATTCACACCTATGAGTAGCATCAAGAAGGCTACATTTCTCCCAATCTACATTAGTACCCTCCTAATTGTCCCCAAAAGAGCATCAATGATATAAAACTTGATTTCAAAAGATAACTAAAGGATATTGAAAGAGAGGAGTATAGTAAGTAGTAGGAAGAGCTTGTTTATCAAGATTACACATAATAAAAGGAGGTGATGGGATAATGTAGATATGAAGAAGAGTGTTTAGCTAGGAAAATTTTATTTGTTTATATTTTTATCACAAAAATATCATTACATCTAACACCCTAAGGGATACCCCACTTTTTTTTAGGAAAACCCCTTAAGCCTCCAAAAAACCCATCTTTCCTTTTTTATTTGTGGAATTTGGAACTCTAGATGAAATTTTCACTTGTGCAAATTGATTCAAGGGTTTTGGGTCCCAAAAAACACCAAAATTCCCTTTTTGTAGAAACTAGAACCCAACATGCACTTTGCATATTTGCACAATGTGTAAAATGCATGGCAGGCTCTAGATCCCATGAAACACCAAAATTTCCTTTTGGTGAAAATTGGAACCCAATGTACACTTTGCACATTTTCAAAATGTTCAAAATGCATGGTGAGCTCTGGATCTCACAAAACACTAAAATTACCTTTTGGTAAAAAATGGAACCTAGTGTGCACTTTACATGTTTACACAATGTGGAAAATACATAGCAAGCTCTGGATTCTACAATGCACCCTATCTGGTAGAATATGGAACTCAGTGTGTACTTTACATGTTTTACAATGTGTAAAGTGTATGACAGGATTTAGCTCCTACTAAACCTATAACCCCCCACCTCCATGGGAACTTGTGGGTGCTTCTATCACCTCCAATTTTTATGGGACCTTTTAGCTACTTCTAACACCTCCAACCTCCATGAGAACTTTTAGGTGCTTCTAGCACCTCCAACCTCCATAGGAAAATGTTATTGTATCAATAAATGGATCACTATGAAATAATCATAGATATAAGGAAAATCTTTGAGGAACAAATCAATAAGGACTTTTAGAAGAGAACTATTTGATTTTGAGAAAGATAAAAACACATTTTACAGTATATTTTTTTATAATGTGGAAGTTGCAAAAATCACAAGTGCAAATTGCACTTTCCATTTTGAAAAGTGTAGATTAATAAAAAAGTATAAATTCATGAAGTGTAAATTGCATGGTTTATTTTAGAAAAAGTGATAAAGACTTAGAAAGTTGTAAACATATCAGTTAAGCTTTTGCATGCTAGGGTTTGCATGAATAGAAACTTGGAATTTATTTTCAATGGTATCTTTTATTTTAAAAGACCAATTTTATTTTTGGCACCTCTTTTTGTATGAGGAAGCTATTTTTAGTCACTATCAAATGGAAAAGCCTTGTATGGAGATCTTTAGTTCTAGCCATGCCATACCACACCATGTTATGCCTAGGATCATGCCCAAATCATGCATGCCATGCTCTATCCATTACATAAGTCTAAGATGCTATACATAGATAAACTCACTTATTTTTACATGAGGGTTTTTAGATCTGCATGATTTTTTGAACTGAGCATTCAAGTTTCAACAACTACATGTCTTCTATGACATATTTTGTATAAAAGTGGGTAGACCTTGTGTCCCAATCTATATTTTTTCTACTAGTTATATTTTATGCATTTTGAATATATTTACTACAAGTTGTAACCTTTGGAGAGAAATAATGTTGAAGATTTTCCTTTCTTATCTCGAGAGATCTCTGTGTGTACAAGTTATTTGATTATTTGTGGAATCTTTATCTCTTTGTTATAATTTTAAGAAATTCCTATGGTATTTTACCCTCTTGAAAATATTTTTTGAAATAAAGATCTTTTTTCCTTTTCTAAAAAATAGCTAAAATCCTACCTCTAATTTTTATTTATATGAGTTTGTGCTGAAATAAATTCAACCTATTTTCTTCTCTATTGTGTTTATCAAAGCAAGAATTAAAATCCACTATAAAATATTTGGTGAAATCACCATATTTTTAGTTTTATACAAATTTTTATTCTTCAACCCTTTTCCCCATCAAAACCCTAGTGTATGATTCAAAAGCACTAAAGAGAGAGATTTACACAAAACTAGTATTTTATCAGTTTGCATCATATTTAGTGAAAGGAAGTTGGCCTTATCCAAAGATTAACCTAAAATTTCCAAGTTACCATGACTTTGGAGGTCTTTCCATTATATCATTAGGCACTTTAATAATAAGCTATAGGAACAAGATAGGTGCAATCCTATATGATAACAATTTTTGGCATGCCCAATGGGACCCAAACCCACAATCCATTAAAGGATTTTGGTGTGTTCTTCAATGAATCTTGTCATTTACGGTAGTATATTCAACACCATGGTGACTCTAAATATCAAATCTACTAGTTTAAGTAGTCTAAGCTCTTAAAGATTATCAAATATTAAGATTTAGGTGATTTTTTTTGGTCTTTTCTATTCTTTTAAATTAATCTAATCACTTAGTGATTCTGTTGGTATGTGCTTATTATTGAAAAGACATACCTAATTGTTCCTTATTTGAATGATCTAATATGTCAAAATTTCATGGAAAATACATATTTTCCCCTCACACTTGTTAAAATGCATTTTTTATGCCTTCATACCATCCATATTAGACTAAAAATGTTGTTGGTTTTATCCCAAATAGCCCTACCACAATAGGATATATTCATTTTCATAATAATAGCCTCCCTCCCACTGTAGTTAAATCTTATTGGGAATATTTTCTCACCTATGACCAACATCAAAAAGGTTACCTTGCTCCCAATATGCATTTTTACACTCCTAATCAGCCCCAAATGAGTATCTGTGATATAAAGCTTGATTTCCAAAGACAACTGATAGAGATTAAAAGAGAGAAGTATAGTAGGTAGCAAGAAGATTTTGTTTATCAAGCTTTTACATATCATCAAGAGGTGATGGGATAATGTAGATATGAAAAATAGTGCTTGGCCAGGTAGATCATAGCTAAGGAGGAGCAAATGCATAAGTTGCTTGCACATATGCAATAAATTGAATCATAGCTAACCACCTCCACTCCTCAATTTCTTAGCTTTAGGAAAGATAAATATTTTGCACTTTTAAGTAAATCCCTTGATTTCAAGGTTATAAATTTTAAAGGACCCCTTCCTTTAAAGAGACTCCCCCATACCTCCTAAAAACCCCAAACATAGTCATGGTAGCCTTGTTAGACCATGCATCTTGACTTCACAATGCCCAACCTTGTAAAATCCCCTTCCTTTGTACTAGTTGAAACCTCTTGCCCTCCCACCATCTCTATTTTCAAAGGAGGACTAGTTATATGGAAGGTAAGTGAAGACTATTTAGATGAAGAGGAGGATATTTCAAGTGAGTGTGATGTGGAAATCATCATTAACAACCCTCTTTGTGCCACTAAATCATAAATTCTAGTTACTCTAAGAAGGGGGTGAAGAAAATAAGCCTACATAATAGGGTAGTGTGTAGGTGTGAGATGATGAGGTACTCTCTTGGATAAATAAGATTCTATTTAGTATGAAAGAAAATGAGGTTGGTCATAATGCTATTATGAAGCCTCTCATGTAGAAGAGTGAAGAACAACTAGAGGAAGATTTCTTTTGGGATGAACTAGAGGAATTTTATTTGAGAATTGGTATGAAACAAACATATATTAAAGGGGAAAACAATGAGAAAAAATAATAACAAGAGGAAGTGGATGTGTTCCCAATTCAATCACTTGGGTAGGTGCATCCCAATTAGAGGGATGGTGAAGAAGTAAAATACATAAGGGAGAGAAATTATGATTGCTCAAAATTTGTATTGATAAGAGGGTGCCCTATCAAGTACCCAGCTTAGTTGGAAGCCAACAAGGAGGAACGATCACATGTTGTGCTTAATTCAAAGCATAAAATTGAGCATAAAAAGAGCAGGATTAACTTGCCTATCCACTCCTAGATAGTTTTATGTTTAACCAAATAGATTGGGTGAGTTTATTTTTGTTCTTACAATTAGAGAAGTATATCATAAATTTATTGACTATTCACTCCTCTATATTTGGTTTGTTTCCTTCAAGCATTTAAAAAATATTAGATTATTAATAAAGTGCAGTTATTTTGTATAGCTAGTCAATGGCTTTGTTTAGATGGCCTTTTCATTTGCTAGTTTAGGATATGTTAGTTGTGTTTTTTAATAAGTGATTATGTATAGCTTAGAGTCATTTGGAGTTATTTCATTAGGTTATGTTGTTTTATCCTTATTTTGTTTGTCTATTCTCTTGTTTTATTCATGTCTAGACAAATCCCAGTTGGTTCTTCCCTAGGTTAGAGTTTTGTTAGAGCAAAGTTGACTCCATGCTCAATGTAAAATAAAGCTACTGGATTCAAAATGATTAGTAGGCAATCATCCTGTACAAGTCACCAATTTTTTTTATATTATTATCACAAAAATATAATTACATCTAACACCCTAAAGGATACCCCCTCTTTTTTTAGGAAAAACCCTTATACCTCCAAAAAAACCATCTTTCCTTTTTTCCTTGAGGAATTAAAAACTTTGGATGCAACTTGAACTTGTAAAAATTAATTTATAGGTTTTAGGTCTTGAAAAACACCAAAATTCCCTTTTGGTGAAAATCAGAACCTAGTGTACACTTTGCATGTTTTCACAATGTGCAAAATGTATGGTGATCTTTAGATCCTGTGAAACACCAAAATTCCCTTTTGGTAAAAACTAGAACCCAAAATGCACTTTTCACATTTACACAATGTGAAAAATACATGGTAGGATTCAAATCCCATTAAACACCAAAATTCCATTTTGGTGGAAATCAAAACTCAATGTGCACTTTGCACATTTACACAATGTACAAAATTCATGACAGGCTCTAGATCCTACCACACACCCAATCTAGTAGAATCTAGAACTCAACGTGCACTTTGCATGTTTCACAACATGAAAAGTACATAATGGGCTTCATATCCCACTAAACCTATAACCCTTCACCTCCATGAGAACTTTTAGGTGCTTCTAACACCTCTAACTTCTATGGGAATTTCAGGTGCTTCCAGCACCTCCAACCTCCATGAGAATTTTTAGGTGCTTCTAAAACCTCCAAACTCTATGGGAAAAGGTTATTACAATAATAAATGGATCACTATGAAATAATCAAAGATAGAAGGAACAGATCAATGAGGACTTTCAGAAGATAACTATTTGATGTTAAGAAAGAGAAAATATATTTTACACTTTATATTTTTTATAATGTGGAAGTTGAAAAACACACAAGTGGAAATTTCACTTTCCATTTTGACAAGTATATATTGAAAAAAAAGTGTAAAAATCATGAAGTGAAAATTACATGGTTCATTTTGGCAAAAGTGATAAAGACTTAGAAAGTTGTAAAATTCTCACTTAAGGTTTTGCATGCTAGGGTTTGCATGAAAATAAACTTGGAATTTATTTTCCGTTTTGTCTTTTATTTTAAAAGACTAGTTCTATTTTGGGCACCTCTTTTTGCATGAGGAAGCTATTTTTAGTCACTATCAAATGGAAAAGCCTTACATAGAGATCTTCAGTTCTAACCATGTCATTCCACACCATGTTACGCCTAGGATCATGCCCAGCTCATGCATGTTGTGTTCCAGCCATTCCATAAGTCTAAGATGCCATAAATAGAGAAAATCACCTCTTTTTACATGAGGGTTTTCAGATTTACATGATTTTCTAAACTGAGTATTCAAGTTTCAACAACAACATGTCTTCTATGACATATTTTTTATAAAAGTGGGTAGACCCATGGCCTAATCTATCTTTGTGCTACTAGTTATATTTTATACATTTTGAATATATTTACTACAAGATGTAACCTTTGGAGATAAATAAAGTTGAAGATTTGCCTTTATTATCTCGAGAGATCTCTGTCTATGTGCAAGTTATTTGATTATTTTTGGAATCTTTGTCTCTTTGTTTTGCTTTGAAGAAATTCATCTGTGGTATTTTACCTTCTTTTAAATATTGTTTGAAATAAATATATTTTTCCCTTTCTTGAAAAATAGCTAAAATACTACCTTTGATTTTTATTTGTATGAGTCTGTGCTTAAACAAATTCAACCTATTTTCTTCTTCATTGTGTTTATCAAAGAAAGCATTAAAAGCCACTATAAAATATTTGGTGCAATCACCATATTTTTAATTTTATACAAATTTAAATTATTTAACCCATGTCCCCATCAAACCCTATTTTATGATTTGAAATCACTAAAGAGAGATATTTCCACAAAAATAGCATTTTATCAGTTTGCATCAGATTTAGTGAAAGGAAGCTGGCCTTATCCAAAGATTAACCTCAAATTTCCAAGATCTCATGGGTTTTGAGGTTTTTACATTGTATCATTAGGCACTTACATAATAAGCTAAAGGATAAATATAGGTGAAATCCTATGTGATAAAAATAGCTAAGGAGGAGCAGATGCATAAGTTGCTTGCATAGATGTAAGAAATTGAATCACAGCCAAGCACTTTTGCTCCTCCTTTTCCTAGCTTTAGGAAAGATAAATCCTCTATGTTTTCAAGTAAATCCCCTAATTTCAAGGTTCCAAGTTTCAAAGGCCCCCATTCCTTGAAAGATACTTCCCCCATTCCTCCTCAGAAACCCCAAGCATAGTCATGGTATCCTTCTTGGACCATGCATCCCAACTTCGCATTTACCAACCTCGTAAAATCCCCTTCCTTTACACTAGTTGAAACCTCTTGCCCTCCCAACATCTCCATTTTCAAAGGATGACCAGTTGTATAGAAGGAAAGTGAAGAACATTTAGATAAGGAGGATAATATTTCAAGTGAGTGTGATGAATAAATAATCATTGGCAGCCATTTTTATACCACTAAATCAAAAAATTTAGTGTTGTTCTAAGAAGAGGATGAACAAAATTAGTGTACACAGTAGGGTTGTGCATAGGGGCAAGATGATGAGGCACTCTCTTGGTTAAATGAGCTTTCATTTAGTATGGAAGAAGATGAGGTTGGTCATGAAGCTATAATGAGTCCTCTCATGCAAAACAATGAAGAACAACTGAAGGAAGATTTATTTTGGGATGAACTAGAGGAATTATGTTCGAGCATTGACATTAAACTAACATATATTAAAAGGGAAAACCATGAGAAATAATAGAAAAAAGAGGAAGTGGATGTATTCTAATTTAATCACTTGGGTAGGTGCATCCCAATCAGTAGGATGATGGAGAAGTAAAATATACAAGGGAAGGCAATTTTGATTACTCAAATTTTATCTTGACAAGTAGGTGCCCTATTAGGTACCTATCTCAATTGGAAGCCAACAAGGAGGAACCATCACATGTTGAGCTTAATTCAGAGCAAAAAATTAATCATTAAAAAGAGTAGGATCAGCTTGCCTATCCACTTTAAGATAATTTTATGTTTAACCAATTATATTGGGTGAGTTTATTTATGTTCTTATAATTAGAGAAGTATATCATCAATTTCTTGACTATTCACTCCTCTATATTTGGTTGCTTTCCATCAAGCATGTATAACATATTAGATTAGTAAGAAAGGGTAGTTATTTTGTAGATCTAATCAATGGATTTATTTATATGGTCTTTTTATTGGTAAGTTTAGGGTATGTTAGATGTTTTTTCCTCTAAGTGCCTGCGCACACATTATAAATAGTTATATTATTTTTTACCTTCCTCTAAGTGCTTATGGGATAGGTTGTGTTATTTTATCCCTATTTTTTTTGTCTATTTTCTAGTTTTGTTCCTATTTAGGAAAATCCTAGTTTGTTCTTCCCTAGGTTAGAGTTTTTCACACCAAAGTTGACTCCATACCTAATGACATAGAAGGCTACTAGATTGAAAATGATTAGCAGGTAATCATCTCATATAAATTACCAAAAATGTTGATAATTTGTCTAAAAAATTATTACATATAATACCCTAAGGGAGAACTCATTTTTTTTTAGGAAAATCCCTAAAACTTCTAAAAGACCCATCTTTCCCTTCATGCTTTATGAAATCTGGAACTCTAGATGTAATTTGCACATATGAAAATTATTCTATGGGTTCTAGATCCCATGAATCACCCATCTTCAAAAAATAATAGAACCTAGACCCTAGGTGCACTTTACACATTTGTACAAATGTGTAAAATGTACATTGGGCTCTAGATCCCATGAAGCACTTAAACCTAAAACTATGGAACCTGAAACTCACCATGCACTTTATATGTTTTCATAATGTGCAAAATACATGGTGGGATTTTGATCCTACCATGCACCCAAGCTGGAAGAATCTCGAACTCAACATGCAATTCACATATTTTCATAGCGTATAAAGTTTACTATGAGTTCTAGATCCTACTGAAGAGATAAACCCCACCTTCCATGGAATACAAAACCTAAAGTGCACATTGCACATTTTTGAATGTGTAAAGTGGACATCAAGATCCAACTTCTACCAACTACCTATCAACTACCTTTCATGAGATGTAAAACCTAAATATTACATTTCACATTTTTAAGCATGTAAAGTGTTTGGCTAGTTTTGTATCCTACCACCTCAAGCCCTTCCCATGGAAAGTTGACCTCCTCTAAGTAGGTCCAACCTCTACCACCAACTACCATAGAATAACATGAATTATAGGTTTTTTACTATAAAACTAAGTAGGTTAGGGTTTTAATTATCAATTTTTATCTTCTAATTTCAATCTTGGATCTCTAACCACCTACACCATGAATTTTAACCTCAAACCACATAAAACCTAGTAACAAGCCATGATTGCAAATCCACATCCATGCCACCTGCTTCATTTACATGGTATTCCCATTCTTTCTTTTCCATAGTTACCATTTTAAAAAGCATTTTAAAAACATTTTCCATGATTTTGCATATTTTTCATCATTATTTATTGAAAATATTATTTTAGGGTTTCCTATGTTTAGGCAATAGAGAATTAATCATTTTTGTAGATGATTATAGTCCTAAGTATAGGGTTATACAAGGATAGTTTTAGGGTTTTTCTAGTTTTTTTTTCCATTTCCAAATCCTACATATATCATCTAAAATCCCTTAATTTTACATTCAAAAAATCCTTAATCAAAATTTAAGATTTTGTCAATACTAGGTGAATATTCCTAGCATATACCATTATTTCAAATCATCAAAATATTCCACAAATCCCTCCAACACTTTGTAAAAATTGGACCTACTTTTAGTACCTTCCACCTTCATTAGGAAGCTAAATTTATGTAAATAACATGTTTTTCTTTCACCACCTAGCTCCATAGAGCTTTTACCTGTTTAGGACACCTTTCAATTTCATCAAAGAATTTAGCTACTCTAGACACCTGTAAATCTCACCAAATTTCATAGTTGGTTTCTCATAAGTATATCTACAGTCTCCATGCCTTCTAAAGATATGAATTTTAAATATAAGGACCCTAGAGTGACTCTTAATTTGGATATCACAAAGATCAAAGATATAGATTTAGGTCATAATGACCTAGGAGATTTTTGGGCTTGAATAGGTGCAAAATTTAAGAATGACTAGATCTAGAGTGTCTATGAATTTGGTCTTCCACAAGATGTAGCCTTCCCTATATCTTTTCAAATCCTCAATTTGTTCCTAATAATGGCCCAACACTATGATCCTAATAGGAGGCAAGTATACAATGAGAAAGGGGAAAAGGTTCTAAAACTAGGCATCGATTTAGTGTTTGCCATCCCAAAATTTGAGAGTTATTTGAATATAAATCCACAAACATATAAATAAATCTATGAGGAAAAAAGGGATGGATGTTATAACATAATTAACAATCAATGGCTCAATACCCCTAAACATTCCTCCACTAGATTACCTAAGACCATGTATAAACCTAATTTCATCGATGAGGTAGGGGATATTATAATACTACTGCATAGGATCATTGGCATTCTTGATACCAAGTGATATCAAGAATGGATGTACTGGTATATCTAAACCATCTAAGAAAATAAATAATACATACATTAGGCCCAATTGTAAGTGACTCCTTCCACAAGCAATTGATGGAGGTGAAAAAAATGAACAAGTTCTACATGACATTTTATATTATTTTTATCTTGACCAAAGGAAGATTATTCCTAGGCCTTAACACATTTTTTGAGAAAATAACCAGAGTCTACAACTACTACCCTAATCTCACACTATAATCTAGTAGACAAAAGTTTAAGAGAGTCAATGATGCCTTCATTTACAAAATCATTATCATGTTCAATCAGTAACTTAGGAAGCAAATATTTTCAAGAGCAGTGAAGGATGAAATCAGTAAATAGGGTTTATTCTTCATATAGTTCCCCACCTACTCCTAAATTAGGATAGCTATACTTAGTGGTTGTCACTACACACATCCCCAATATATGAGTGATAAATGGTCATTATTGGAGTTATTAAGGAAACTTGTGGATATGCAAAAATTCCTCTTAGATAGGCACAAGGTAGGGATACATTAAAAAATTTCCATTGGTCATTACACATGCCAATCCCTCATGAAATATAAAGGTGTAGAGGCTAAAATGTGCCATACAACACTGCGGACTTTAGAGTCTAGACCTTATTTTGATCCATATGGTAAGATCACCCATAAACTAGACCTAGAAACATATGACCATGTGCCTTATTATGAGGATTTTTGGGAAGATTATGAAGATGAAGAGATGGTTAGGATGAGGGAATATTCATGGATGTCCCTGTAGTAGATAAAATATTATGATTTAGCACCAATCCCTAATGACTTGGTAGATGAAGACTCTAGAGTAAACCCAATCTTCCTTACATAAATCATTATTAGACCCTTACCACTAGTGAGGTGGTTAATTCCCGAGTCTTTATTTTTATTTTATATAACAACCCCTATAATCAATATAAAAATTAATTGGTTGATGAGTAAAGGAGTGGTCACAAGGGAGACAATAGGGGTTAAAAATAAGCTCTTGAAGCTCAAAGTAGAAGGTATCACTTTGTTAGAGGAGGACCATAATGAATCATTAGAGGAATTTGAGAAGAAGAATAACACAAAGACTAAAACAAAGAAAGGAGAATCAAGTAGATAGGGAGAAGCTATGGATTAAAAAATTGATATTTCACCTAAAAACATAGCAATAACAACATAGGGAGTTATAACTTTAGATATCATATCCTTGACTCCTATTTCTACTACCCGCCCTCTCTTACTTATATTATTTAGGAAGTGTCAACACCTCCACCAACTATCTCCACTCTTCCCACATTTAGGTTTCCATTATTTTAAAGGTCTCAACACCTTCACCTCTAGTGTCAACCCCTCCACTTATCTCCACTTCACCTAATATTTAACCCATATACCCACATAAATAAGCTAAGTATAATCAATACTATTCAATCAAGTTGACACTCAAGGTTCCCCGATAGTGGAATCTCAAGTTTCCAACCCACTTTCCCTTCCTCTCATTTCACCTTCCTTATTTGATCCACTCCCATTCTCCCTTCCATTTATAAATCCCTCCATTACATCTCCATTAATTACCAGCACTACCTAGTAGTACATTGTCATGGAATCAATCATCCTAATTATAGTTCTATAGGCCACCCCAACCCTTGGGACAAGTATTGTTTCCTCTTGATCTCAAACCACCATTTTCACATCACCAACCCTGAGTTATCCCACTCATATTATTGATATATTTAGTGCTTTGTATTTCACTATTCCACTAGTTCTTAAATTCACAACCCTTATGTTTATTCCACCCTTCACTCCTCCCACTTCTACTATTTCAATTATACCATCAGTCAAAACTAGAGCAACCTAGGTATTTGGAGAAAACATTGATTTGTAAACCACTAATGAAAGTGGATCCCCACAAGTACCTCTTGAGATATCAATGACATCATATTCCTAGGAGTCCCCAATGGTTATAGTGTCTACTAGTGTAACAACATTACCTACTAATTCTCAGGTAACCATGTCAAAATAGTAAATGGCTACCCCTAGTTGGTTAGCCCAAACAATGGGTAAAAAGAGAGAATATATGATTTTCCATAGTACTCTAGACTTTAGCATGTCAGAGGTTAGTAATAAATAAAAAACCACTCTCAGGACCCTCTTAAGGACATTTAATGATGATAAGGGATAGAGATATGTTGAAATTGGAATCCCCCCACTAGATAAATCAAAATAAGATCTTGTGGTAGGTGATTATTAGATTTCTCAAATACACCTTAGATGGTAGAATAGATAAGGTCTTAATCATGATTTTTAAATTGGTATCAACTCTCTCTTCCAAATAAATGATCATGACAAATCCACCAAGGATGAGATGAAGATAAAACTAGATTAGTTTATAGAAGCACTAAACTAGTTCATAAATCCCAATGAAACATTATAACAACCATAGGTAGTGCATTTAATCAGTCTAGATCAAACTATAATTGATTTTATATGAGATATTGCTCACATGGAAAGGGATACAAAGGAATGGTTTGAGGAACTAATCACTAATGGAAATAGGCCTCTTACAATAATGATGTAAAATTATGGCATCATCATGGAGAGGAAGGATATTTTGAAAGAACAGATCAATATGTATAGAGAGATTTAGACCTTAAACTTGTATTATTCCAAATTGATAGTCATAAAATCAATTGATATGAATACCCTAATTATTGAGAATATAATGAAGAGTGATGTTGAGCATGAGAAACTACACAGGGCTACTTAATTTTAGATAAGAGTACTAATAGAGTTTGTTGAGAAAATCAAAGAGCCTCATAATAAGGTAGTTGATGTATTGTATGATATTGAAGGCATGATGAATTCAATGTCATGCCAACCAGTAGATGATGCCAATAATCTACTTTAGATAAATCAGGTCTAGAATAATTTCAAATCAATAATTAAGAAAAAATCTACAAAAGGCATAGTCTTCATCCTGAGTTCTATCCACCATTTCGTCATGTATGAAGAAATATTTGATAAGATGAGAGAGAAGATGTAAAGAATCAAAACTTTTAGAAGATATTTTTTTGATGTTCATGAAAATTTTGAAACCTATAATATCTACTCTTACGAGTCAAATATAGAACACATACAAGAAATATTAAAGGACTTTGATGTATATGTTGAGAAGTTAGAGGCCAAGAATGATAAAACAGTTGAAGAAATTATGAAACATTGATTAATTATATCTTTTCAAAACTTTATAATTTATAATTTCATTACAAAGGTACAAATACATTTTTTATAACTCTTTTTGAGAAAGAGAAAAACATATTTTACACTTTATATTTTTTGATAGTGTGAAAGGTGAAAAACGCACAAGTGTAAATTGCACTTTCCATTTTGACAAATATGAATTGTTGAAAAGTGCAAAATCATGAAGTGTGAATTGCACGATTCATTTTGACAAAGTGATAAAGACTTAAAAGTTGTAAAATTCTCACTTATGTTATGCATGTTGGGGTTTTTTATATGGAAAATTAACTTTAATTATTTTCAAAGTTATATTTTATTTTGAAGAGTCAATTCTATTTTGGGCACCTCTTTTTGCATGAGGAAGCTATTTTCAGCCACTTCTAGATGAAGAAGCTTTGCATGAAGATATAGAATTTTTATCCATGCCTTACCATGACATTATATGATAAAGGTCATGCCCAGCTCATGCATGACATTTTCTATCTATTCCACAAGTCCAAGATGCCAAAAATAGAAGAACTTGCCTCTTTTGCATGATGGTTTTAGATTTTCATGATCTCATTCAACTGGGTGTTTAAGTTTTATCAACTACATCTCATATGGGAGATATTTTTTATAAAAATGGGCAGACTCCATGGCCTAATTTACCTTTTTTTTTCTAGCTATATTTTATACATTTTTAATGTATTTACTACAAGTTATAACCTTTGGAGAGAAATAAAGTTAAATATCTGCCTTTCTTGTCTTAAGAGATCTCTGTGTGTGTGCAAGATGTTTGATTATTTGTGGAATATTTATCTCTTTGTTTTAGTTTTAAGAAATTCATTTGTGTTATTTTACCCTCTTGAAAATATTATTTGGAATAAATATATTTTTCCATTTTGTGAAAAATAGCTAAAATACTACTTCTAATTTCTATTTATATAAGTTTATGCTGAAACAAATTCAAAATATTTTATACTCATTTTTTTTATAAAGTAAGAATTAAAATACAATCTAAAATATTTGGTATAGTAACCATATTTTTATTTTTCTATAAATTTCAGTTCTTCAACCCTTTTCCCCATCAAACCCTTGTTTAAGATTCAAAAGCACTAAAAAGTGAGATTTCCACAAAACTGGTATTTTATGAGTTTGATTCATATTTAGTGAAAGGAAGCCAACCTTATTTGGAGACTAACCTCAAATTTTGAAGGTCCCACAACTTTGGAGTTTTTTTATTGTATCATTAGGTAATTACATAACAAGCTATATGATCAAGACAGGTGCAATCCTATGTGATAACAAAAACCAATACACTCAATAGTTTCTCATCATTGTGATTAAACTATATTATCTTAGGGTTACATTAAAAAAGATATTGAGAAATGTTTCAAGAATAATAGCACCATTTCAAAGAGTAACCAAGCCCACACATACTACTATAACAAAATTTGAGTAAAGTACATTTTCTTGGTCATTTAAGAAATTGGATGGATTCTTGGATTAGTATTGGCCTTATAACATTGAATTAAGCTCATATTAGGAATTCTTAGATTAAGAAACCAAAGTTATTTCAATTCCTCAAAGAACATAATCAGTCCCAATAGGCTCATTTACAAACTAAATCTATACCTTGAGTTATGTGGGTCTATAGGAAACCAAGTTTATACTAAATATTCTAGGTTGTTTAAAGATATAAATGGTGTTTTGAACAGGCATCTATAAGCTCATTGTTATTTCCTTAAGTACGTGACAAGTATTTAAAATAGGTAACATGGTTCTAAATGTAGATTGTTTAAAATAAAGTCATGTAGGTAGAGGTTTTCATTGAAAGTTACAAACTTACAAGAAGACAATTGAATAGAGTGTGAGAGACATTATTCTTAGCATAAAATAGAGAATTGTAACATTAAATGAGGTAAGAATACATATTTGATTATTTTGACAAGATACATAGGGTTGTTAACTATAGGGGTGTCATAGTCTTCATAATTAGTACCCTATTTTCTGTGTTTGTAAAGGAATTTTAGTCTTTAATGAAGATTAAGAAATTTTTAATGTTCATAAAGGCCCATTTACATAAGTTTTATTATCAGATATATAGTAAGAGGATCATTTTCTCTACATCACAAAGTATCCTAAATCAGTGATTCAGAACCTGCACTTGTTATCCACAAGGATGATGATACTCATATGCCTAGATTCAAGAGAGTTGGTGGATTAGGATTAATGATAACACCTATGTAAAGCACCACCATTCATATAGGGTATATTATTTGTATGATAAATAGCTTGGGTAGCATGTTTCTATACTTCAAATGTAAATGGATTTCCATTATACTAATGCAAATGTTACCTCATTTAACAATCAACCTTTTGCACAATGTATACTTGAATATCCTTATCCATAAGGTTTTGAACTACCATATTTACCTCTATTTTTGTGTCAAAAGGACCCATTCAAACACATTATTAACCATGTATATTATTTTAGTCAACTATAAAAATATGATAAAATATTACTAAAAGTATTCTAGATGAGCATTTCTGATGAGGCTCATTTTGGTTCTATAGCCTACCAAAAGGTTCCTTAACCACTTTTGCATAATTATAAGATGCATTATTCATGGATTTAAATATCCATAAGGTATCAAAACTCACATTATAAAATTTTCACAATTTCAAACAACATGACGATAATTTCATTTAAGATTATATTATTTGATTCAAAAGTACATCATATGAGCTAACATTTAGACCTTCAGATTTGGAGTTACAATTAATTTTTAGTAGAGGTCTTATTTATCTATTGAAAAAAAATCATTGCATAAACAACATTAATAATTTTCCATCTATATGTGGATGTGCATATATATGCTTCATTCATCTTTACTCATCCAAAGGAGATTAATATATCCCCTTCTAAGTACCAAAGTTTTACTCCTCATGCAAAGGAGAGAGATGAATTACCAAATAAACATTGTGAATAAAAATATGGATTTCCTTGTCTTTAAATGGGAGCTCTATAAGGTTTATTCAATATGGGACCAATCCAATGTCTGCATCTTATGCAAAAACCCTAAGGTAAATAACACAAAAATCATCCACACTAAAAATATTTGGAAATCACATTAGTAATGGGTGGTGATTTTTTTTTGCATAACCATATTGATCCTACATAAATAAAAAATATTTTTAATATAAGATGTTTATAAAAGATTGGATTTGATCTAAAAGAATTAAAAAATAAAAGAGGTTTGAAAGACTCCTTGGGAAATATAACACTACCAATTGTTGGTTGTCTTAAAGTGATTAAAACATGGGTTTGGGTTATGTCACAAAAATCTCCACATGCATTTATGTTGGGAACTATTTGGTTATATAAAATTAAATCACAAATTTACCAAAATCAGGAAAGTATTTCCTTTTCACATGAAGGCAAATTGATCCATATTCCAAATGATAGCTTTGGTTTTTCTACCACACATGTAAAATATGAAGAACGTACCATGTACCATTTCCACTTATCCAACCATGATCCAAATAATGTAAAAGAACCAAATTAAGGTTATAAGGTCTCACTAATCCTAAAAATACCAAAAAAACAAAAAACATAAAAACAACAATAATATGTTCAGCTTTTACATATCCTATTAGCTCCTTAGCATATATGTTGTCAGTTCCATGTTGGTAGATCAAATATTAGTATTTATTATATATACATGGGTTTCACACATCATATAAGTGTGATACACACATACAAAGATACACGATCTATGAAATTTTAGATGTTGGGCTTTCCCTCTACTCATATCTCTAGGATGATGGGGGCATCTTCCTCTTGATCACAATACATATAGGTTATATCATTTTATGATTACTTTACATTTTTAGGGTCAAGCTCATATATGTAATTACACAAGCCTTTATCCATTCTTATACCTTTTGCATTATACTTAATATGCTATGTGTTTAATATTTTTTTACTAACACATATCTAGGTACTAGTAGGATATATTTATGCTAGTTTATTATGATTTCATTTATGCACTTATTTTAGTTTCTTGCCTTGTTATTATATTGATTATTTGAGAATTTGAATATGCTCCATTGTTTGTAGACCCCGTGTCTTTGTTTACCTTTTTAATATTTTAATATGTCATTTTTGGTTGTATGTTGACATTTGAATATGTCATTATTTATTTTGTGGAAAATTAACTAAGTCATGTCCTTTAGATTGTGTGACATTTGAACATGCCAATTATTTGCAGTCTCCTATGACATTTGTCTCTTGATTTTTTTAAGAACTCTTGTGTGTGTGATTGATTTCTTATTGATCTTGTACTTTTACTATCTATATGTTACAATGATTCACATCACACATCTTAATGTTAGAGAGTTGTCAATAATGTCATGATAATGTCATGGAGGTGTCCTAGTGAGTGGATGAAGTGCCTTGATAGCCTAAGTGACAACGACAAAGTGTGCAATGTGATTGTCCTAGTATGCTTGAAGGAGGCTTGGTTGATCTTTAGTTTTGGCATGGATAGAGATATTCAAGGATGATTATGGAGTATTGAGCATGTGAAATGGGTCATATAATAGGTTTTATATTCTTTGAGTGCTTGTTTGAATGAATATATTTCATCTATTTGATCATTGTTTTCATATAGACATTTTAGGTCTAATGACAAAAAATCTGAGTAGGTAGTTTACTAACATCGTAATTACCATGTGTCGATGAGTCATAGGAAGTTGGTCATATAGTTGTGATCAAATTTGTACCTAGTTTCTATGCATAAATTTTTAAGTCATTTGATTAAGTGAAGCTAAATATATGCTAGTGTCAAGTTGGCCTTCCAGGTAGTTTGACAATATTTTCCCATAACCAAATTTGCAATATGGCAAGAAGAGCCAGTTAAGCATATTGATGAAGTTATATTTTTCACATGTGGTAGTTTCAGAATGAGTTGATCATATGGGTTTGTTTAGTTTTGTGCCTAATTTTTATGCACTAATTTTTAGATTAGGTGATGAAGCACATCAACAGTTATGCATGTGTAAAGTTGGCCTTCCAAACAAGTTCTTGACATAGCTCTATGATAGAAAACTCTGAGTGAGCATTTTAGTGTCATTATATCTCACACATGTGAGGGTTATAGAAGTATTTTTACATGTGGTTAGATTATCCATTATGAGGAGATCATATGATCTAAATTTCAAAACATGCACTTGAGTAAATAAAAAGATATGGAGGTGTAAAGTTGACCTTATAGGCAGATAAGTAATGGTCCCCATACTTAGTCATTTTTGCATGCTATTAAATATCAAGACTAGATGGAGATCTAATGGTTTATGAGAGTTAATACATATAGATCTATGGTACATAGTAATTCAAATGGTTCAAAGTGTTCATTGGTTAATAGAGTTAAATATCAAGACAAAATGAAGATCCAATGGTATGTGAGCAATCATAAAAATGAAAATCAATGGTGCATGTTGAGTCAAATGAGGACAAGTGTTTGAAGTTTAATGACTAGTATAAACAAAAACCAATATTTTCCAAGATATAACAATGAGTGGATGTCCATATATATATAGATAAATGGAATGTATTAAGTGAGATTATTTCAAGGTTTCCAAAGTTTAATGAAGATAAATATTGAGCTATGCATAGGAGATCAATGGTGCGCATTGAGTCAATATTGTAAGATTGCACAAGATGAGGTCAAATATTTGAGGTTTAACATTTATAAGTGATGAAATATGATTTAAAGGTCAAGATTCATATAATAATATAGATGATGTGAGATTATTCTAAAGTAGTGAGAGTCCGAGATGCAAAAAAAGTGAATGAGGTTTAATTGTGACCATTTGAATTCAAATATTTGAATTTAACAAAGGAAAGACCAGTGCCTAGTTTTTGAGCCATAAAATTTGATATATGTATAATTTGATAATGTAGTAAAAATAAAATATGTAGAGGACTTAAGGTGAATTTGGAGGTATAAATTTGAATCTTTGAAAGTGTGTATAGTCAAAGTTGTAAAGATCCAAAATTGAATATGTTTTTTACTATGTTCTGCAAGTAACTCGAGAAGGATGTTCAAGCTTGTTTTGATGTTGTTTCACTATATCATGATGTATTAGATATTTTGGAGTGTTATATACTCCATGAGTATGATATGTGTGCATTATGAAGGTTTTACCAATCATATCTAACATGAACAAAGGTTTAGAAGTTGATTGTGTATTCATTCATGGTGACTATGTGCACAAAATGTTATTTGAGAAAATTATGCTTTAGCAGAAGAGTGTTTTGGTCATTATGATCATTTTAGGACGTAAAAGGGGTCATGTGAATTGGGACCATGTATTTGAAATATTTCCTATGTTCCTAGTTTGCTCAGAGAAGTGTCAACGAGGTGAATGGGTCATCATTGGACCTAAAAAGTGACTTAGGCTTATTTGAAAGAGGCTTGTGCTTAAGTGTGAAGGCATTGTATTATAGATGAAAAGGAAATATTGTGTACATAATAATTCATAAATACTTTCTATATATTGAAATCAAAGATGATGATTTCTAAAATTTTGAGAAGACTTGTGCAAGGTGTGCATGTGAGAATTGTGGAGAGAAGGAGAAGTAGATATGCCTAGTGGATGGGTTGATAAGTAGAGAATTTTCTTGATTGTGTGTATGATTTATAGGTAATATTTATTATTTAAAAATAATGATCTTGTAGTTTTAGGATATGCGAAGATGTCTAAGTGTGCATATGAGGATAGTTTGAGTGAAAGAGAGAGATTATGGTATGCCTATGTGATAGACATGTATGAGATAGAGAGGGAGTTTGTGTAGTAGTTAGATAATTATAGATCCATCATAAGCTATTGAAGAAATCAGTACTAAGGTGGAGGTTTTCAATTGAGGGTCTAAAGGACTTGATCTTCCTTAGGGGTATTTGTTCTTTGTGAAACATTTTTTTTCATTAAAGGCCTTTGGTCAGGAAGATTTGATCAAGGTTTTTTGGTCTAAAAGAGTTGACTAGTATTTTATTTGTAATTTATTATAGGATAAGTAGTCCATGTGTTATAGTTTTGAGAGTGGTTTTTATTCCCTATAAGGGTTTCCCATAGGAACTATGTATTGTGTGTTTGATCTTGTGTATGCATTGAATGAATGAGCTCTCTTGTTAATATTTCTTGATCAACTTAATATATGTTGATTGTCTAATTGTTTAAAAGGATTGGAATTGAGATTGAAATATTTAGGCTTAATGATTTACCCCCCATCTTAGTAATTGTACCTCTAACAATTAGGACTTGGTGTGATCACATTATTTATGTTTTAATGATATATATACCTAGACAAGTTCCTTCTATATGATACATGGTACATTCATAATTTACATGGTTATCTTATATTTTTAAGGTAAGCAAACTACCAACTATTACCTTACCTCACTTCAAAAAGGGGGATATATCAAGGGGTCATGCCATAGAGGCATGGCTTCTACATCACTTCATAGATTCAGATTGTATTGGGAGAATGTTTTGGAAACATGTTCTCCACATTGACACTTATATCAATTTTTAGCTTTAGTGGGAACATGTTATACACACAACTTCAAATTGACCAAAATTCATAGTTATATGACTCAAATACATAGTTGTGGCAAAATTATATATGGGTACCCCTATTATACATATTTTTATCATGAGGCATATCTAATGTGCATATGCTATGCAATGTGTGTGTAATATTACAAAATGAAATTAGTTTCATATTAAAAACACTTTCAGGGACTATCATCACCCACTAGGTTGGAATTTTATAGACTGTATTAGGTCAATCTACTATAGTAGTTGATTCAATTTTTAGTATGGTTGAGGTGATTAAATAATTCAATCTTGCCAAGTTTATAGGTTGGACTTGAGTACATTATCTAGCCTCACCAATTTTATAGTGTGAGTTAACTTGATTCACTCACACTCACCGAGTTATAAGTATGATTGGGTTACATGGTTGAGCTAATCTCAATAGCTAGGTGGTAACTCACATTTTATCCAAGGTTAGGGGCATGTGACCTATAATATCTCTCTCTCTCTCTCTCTCTCTCTCTCTCTCTCTCTCTCTCTCTCTCTCTCTCTCTCTCTCTCTCTCTCTCTCTCTCTCTCTCTCTCTCTCTCTCACACACACACACACACACACACACACACACACACACACACACACACACACACACACACACACACACACGATATATGCACTTACCAAAGTTATATTTATCATAATATTAGTTTAGTGATTTATAATGATACATCTTTCAAATTAAATTTCTAAAAGGCAAGATGGTATATGCTTAGTAATTAATTTAAAAATATCATATTTGTTTCATTATTCTATTTTTTCAATATTTCATAGATTTAATTTCTTAAAAGGTATGAAATACACATCTTTTTATTTTCCTCCTTTGTAACCTACAAAGGCATAATTCAATAACTAATTTGATGAAACTGATAATAGACATAGAAAATATTTAATTTATAAAAATCCTAATATGCAAGATGGAATTATTCATATTATTCAAGGAGGGATATTAAAATAAACTACAAGTCAATCCTCCAACCCTATAGACATTGATATTATTACACCTACTACAGAGGCAACTTAGACTCTATAATAACTAGACACAACTAGACAACCTTCACCTCTAGCATAATCTATTATGGATAATACAAATCCATCTTATTTATATGTACAATATATTTGATAAGAGATCAATTATCTATAGTATAAGGTGTTACATCTTCATCAGGTTGATACTATAACATCTTATGCGTTGGAATATCACACACTCCTACATACACTTTTGACACAAAATATAGTGGTAAATCCTTTACCATCCAAATTCATGGCACCCAAGCTCACTTTATATGATGTTAAGGGTGACCCAAAGCATCATCTATGAGCTTTATAAGTAGAATGTTTGGACTATATGTCCAATGATTATCTCCTCACTAAGTTGTTCCCTCACAGTTTAAAAGACTATGCATTATAATGGTTTTATAATCTTCCTAATCAATCCATCACAAAATTCAATCCACTAGTAAATATGTTCTTAGCACAATTTTTAATCAACACCAATGATAAGGTTTCCTACATTAAATTTTCTCAACTCAAGAAAAAATATAATGAGCCAATCTCTAAATATGTCTAGTGATATAAAACTATATTAGTAAATATTACTATCCCCATGGTAAATAGAAAACTCCAAGACATATTCAAACAAAGTTTATTACCAACATTAGATGAATCTATTATATTTCATAAGTTTTCATCATTCACAGAGCTATGCCATACAATGAAATAGTGATAAGTCAAGCATATATTTATGGTCAAGTTAAAGTACACAACTAGATTAGATTAAACTAAAAAGAGTTCCAATAAGCCCCCATATAAGGTTAGTCCCAATTAAAATAATAATGATCAAAAGATAGTTAATTCAACTTTAGAGACAGATCCTTACATGGTTTTATCAGATCCTCTAATGAGACCCTTCACACACCTTCCCAAATCACCATCACATGTTCCTTAACAACTCTTATAATGCAATGCCATATCTCTCCCTCCCATCAAAGAGGTTGATATAACTAGGCCTCTTCCAAGGAATTATGATGCTAATACATTATATGCCTATCACAAGGCACTAGACTATACTAAAAATAGATGCATCAATTTATGACACAAGATACAAGATTTAATAGATGATAATATTATTGATGTCGACACTCTTACAGAGGCACCTATACCACAACCAATAGAAGTAAAATCATTGAAAATATTTTTAGATTCATTTCCAAATCACATGACTAATGAGATAACAAATAATTCAAATGTCACTTATACATATCAAGCACAAGCACCACCAACATATTATCATACTCATATAGTGGACACACACCCTCTACATAATATCATTAGGCTATATCATACTATAGTGCCAACTAGACCTCTCATCACTTTCTCATATCAAGAGATAGTTGATGATGCCATAAATTTATACACACTCTTTATCCAAATCTATATTGATCTTTCATCATATTCATAATTTTATGGTTGATAATGGGTCAAGCATTAACATGTGTACCATCAAACTTATACAACACTTGGGTTATTCAAATTAAGACATTTCTTAGATAAATATAGTTATTTCTAGATTTATTGGCCATGTTTATATCTCCATTGAGGAGATGCTACTTCGTTTATAGGTTGGTCCCAAACATGTTGCCACTAGATTCATAATTATACCTAGTGCCAATAAATTTGATATTTTATTAGTTAGGTCTTAGATACACTAAATTCAAGTTATCCCATCCACCATACACAAATGTCTCAAATATATACATGTTAATTATGTGGTTATAGTTAAGGGCCTTCGATATTAGTATCCTTTACCTATTTCATAGTGAGTTATATAATAGTCACCATTTATAGCTCTAAACATAAAGTCCATTTTCACACCTTAGATATTAGTTAAGCCACCAATGCAGATAAGGTCTAATCCTATGGCATTACCACATACACATACTATCCCATAAAGACCTATATTAGAGAGACCCATGCATTAGAGACATTTTTTATATTATGGAGACCATCTCTCTACCCCATTACCACACATATTAGTGTTACAACATAGATCATCCACTCCAATTGCATCTCCCTCTACCAGATGGGTCCCTAAGTACTCCACATTTCATGGGCCTATTTAGTTAGATCCATAGAATCATATCCCGACCCATAGATAGTTTTATCTATAAATGACTTAGTACATCCAATTCTCCAATCTTAGATACCTCATCACACAACACACATAATCATTATTCCTCTCTTTGATACATAACACATTGATTATGATACTTATTAGTTATTAATATCTTTATTATATTGAAACAATACAAAAAATAATATAATATGTTGAAAATACAAAAAAAAAATATATTACCTATAAAATATATTTTTATATTGTATGCATTTTCATGTTTACTTTCCTTATCTTTGATAGATACTATATATGTTATCTATGCTAGTTTTGTCAATTAAATCATACTTACATGATTCATTTGTTTTCTTTTAGTGTTCATATATTATTATAAGACTCAAACCCATCACATAGATCTAAATTTTCTACTATCTACCCATTGGGGACACATACAATATATACATACTCAAAATTGATATATTCACCCTTTAAGGTGCCATGCCCCTAACCTATTGCATGTATTAGGATAGGAATATCCAACTTATGGATTAATTATCTATATTTAATCTATATCACATTTATCTATGCTTTCATTAGGTTATTAGGTTTGGATATGGAATAACCATGGCCTAGTTAGACTATATATAAGAGGTAGTGGGTAGTTGATTATCATCATATTAGAGTATTCATTTCTTATTGTAATCATTTAGGAGTTTCCCCATCAAAGTGGCTCATCTATTATTCATATTATTTAATATATTTCCATATCATTGTGATATATTTATATTATTTTAATTATTTGGTGATATAATATCATTACAAGTGGTATCAGAGCATTGATTTGGGCCATAATCAGGATAAAAACCCTAAATATTATAATTTGGTTATATATCACAAACAATTGAAAATTTATCTACAATTTTTTTACTGGAGTTGAGAAATCATTTTAGTAAGCTTACATTCAAAATTTAGCTCAATCAGATATGTTTTTCAAAAGTTATCTCAATTTTAGTGTTTTTCATAAATTTGATCTATATTGCGTAATTCAAGGATTTTTTTTTACATTTTTTTACATTTTTTTAAATATTATAAAAATATATATGGGTTATGTTCTTTGTATTTTCTAATTTAAGGTTGACATAAGTACAAAATTTATTGGTTAAAGTTATGTCAAAAGTGCCAATTAGGGTTGACATTGTCAAATCCTTTTATGGCAGGACCAAAAACTAGGTGCCAAAGAAAGGGTGATAAAACCCCAAATAAAAATCCTCACAAGGAATAGATAGAGTCTTAAGGGGGAGTTACCTGATCCTTTATACTAGGGTTCTCTGAGATAGATCACAAAGTGAGCCAACTTGGCTACAATGTGCAAGGCATTCAAAGTGAGATGCAAGACATACAATATGATATGAAATACATACAATCTAATTTGGAAAATATCATGATGGATTTAAAAAATAATCATTCAAATCATATATCTATCACTATTACATAACCACACCAAGGTTTATCTCCCAACAAACCTAATCTAAATCCAAGTACCTTGCCACAATAGAACTTGTTACCAAAGGTATATATGCATAAAATTGATGGAAATGATACAATCAATTAGATAAAATAAATATATATTTATTTTTATCTTCATCATATCCCATGTGGACAAAATCTTACCATGGCATCCTTGTATCAAGAGCCTAAATAATTCATTTGGTATCAATGGTTGTGTACTCAAAAGAAAAAGATGAATCTCAGTGTCTCTTAGTTAGTTTTTATAGAGAAGTTGTAATTACAATATATAAATAGTTTGATAGATAATTAATTTAGCTAATTGGAATAATTGTGATAGACTAGTTCAATCAAGGATTATATTCATTATTTTTTTAACCTATCTTTACGTGTGGATACAATTTCTAATGAGAACCTGGATGACCTATTTTTGGGAGGCCTCAAGGACCAAATTTAACATGAGGTAGACATGTTTAATCCACTTAGATTTTCTAATTCTATTATCATGGCACATATGGATGAGGAAAAAATTATGGAAAATAAGAGGTAGCCATTCACTCACTTTAGAGATCATATCGTATCAACACCATCATTTCCTCTACCTACTAGATTGACCCCTCAACAAATTGAATATAAGAATGTAAAAGGATTAGTTTTAAATATGATATAAAGTGGGAAAAAATATATAGATGTTCTAAGAATAATTTATTATAAATTGAGTTATCCATAGAATATGATGCCTCCAATGATGATGAGGAAGAGATAAAGGAGGTACTTGAAGATTCTAAACCTATAATATTTTATCATTAACTTTTAGATATTATCACTCATCAAAAACTTAAGGTGGTAGGTTTCATAAATAAATAGAAGGTGACATTTTTGATTGAATTAGTGAGCACACATAATTTCATCAACCATAAGTTGCCCACTTGATTGAATTGTTTCATTTACCCAGTACCAAAATTTCAAGTCATGATTGCAGATGGTGGCACAGTCAATTATTCAAGGAAATTCCATTATATTAGGATTTATATAGGTTAGTATAATATATATTATCCTATATTTATATTCCCATGGGTGTTTTTTATAATTAGAAAATAAATATATCTACAAATCAATCTTATCTCAAAGATGATAGATCCTAATTAAACTTCTGATTAGGGATACATTAGATAATTAGGTTCATGACCAATATAGATATGCTAGACCTAATGAAGGGATATCTTTCCACAATAATATCACTAGGTAGGGTTATAAAGCCTCCAATAAAGCAAAACTATGCAATAACCCTAACTAGGTCCTATGTTTTCATATTCACTAAATTAATAAAAAGTAAATCAAAATCTATTCTAGCATTCATGAATGCTTGTGGCACAAAATGGGGGTAATTGTTGACCTAATTTTTCCCCTCTGGAAAAATCTCGGTCACCTTCTACACCTGCTTTGCATGGCCAGTCATTTCGGGTTGCAAGGTTTGTCTTCAGGGTTCGACAGCTCCATTTCAAAGCATTGGCTCATTGGCCTCATTCGTTGGCGTTCACGGTAGCATAAGGCAGAGTCTTCAAACATTCACAAAAGGGGAGAGGAAAAGGCTAGGGCATGTGACACTAAGGCAAAAGGAGGGTAGACCTTTACAAGAATAATGTAGTCAGTGACAAAATTGCTGCCCACAACACCAGTGGGTAAAAGAGACCGCAAACAGATGCAGTCGATGGAAAAATTGCCACTCACAACACAAGCAGAGAAAAGGAAAAGGCCACGAACTCAGTTGATGTCAGTAAAATTTCCACGCTTGGTAGCCTACTCAACTGACATCAGCAAAATTGTCACGCTCGGTAGCCAAATCGGCTGACATCGATAAAAGTCTTGCATGCAGTCCACGGCAGTAGGTGGCAAATTTTCCACTCACAACATCAGGCAGTAAAAGGCCCTGTAAAACACAAAAAAAATCCCATTGAATAGGTAGAGGAGCTAACCAGCATGCAAAATGAGGCATCAAGCATGGTCTCAGCAGTTTTATGATGTCAACTATAGTGTTTTTCACTCTTCCCAATGAGACTCCTCTTGGCTTTTCCATATAAATTGGCAGACTTGGCCATTTTAAATGATCTTCTCCATTTTGTAAAGAGAATAGCTCTACAAATTTTCCACCTGAATCAATAAAAGATAGTTTTTACCTCTTTCTTGGATGGATTATGTAGAGTATGCCTTAAATGTTGGCCTGTGTCCAGTCATTGTCTCTTGATGCTCTCACAGGTTCAACACTAGCAAACCTGTGATCTACAAAGTGACATCATCTGCTGCTGTTAGGAGTAGAGTTCTATTTTGGAAGTATAGAATAGGAGAGGTCACTTACAGTGTGTATATCTCAGCACCTTGGTGAGTCCTTATTTCTTGTGCTTTCCATAAGAACCTCCCTGTCATTTCCAGCAGCCTGGTCTTTCTGCCAAGTCTCAGTATATGTATGTTTTGTTTGATCCTGAGTGTGGAGGTGGGAAGGTCATTTTATTTTGGTGTGTTACCTCTTTAGAGTAGGCTGTTTGTTTTCCTATATTTTCTTCTCCCTTTTCATCCCCCTTAGTATATCTATATTTTTGCATTGCCTGAAACAAACAAGATACATTAGAGGGAACTAGCCCATACCTAGAGACTCTCCTCTCCTGCTTCGCCATCCCACAGGTGAGAGAGGAGTTTCCATGTTGTGGGGAGAAGGTAGGAACTTGTTTTCCTACCATCGGGTGCAATCTCCAGTCATCAACAATTTTGGCACACCCAGTGGGACCACAAGTTTTTATAACACAGTAGAGTTTCAGGATTGATGTTAGTCATGTTACAGCAAATCAAGTTTATTTAGCATCTGGTGACTCTGAGTTAATCCACTGGTTAAGCAGCCTGGTGCCATCAGAAATCATCCATTTCTTGTATGTATACTTTTTTTTCTCAAAATCATGGGTCTTGTTTTCCTTCATGTGAGCGTGATCAGACTTTAGATATTTATGCAATCCCCTCAAGTGGCTCTCCTAGTTGCCCTAAAACTATAAGGGGGGTGAGGCTCGAATTTGAGAGGCAGACAATGGAAATCAACAGACTGGAAGAGCAGTACAAATATCAGCAGGAGCTGATGTATAAAAAAGAGTGCCTATTTAGGCAAACACAGGCCTTGCAGTCCATGAAGGAGGAGGTAGCAAAATGGAGAAATCCATCTTTTCAAGGTAGCCAACCTTGCATGCCCCCTCCTACCCTAAAGAAAACCCCCTCTTTTACACCAAACCCATTTTATCAAATTGCACTTGCTCACTCCAACTCATCAAATATAGCTGCTCCCAATCTCGTGTGCCTAGCCTTCCAACACCAAGTGACATCAGAGCAACCTCCCATGGATATCAATCTTTTCAACTCCTTAGATTAGGAATCTTCCATTGAGAAAAGTACCACTAGCTAGCACGCCCCTCCTCCAATTCACCAACAATGTTTTCCTTGCATTCCTCAGCCTCCCCAAGGTTTTTAGCATGATGTGCAAATTCTGAGTTGAAGGAATGCCAGGGACCAGCTCAAAGCTTTGAAGAGGATCATGCTGGCCACCTCCAAGAAAGACTCTTTTAGGAAAACCTAGCCAAAAAAATTGAAGATTTAGAGGCTAGGATGAAGCTGCTCCTTGAAAGAGAGGGAAAATTTACAGACCTTGTGGAAGAGCCTCGGGACCTTGTGGAAAACAAAGTTGCTACCTATTCGCAGGGGCAGAATTTTAATTCAGAGATTTTAAATTGGGGGAAGACAGTGGAATCATGGGGTAGAATGGAAGAAGAAGAATAGGGTTTTTCTCAAAACCTTGAATAAGTTGAAACTGCTCCTGCTTATGATGATACTGGCAACCTCCAGGAAAATCTTTTCCAAGAAAATTTGGCCAAGAGAATAGCAGATTTGGAATCCATAGAGAAATTCCTCAACCAATGTGTGGTGGACGGTTCAGACCAAACAACACATTCCATGCCTAAACACACCCCACCTACACATTTTCAAGAGAGTTATCAGGCCATCCTTGATATTGATGAAGTGTTGATCAAGTGGAGAGAGGAGAATCATTCGATTCTAGCTTAGGGACTGCTTCCTCTTCCACATGCTTTCTCCACTTCACCCTCGCTCAAGGAAGAACCTATTTTGCAAGAAGCAGGAGAGGAACAAATGATCTAATCTACAGTCCTTTAGGAGGTTTTCATGAGTGACAACGAAGAAGAAATTGTCATTGATGCTCCTTGTGAAGACCTTATCAGCAGTGGAGAAGATGCAGGCCTTACATATATGCAGATGTTCCAGCAATTTGAAGAGGAAAAAATGCATGGTAAGCTCTCTTCCCCTAAATTTGATGAACTTCCTTGTTGTTTTGATGAGGATGACTACATTGAAGAACCTAAGAAAGAGGAAGATCAGGAGAATATTTTTGAAAATCTAGAAATCCTGATCAGCAAAGAGGAAAAGGAGAGGTCCGTCTTCTTGGAGGAATGCCTTAAAGAACTAAGATTTAAACATGAAAGTGAAGTCTTGTGGGATGAGAAATAATTTTGTGAGTCCCTTTTAGACATCACCACATTTTCCCTTCTTCAAGAAGGCCAAGAGGAAGTAGAGGATGAGTCTAAAAAAGTTTTTAGTGAGGCAGAAGGAAACAAATTAGACCATGATACATTGCAGAATAGTTGTGCATATCAGAAGGCTTACGGTGATGAGCCAGTACCAATTGATTTCTTGGTGAGGAGCACCAATATCAAAGACTAGCATTTAATAGGCCTTTAGAGACAATTAGAATACGTATATATTAGAGGAATGTTTGATTTTGATCCCCTCGATTTCTAGCCAACTCAGGTGATAAGGAGGAGTAAGTCACCAAATCTCATTCTCTTCCAGCTACTTGCCTGCCACGATAAGTCTTCTCACCAGGAAGGGGACTTGAGAAATTTTCCATTTGATCCAAGAGGGAATCAAATACCTAGTTAGTTGTACATAATAGTTTGTTGTCAGTTGTTTTTCTCCTGCTTTCCCTAAGTGCAGTTGCACAGTTAGTTGTTTTTTTGCCTTGTGTGTTTCCCTTCGTTTGGGGGTAAATTCTGTGTATTTGATTTTAGGATTATCAAAGCTGTTGTGAACTCTCTTCAAAGTCACCATCTGACTTTGTGCCTAATGGAATGTAAGGCAACTGGGTTCTAAGCATAGTAGGCATGCTTACCCTGTGAGTCACCAATTTGTTGACCCAATTTTGCCCATCTAGCAAAATCTCAGTCACCTTCTACACCTACTTTGCATGGCCAGTCATTTTGGGTTGCAAGGTCTGTCTTCAGGGTTCGACAGCTCTATTTCAAAGCATTGGCTCATTGACCTCATTTGTTGGTGTTCACAGTAGCATAAGGCAAAGTCTTCAAACATTCACAAAAGGGGAGAGGAAAAGGCCAGAGCACGTGACACTAAGGCAAAAGGAGGGCAGACATTTACAAGAACAATGCAGTCAGTGGCAAAATTGCCACCCATAACACTAGCGGGTAAAAAGACACCACAAATAGATGCAGTCAGTGGAAAAATTTCCACTCACAACATAAGCAGAGAAAAGGAAAAGGCCACGAACTCAGCTGACATCAGAAAAATTGCTGCGCTTGACAGCCTACTCAGCCGACGTCGACAAAATTGCTACGCTTGATAGCCAAATCAGCCGACATCGGCAAAAGTCCTGCATGTAGTCCATGGCAGTAGGTGGCAAATTTGCCACTCACAACATCAGGTGGCAAAAAGGCCCTATAGAACATGAAAAAAAGCTCGCCCAGCAGGCAGAGGAGCTAACCAACATGCAAAATGAGGCATCAAGCATGGTCCCAATAGTTTTATGACATCAGCTACAGTGTTTTTCACTCTTCCCAATGAGAATCCTCTTGGCTTTTCCATATAAATTGGAAAACTTGGCCATTTTAAATGATCTTCTCCATTTTATAAAGAGCATAGCTCTACAAATTTTCCACCTGAATCAATAAAAGATAGTTTTTACCTCTTTCTTGGATGGATTGTGTAGAGTATTCCTTAAATGTTGGTCTGTGTCCAATCATTGTCTCTTGATGCTCTCACAGGTTCAACACCAGTAAACCTGTGATCTACAAAGTGCCATCGTCTGCTGCTGCCAGGAGTAGAGTTCTATTTTGGAAGTATAGAATAGGAGAGGTCACTTATAGTGTGTATATCTCAGCACCTTGGTGAGTCCCTATTTCTTGTGCTTTCCATAAGAACCTCCCTATCATTTCCAGCAGCTTGGTCTTTCTACCAAGTCTCAGTGTATGTATGTTTTGTTTGATCCTAAGTATGGAGGTGGGAAGGTCATTTCATTTTGGTGTATCACCTCTTTAGAGTAGGCTATTTGTTTTCTTGTATTTTCTTCTCCCTTTTCATCCCCCTAGTATATATATATATCTATATTTTTGCACTGCCTGAAACAAACAAGATACATCAGAGGTAACTAGCCCATACCTAGAGACTCTCCTATCCTGCTTCACCATCCCATAGGTGAGAGAGGAGTTTCCATGTTGCGGGGAGAAGGTAGGAACCTGTTTTCTTGCCACTGGGTGCAATCTCCAGTCGTCAACAGTAATAAAAAATAAAATTAAACAAACATAAAATACATATACTCACATTAATATATAAAAAATCATAATTCATATAAGATAAGTGAAAATGCATATCTATCTACTCTTACAAAGGAAGAATAAAGTTAGGAATACTTACCTTTGAAGAGGAGCTCATTGAGCCTCAATATCTACCTTGGCCAAGGTGATTTGTAAGAGGTTATTGTGATATGTAAGTATTGTTGACAAATTTATAAACTCAAAACTAGAAAATTTTCAACCTCAAACCTTTATTTTTGATCCAAGAATATTGGTCCTTATGGTTATATTCATCTTACGAGTCTAAGGGGTATTCAAATAGTTCACTATTTTGTCATGTTATAACTTTGTTTTGTGAGACTTCATACCTCATTTTCAACTTTAATCAAGTGTTTTAATGATGATAAAACATGTTTATAGGTCTTGGTTAGTTTTATGGAGATCTAATAGTGAGACATGTCATGGTGGAAATAAATTGAGAAGGTATTTTAATGAAGACTCATAAATACCTTTATTTTGCTCAGTCACATGAAGTATTTTCACTTTTAATCTTTAAAGAACGTAATTAAAAGTGTCTTATGGTCCATTTTATGTATATATTAGGTCATAAATGTATTTCCATAAGATATTGACATGGTATTTAGTTGACATGCCTCATTAAGGTCATATGTGTGTGCCAAAGTCAATGTTTTTGGTCATAATGAGGCCTAATTTGACCTTGATGGACCACTAAGCCACCCCAATGATTTAAATTTACCTCATAATCTATATCAAGCCATTAATAGACCATTTAATACCTCATTGAACCTATTAACACCATGGTAAATTCCTAAATTCTCCATAATGGGCCCTACACATACTAAATAGTGACTTTTCAACTCCCCTAATTCATACCATTAGGTTTAAAATGTCACATGACCCCTATTTTCCTCCATAACACCTTCTAATGATGTATTTTGGTTTAAAACAAGAAGAATTTTAGAGAAATTGTAGGTTTTAGAGGTTTTTTAGAGGTTATTGATCAATACAATATGCACTAGCTTAGGTGGAGTTAGGGATTTATAGAGTGAGGTTAGTGATGGAAAGTGGAAGAATAAACAAAGTGTTTCAGTGCAAGGAAATATCAAAACTATCTTATCTTCCCCTCAAACTCATTATAAAGATCAAATGTCTCCTTAAGTTTACACTCATACCATACAAAAGGGAGATAATGGAGGCCCAAACTTCTAACCAGGGAAAGTAAACTCAACTTGATTCCACCCATGGGAATTTGTCTCAGGGTTGGTATCATGAGCTATATGAACATTTCTTAAGAACTTAAGGAATCTATATGACATCCTTATCTACATAAGCTAATTTGGATATAATGGTTTTCATGGATTCTTAGCTTGCCTTCTTAAACTAATAATGGATGTTATTTCCTTATATCTTGAAGGATCCTATCACAACATTTTTAGCAATTAAATCACATGTGTGAGCTCATAGAACCAAAAAAACCTTCAAAACTAGCATAGTTTACAGTCTATAGTTAGCTTTGGACAATGAATCGAGTTTTTGAGTGTTTTTACAAAAGGAATTAATGGTGTTGAAGGAATGGGAGAGTGTTTCAAGTTTCCCCATTCCTCCTTTCTCAAGTTAGAGGTCCAATAATCTCTTATCATTTCAAAGGATATCCAAGAAGAAAGTTCTTATACAAACTTGATGGCCACTATGTGGTGAACACTTTAGGTGGTTTAATGGAATATATATATATATATATATATATATATATATATATATATATATATATATATATATATATATATATATATATATATATATAACCTTATAATACAACTCAAGAACATGGAAATAGACTATTATAATCATGGTGAGGTGTCATCATAGCCTTATGGGAAACTTTTCCAACCTTCATGGTGGCTTTATAGACCTAAAAACCACCCCTTGCTCCTATAACCAGACATTTAGTTTTAGTAGAGTTTAAGGTTTTTTTCAAAGTTTAAGGTTCCTAAAAAATTATTAGGTTCCATATTTTGGTTGTGTATGCTTCATTTTTCCTCTAAAGTGCCATATTTTCTTAGGAATAAGTGTGAGGGTCTACAAGATTCATGAGGTTTATCAAGGAAGGGTTCTTGTTGCCCAAATTTTGCCCATATAAGAATCTTTTACCTAGAAATGGTTTGAATATATAAGTAGATTTTTAGATGGAATGATGTACCAAAAGTAGGGGAATAATATCTCATATTACTTACAAATTTTTTGAAACACTTTAAGCAAGCGTAAAGCATAATTTGTTGATCATTGGGAAGTAGACTTGGAAACAGGTCTAGGATTGCAAAGTTAATAAGACCAATAGGTTCTCATGGTGTTTCAAGAATTTAGGTGAATGAATCAAGTTGCATAAATTCTTAGAATTTCATTAGAGCCATCTAAATAGATAACAATTTATTGCATAATTTTAGAATAACAATACCATCACAAGCACATCATTTAGGGACAAACATGTAAGTCTAGTTACGTATTTAATAAATACACTTAGGAAATTAGTCAAGGTCAAAAGAACATATGGACATGTTTTTTTCATCCTCAGAAGGTCCCTTGAATTTTTTTTATCTTGATGAGTTCTCTATCTCCAGATATAATCTTCCAAATTTGAACTTACAGAGTGGGACATGCACATAGGCATCAATTTTAGGACTCATAAAATAATCATTTGAATTCAATTGGTCCTGAGGATAAGCATGGGGATGACAAGTGTCAATATTTGGGGTATTTAAATAGAGATCTAATGATGCATGGATATTGATGAAGATAATGGGACCAACTTGATCGAAGGTTACATAATCCATCGTGCAAAGGCATATCAACAATGAGAAAAATGTCAACAAGTCAATGAATCTTAAAGACAAATATGCAATTTCCAAGTGTCATGCCATAGTAACTATTGGGTAAATCAACAAAGCACATGCAATCCATGAAAAAGTAGATTGATGGTGTGTATAAAGTCAAGATTCAATGTTCTTGAGGATGAATGTGAGAATGCCATGTAGTGGAAGTATATAAACTAGCTAAGACTAACTGTGGGGCCCATGGAATGAATGAGGAGTTGAAAACTGGCTTAATATGGGAGCCCAAATGAAGATTAATGGCCAAGATTAAAATATGAAGCTGGGAGCTTTCAAGTAGAGGTCAAACATGGTTCAAGTCAAACTAAGAGCAAAGGTTTTAAAGGACATGTAACACCATTAGAGCTTGATCGAAAACCATTAAGCAAACATAGTTATATAGTCTAGGTTATTAATGGTGAAGTTTTATTGCCATTAAAATTTAGAGGCATGATGAGGTTTGTTTTAAACTAATATTAAGAATGAGGCCATGCATTCTATAGATCTTCATCAATATAATGACTATATGAAAACCCTTAAGTTGGATTGGTTTTCAATCTATAGTAAAGATATATTGATGTATGTTTTATGCACATCATAATCAATGAGGTATCCTCTAAAATTTTAGGATCTTAATAGAGTTAAAATCCACTCTAAGGCATGAGTTATAAGTATGTGGTCTTTGACAACCTATTGATGGAATTGCTGGTAGGGTATGCAGGTTGTTGACAAGGTTTTTTAGATGAAGGTGTGGTCCCTAAAAGGTAGTGAATCTCTACGTGATTTGAATGTATGGTTGGATTATAATATAAAGTGGGTAGGTCTCAAAAAAAAACTCAAAAAAGGAGGTAAGGGTAAGGCATAAAAAAGGCTTTGTGGTTTTTAGGAACTACTTCCCTGTTTGGTTTCTAAAAAAACCTATGCTCTCAGAACCTATGCATGTTGCTAGCAGTAATTGTACACACACAATCAGACACTATTAATAAGTCTAAGGAGATAATTATGTAATAAATTCATAGACCTCAAACAAAGGTTTCTCCTTTTATGGTAGTTATTGTACATTATTACTTAGGAGATTATAGACTGAGCTAATGAAGTATTTGAAGTAGCTTTGGCACACACACATAAAACTACATCAAAAAGGCACTAGTACACATTAAAAAATATGAATCAAATAACTTGGCTATCTTGACCAATATATTTTACCAATCTCTCAATAGTTTTTACACATCTACAAATCAATACATCAATCAAAATAATCAAGATTCCATTCATAGCTATTGTACACTAAATATTATTGAAACATACAACCAAAGAAAGTAATATATATTACATATAAATTATAAATAACATACACAAACACATTCACTGACAATCAAAATTGATGTTTCTCTTATATTCGAAATTGTTTAACAAAAAATCCAAGTTGGATTACAATTGTTTATATAGACTTGGGGAAGAGGTCACAGTATCTTCTAAGTCCATGCGAGGTCATTACATGTAATATTTAGAACATGAGTTCTAAATATAGTTCAAAATTGTATAAGAGTCTACTTATAGTAGTCAATTATCCTTTACAAGAGCTATGAAACATGTGTATGTGTATAAATACAAAGGTTATTTTACAATTTTAGCTTCAATTTTATACAAACTATAAATATATGCACCATTTTACCAAAATTGTACATGCCTCCTTTTATAGGTTGTGAGAACAACCTGTTGATATTTCAAATTAGATGCCTTCAAATAGAACTCAGACATACATCACTTTACAATTGCTTTTTAGAACTAGGGTCACTATTTTTATCTATGACTAACTTATCTAAACTATGTATTACATGTTTACCCATTATAGCTATAGCCTTTGATGGATATTCACTTATATAATTTATAATCATGCATGTTCATATTCTTGATCTATATTTAGCTATGAGACCCAATGACTATTGATAAATATATCCCATGTGTTAAAAAGTCATACATATTCTATCTATGTGAGTATACCATTCTATTTGTTAACTCTCAAAATGTGACTATTGATATTTTTTAGATGCATCAAAACTTGATTGAGTCTAATATCTTTGAAAATTCCATTGTTTACTCTCACCATCAATCTACTTGTACTTGAGTTAATGCTAATCATTGATCTACCTAGGCCCATTAACATTTGAATCCAAATAACTAATTTATGAGTTTAAATTTGACATCCACATGATCATCAATAATGTCCTTACAACCATCAATGACACCCATGTAATTATCAAAATGTATTCCCCTAATGTTTTATTTCCAAGCCTAATTTTTACATTTACATGAACATCAAATAAGTCCATGTGACAATCAAATCAACTTAACTCCCTATGAGTTCAACACTTGTAATTTCCTTGTTTTCTCTAATCTACAATCATAAATGAAAAGAGGACTTAGCATATATATATATATATATATATATATATATATATATATATATATATATATATATATATATATATATATATATATATATATATATATATATATATATATATATATATATATATATATATATATATATATATATATATATATATATATAACTTTATACTAGGGTCTAAAAAAATAACTTAGGACATAATTTAAATCCCAAGGTTTTATATGCATTGATGAATATGAATAAAACCAAAGTCTAAGATAATGTTAAAAAAAGTACTCATGTGTGTGTCACTTGGTATCTACTCAGGGGATTCTCTAAGCTCTTGACTATTGACATTACTTTTTCCCATGGGTCATTAGATATATATAATGGGATCTTACGATGGTGAAACTTGTCACCCATATGGGGCTCAATATGTGTTTTAAATTTTCAACTTGTTTGGAGAAGAAAAATGGATAAGAAAGTTACACATGCTATTATTTTGAATATTCATGTGTTATATATGAAGTTGTCAGCTAATGTATTTTGTCCTATCCTCTTGACTTGTGAAAGGATATAAGATGAACATTATCTTAATTTTGCCACCAATGTATGAATAATAATATTAATAGTTAGGAACCGAAGTGACTATAAATATATATATGCTTGTATAAAGAAGTTGAAGACCTTTTATTGAGATCAATATAGACTTTCTCATTCATGATTACTTGTCAAATTTATTATGTTAATCCTTGTTTATGTTATCATGTTTAATGATTTGGTTTTATCTATCTTAATGTAATTTGAATGCTCTATATCTTTCAACAACTCTTGATTAATCTTAGTTTCTACCTATCACATGATCTTTCACTTCTTTCATGTTTTGGGTTAACATGAATTCATTGCACTATCCTACATAGACTACTCAAACTTATCTATCCTCATCCTTAGCATGTTTTATTGAAATAGGAACCTCTATTAACAATGGTGTAGTGAGAATGAAACCACTCCTTCTAGAGAAATCCATGCTAATATGGCTACTAAGACAATGATACATTGAAACATGGTTAGAAGAGAAAATATGGCACTTCACAGAAGAATAATCCAAAAGGATGGGTCTCACCATGAGTGAAATCATTGAGGAACATATATATGACAAAATATATGAAGTTTTTTGGTATAAAATACCTGAATTACTAGATAATTGGTTAACAAGACTAGATTACTACTGCTTTCATCCTATAGTAAAAGAGACCATTAATTAAATTGAAGAAAAGATAGACCAGTTAGTGAAACTAGAAACTCATTAGACAAGATCAATAGATTATTAGGTTGTAACCACTATAGATGGATACACTACTGAGTTCATAGTATAAATATATCTAGCCTTCAAGGATATGTAGGACCACTTTATCTAAGGAATCAAAGGGAAAATTTTATAGTGACTACCTCTTCTATTGAAAATGTTGGTGATGAGAAAGGCCATGGTTCCTATTCCAACTAGTATGGAGTAGTCACTTCAGGCATATGAGGATGTGTGTGCATGATGGTGAATGATGGATATATTAGTGACTAGATCTTGAGCCTAAATATAAAATGGAGATGTGAGGAAGAATATTCATAAGAAAAAATTGGATTTATAAAGGGAACTATGACAATAAAATAGATAGAATAAACAAATGGATACCCAAGTAATTATGAATAGAAGTAAGAATAGTAGTAGAGTAGTTAATGAATGAGTATGTAGAAGTGATGAATAGGATGATGAGTGAAGGTTGAAGAAAGAGAATGATATTGGATGCTAATATAGAATTTGAGAAGATGAAGAGAGAGTAGAAGAATAGATGTGTGAGGAAGAAGATGAGATTAGTTTAGGAATAGAATGAATGGAAGATAGAAGTAGTGCACAAATACAAAAAAGGGTATTGATAGAAGAAGAATAATTAAAAAAATATATATATAACTTAGTCTTAGGTTAATTATAGGCTCAAGAATAGTAGATAAAGAAGTCATTGGAAAGGATTATTCACTAGAAGTGTACATGCCCCTTTAGACCAATCTCATTTATCCTAGTAGAAGTTTTTAGCCAACTGAGTAAGGGGAGAAGAGTTGGGAAAAATCAATTTTTAGAGCATGTGAAACTTTATGGAATGGATATTTAAACAAAATAAATTAGGAAGGCTTTGAATTATATAGGATTAGGTGAATGACAATAATAACCAAGAAGTGTAGACAAGCAGAGTGCACAAAAAATTTACTCTAGTGCATAGAGTAGTACATAGGCAAGAACACCTAGGCTGCAGTCACCTAAAATAGAATCTACATAGAATATTTCATCTATACTAGTTATTATGATGAATTAGTTAGGAAGATTCTTAAATTTTGCCATGTATGATATGTCCATAGATCATGAATAGTACCTTTTAACTTGTAAAATGAAATGACAAATTAAGGGTTTCATCGATGAAAACTTACAAAAGTGTGAATTAATAGGGGCTCTAACTAGGAGAGTATTAAAATTCATGTAAAAAATATATCTACAATAGGAATTTCTTAAATATGTGCAATATTATCTTGTCACAGAGTTTAAGATTAAGAAATGTACTAGGTAGATAATACAGGACCTCAAAGAGATAAGGCAAAAGTCTAGAGAGTTAGTCTATGACTATGATCACAATTTTTTTGATGTAATGAACAAATTGGAATTCACTTTGATAGATAAGGATAAGGTAGCATGGTTAATTGAATGACTGTGAGGTAGGATTCATTTTACCACTATGAAATCATAATACGAGACAAAATTAGATGCTAGAGCTACCGCATTGTGAGTAAAACATATTGAGGACTATGGAGAAGCTCCTACTACTAACTCTAAATTTGAAAACACATTGCATTATTTCATGAAAATAATGGAGTAGTATCATAAAATAGAAAAACCCAAATTGAACCTATGGTGTATAGAGTGTGGTAAAGAGGGATGTTACTAGAATGATTTGTCTAAAAGTAAAGACAAAATTATGTGAACTTTGTCAACTAGTAGGGCATGCTATGACATAATGTCATCTAATGTAATAATATATAAAAAATCCTCAAAATTTATACTATAATTTTTGTAAATCCATTAATCATGATGAAAATAATTGTAGAGATTTTTAGGAACTTAAAGAGGGTATCTCCAAAAATGAGTTTTCCATTGTAGCATAGCAAATCTCCTTAGTAAAGCAAATAATCCGAGGTTTAGAAGTTGATAAGAATTATGCAACCCAAGTGGGTTCATAGTGGATTCAAAGTTCACCATAGTACCAGCCTTGGGGCCTAGCTAGATGGACTCCTTCATCACCAAGATGGACACCTCTATCTCCTCAATACCAGTATGCAACACCTTAGAATTCACCCATAATGTAGACACGACAATCAACCTAGACTATGATAGCTATGCAATAGTAGTTCAGTATGGAAGATAATAATCAACCATTTAAATAGTGGAATTATATGCAACCACAAGGAAGATACAAAAGAGGATATCAATCTAATAGAGGAGGAGGTTGAGGTAGATATAGAGGAGGATACCAAGGTGATAGAGGAAACAACTATCAATAGCCTCTTCTATAATGCTACCTATGTGAAGAGTATAATCAAGTTCAAAAAAATTGCCTAATGAATCTATAGAGATAATCCCATTATACATACTATAAAGTCTTTGATTAGTATGAGACAAAATATTGTCCTATTCTAGAGAAGTAGAGGAAGGATAAAGCTGTCCAAAATATAAACATGGTAAATGTGTAACCTAAAGAAAATGACTTTCTAAACACTATGACATGGCAAAAATATGCAAAAAAAGGATTCCCTTCACTTGAGATGCCTCAAGATTAGGGAATCATAAAGGTTAAACAAGAAAAATACCTAGATCTAGCCACATAAAAGAGTCTTATAAACAAATCTGCATAGTTGTTAAAAAATATTCAACAACAAGAAACTATTGATGGTGATGTTATAGACATGAATGCAAAAATGTATGGTCAAATTGTGTGCATCATATGATAAGAAGGAGTTGTTACTATGCTTATAGATTTATTTAAACTCCTAATAACTTTACACAATTAATACATATCATAAAACATCATGAACCTATTTCATAGTCTTTTGGAATGTGTATAGTGTGGCTAGTAAAAGATAGAAAATCATAGTAAATATGATTTTTAGATCTGTTGATACAGGTTTAATGCACACCATATCCATAATGAGGTAGCCTTTAACATTTTAGGATTTTAATGGAGGTAAAATCCAATCTAAATCATGAATTTTAGGTATGCAGTCTTTGATAACCTATTGATGGAATAACGAGTAGGGTATGTAGGTTGCTAACAAGGTTTTTTAGATGGAGGTACAACTTTATAATAGAGTGAGTTCTTATGTGAGTTAGATGAGTGTTTGTATTATAATATAGAGTGGGTAGATATTAATAATAAATTAAAAATGGAAGGTAAGGTAGAGAATAAAAGAAGACTCTGTGTTCTTTAGGAATTACTCCTCTGGTTGGTTTTTGAACAGACTTATCTTTCTCAACCTAATATCTGTTGCTAGTAGAAATAACATTTAGGTATTCAAACATGGCTAGGGAGTCAAAGGAAATAGAGATGTAGGAATTTCACATACCTTAGACAAAGTTTTATCCTTTTAAGGTAGCTATTTTACAACATTGATCAAGAGATTATGGCTCAGATGAGTGAATTATCTCAGGTAGCTATTACATGCACATAGAAAAATACACCAAAGAAAGCATAAATATAGTTTTAGAAATATGATTCAAATAACCTAACTCACTTTATTGATAGATTCACTTATCTTTTAATATCTATTACACATATTAACATCAATATATCAATCCAGATCTACTCATAGCTATAACACATTAAATATTTATTGAATCATAGAACCATAGAAAATAACAATCAATTACATGAAATGGGAAAGAAAATACTTAGGACACTTTGCTAATGATCAAAATTGATCGCTATTCTATATTCACATTTTTTTTATCTATCTTAATTGTGGGGTTATATATATATAATTTATTGAATCACATAACCATAGAAAATAACAATCAATTACATGAAATGGGAAAGAAAATACTTAGGACACTTTGCTAATGATCAAAATTGATCGCTAGTCTATATTCACAATTTTTTTTATCTCTCTTAATTGTGGGGTTATGTATATATATATATATATGTACATATATATATATATATATATATGTATATATATATATATATATATATATATATATAAATATATGTACATATATATATGTACACACACACACACACACACACACACACACACACACACACACACACACACACACACACACACACACACATACTTGGGGAAGGGGTGCCTCATCCTCAAAGTTCATGTAAGTGGTTACTGCTGAGTGTGGAGCCCTTTGGGGATATCACATGACCATAGGGATATATTTTTGGGGCCTAAAGAGCTCTACAAATGTGGGGAGAAAATTTTCCCCAGTCTACCTTTTGTGGAACCTTTCTCCAAATGTGAGTAGAATATACCTTGTATTTCTAATTTTTATGTATTCTATGTTTTATGGAGTTAGTTGTTAGATGCTTATTTTCATGTTGACTTCCTTGATCTTAGGGAGTTAGTTGTTTATTGGAAAAGGGAATGACTTCCTTATTTCAAGGAGTTGGTTGTGATCATATGTCTTTGGAAAATATGCTTTTTGGAAGAGGAGAGATAAATATAGTGAGTTCCTCCTTAGGTGGCATTATGGATGAGCTTGCTTAAGTGGAAGAGAGTTGTCACATGGTGGATAATGCTTATCTTGGATAAGCATTATGAAATTCACCTTTTTTGGTGGAGTTTCCTTCATTTGCTATATATACAAGTGTGATGTGACCTTTAGAGGTTGATGTGTTTATTTACAAGGTGTGGCTTTTGAGAGATAGAGTCAAAGTGCAAATGTTTTGTAAAGTGCAAGTGTTTATTTTTAGGGTGTTGTATAAGAGATTGTGAGATATAATGTTGTGCAGGTATAAGGGGAAGTGCAATATAGTATATGTGATACATTTTTAGGAAGAGATATTCTATCTCTATGAGAGTTCTTTGTAATCTTATTTTGTTTACATATTTCATTGAGGACTTTCTTGGTGGATGTAGCCCACATTGGGTGAACCACGGTAGATATATGTAATGGTTTTATTGCCATTTTATTCTCTCCATTTACGATTTCATTTAACTATGATTTGAGGAATTATTTTCATGATTCATATTAGTGCATAATTAAATCTGAATTCACATTTAAAATCTGATTATGTGATTTTATGGTGATTTAGATCTAGTTTAAATTTTTTTAGTTCTTAATAGTTACAAGTGTCAGTTCAAACATATATTTCTAAAACCATCTGAGAGATAAAAATAAATAAATTGAATTTTAAAATTAATTTAATGTGTTCATGCACACAAAATACAAAATCAATTCATTACAATTATCCTCTCATAAAAATAAATACATAAACCACTATATTATTGTACATGCATGAGATTTAGCCTATCAAGGCTTGCTTGTCTAAACTGCCATATGCATTTTAGTGGGGTGGAAGCAGAGGTGGCCATTGAAGTTGTAGTTGTACCTTTGGAAGCTTGCCTTTTCCTTGCCTAATTATCTTCATAGAAATTTTGGGCTTCTCTATGATGCTTTCATATGATATCCAAATTAAGCAACGAAGGCTGATGAATTCTTTTTATCTATCCAAGGAGTTTGACATGCTCATCCTTGGTTGTTTGAAATTTGTTCCTAAATATCTCCACTTTAGTGACCTTATTTTGAGCCTTGATCAATTCCAATTTAGTTTCTTTAATTGATAAACCTATCAAGCTCTATTTGAATTCATCACCTACCTTTTGGATAAGCTTATTGAAATTGAGCCTACTAACCAGCTCACCAATGGAGTATTTCACCTATGATAAATTTAGCTCATGCAAAATATGAAGGACCTAAGCCTCATGTTCTTGGTATTTAGGGACTAAAGCCCCAATGTTTTTTAACCAATAGTTTTCCTCTTCTTTCATAATGATTACTAGGTTTAAGGCATTTGATGCCTCTAGTGTAGTCATTAAATCAAGATGTCTATAGAGTGAGTTGCCTATGTAAGCCACTGAAATATTTAATTTGGCACTATCATATCTTAGGGAGTTGTATAATAGATTAGTTTGGTTCACATGAGGTGCCATCTTAGCCTTCATGAAATCCATAGCTTCTAATGTGCTGTAACATTTTGAGGATGCATCTTAGACCTCAGCTTCAATTTTAGCTAGTATGTGCACCATTTTAGCCTTTTATTTGAGTTGTTACACTTCCCTCTCTAGCACCTATACCATTAATTATAGCTCTTACTAAGCTAGCTCTGTACCCTAGTGAATGAAAATCATAACATCCTTATGCACCTAGGCTAGGTCTACTAAATTTTCTTTATATAAGGTTTGCCCCGACTATCTATTCTACTTTTTAGTAAGGGAGAACACTTCTTGTCTCTCCTCTAAGATTATTTGGGTTCCCATATAATCTTATAGTTTTATCTTCTTGACCCTTTGGATTTTTATAGTGGGAGGGTCAAATAATGTGGAGACAGATGGGAGTTTTGTAATCTTAAAGTTTAGTAGTTGGGAAGCCTTACTCCTGAAGTTTAATGCCCATGCAAGAATGTCAAGTTGAGATACATCAAAGGTTATAGTACTAACCTCTATTTATATTTCCTATTGGGTTTCTTGCTACTTCCTAAAGGCCTTGCTAAGGACATCTAAGAGGAAAGGCCTTATGATTTTAGACCAATCCACCCTTATAAACTGAGAGAGTAGATGGACTATGATTATTTGAAACTTGGCCTTCCTCACCTTGCTAGTGTTTGCCACAGTGGTTTCCTCTATGAAAGTGGTGGTTAGGAGTGGAAGGGTGATTTGGATGGATTAAACATAGAGATGATAGGTCACCAAAGCTATTTTCACCTTCTTAGACACCTTTTTATTAAGGTCTCTAACTATGGAAGTGCTAGTAGGAATATGAGGGATTAGTGTAGTGAATGGGATGGAAGTGGAGATGAAAAGATCAATAATGGTAGTGGAGGTGAAAGGAATAGATAAAGTGAATTCCATAGAGACACCTTGATAAAAAATGCATAGAGAAGATAAAGGAACACTATCAAAATACTAAGTACCATTAAGTGAGAGCTCCACTAGTTCTTCTTGGAGGCTTATAACTTTAGCCATTTCTAGCTTGGCTTCCTCATCAAAGTCATATTTAATGTATTTTATTATCACCACATCTCCCCTATTTGATTATAAACATGAAAGATAAGTGGATAAACCTTGTAATTCCTTTGTTGTGGGACTACCTATGGGAGTCACAGGCTTTTTTATGTAGACCAAAGTTATCCTTGTGTGAGTGGGAAAGCCAAAAGGTGATGATGCCCCAGGAGTTACTACCCCAATAAATGTAATAATTAGCCCTGGGGTATAACTTATAGTTGGATCCTCTCCATGGTATTCCTCATTAGATTCAATAATGATGGGGTCTCTTTCTTGCACTCCCCTTATCATTCTATGCTCAGGTAGTCTAGGCTCTTCCTTTACTACTTTTAACTTTAAAGGGGGTCCTTTCTTAGGAGGAGGTAGCTTGGTCCTTTAATTGATTTTAGGATCCACCTATCCAAAAATATCAATTATTTCACCCCTCCAAAAGTGCCTTCCTACTATCTAATTCTCTAGTGGAAATATAAGGCTCACCTTGGATCATCCTCAAATGATCCTCCTTTAATCCAAAAAGTTGTGCTCATTCTAATACCTCCTCATCTAATTGAGCATTCAGAAATACAAAATCATAGTCATAGGTCTGATGACTATATGGAATATTAAACCCATAGATATGTTGTTAGATCTACCTATGGGGATCCCAGTCCCTTTGTGGAAGTTCAAGAAAAATATAGTACCTATTTTTTCCACCTACATCTCTGAGATGTTTTCTCATTATATATGTCATTCTTCCAATGGTTATTAGGTGGATGAATTATAAGGCTTTCTTTTGCCTTGCTAAATCTTCTTATAAACTCTTCCATAATTGGAAGGCAATCTCTTGCTCATCCAAATTATCTAGGAGAAACCTTGGTAGACATAGGGGCCAAATTTGTTCCCCCACACCATAATGATAGTAAAACTAGGGTAGAGGAAGAGATATCCCTTTATAGATAGGTTATTCACTATATTTTACCTAATTTGAGGCATAAGTGAGCCATGAATGGCTTTCCAAATTTGAGGATAAACATCCTAAAATATTCTCAACATGTTCCTTTTATATCAAGAGATATACACAAACTAATAATAATTATAAATTCTATTCTTTATGTAGTCTGTGGTTGGAGACCACAGTGTGCCAAGGTCTTTATAACATGTTCCCATAACTGAATCCAATAGATATGACATCATGAAAAATTTGCTAGTGAGTATAAGACACATATATTTATAGATAATTTAATCCCTTAATTGTAAGCTTATAATCTCATCGAGGGCATAGGCAATGTCATGTGTGAGAAACATATATAATAATGGTACCCAATCTAAGTTGACAAAGTGGATGCTAGGAATATCATATAATATGTTGAGGAGCACCATGCTGATGCATATAACCATCTTAAACCTATCAATTGAGATAGCCCATTTTGGATTCTTTGTTTCTCGGGTGATAGTTTGGTCTAGGAGGAGCCACAATGATAACACCTATTCCAACAAGGTCTCTATATTGAATTACACTAGTCCGTGCTTATCAAAATAGAAATAATGGATGTTTAATGAAAATTATCTCTAAAAATTTTCCCTTGGGATGAAAGTGACCATTGTATTGTTGTTTTAGTGGTACAATAATGCATCTTATGATATTGTACTAATGAAGAATAAGTCCCACAAGAGGTCTATACAGGGCATCACTTCTAGTTTTGTAATAGTAAAGTTTAGTCTTTGGTATTTTTAAGCCAATAATTCCTTCACAAAAGATTGGTCTACCAATATCATATTATCCTCTAATGAAAATATGTTCACTAAATTAATAACATCCCACAATGTTGAGTAATTCCTATAATTATCTTTGAACATGGTGGCATCAAAGACTATATCTATGAATTTTATTGAATCTTTGATCAAGTATGGAGATGGTAGATTGGTACCTCAAAATTTTTTGGATGTAGATTCCATGGATATATTCTTCATGCTTTTCTCTTGCTCAATGTGATGCATGTTATATATACATGTATGCCAATGCAAATGACTCAGTTCTAGCTTGACTATTGTTCACTATGTACTCTCAAAGTAGAAACTAGGCATATTTCTCACTACAAGATAGTATAAGACTTTAAATACAAGTTATCTAGAATGAAAATGACAAATTTTAGTTATATTGGATCACCTTTATAGAATCTGGTATTGAATACTAGTTCATGTGACATAAATGTGCAACATTCACTTTAGGATTTCATTTCATTTATAATTCAAATTTGTTAGCTCAGGTTGGCAAGAACCTTTAAAATATAAATAAGAAATATTTTGATTTTATATTGGATAAGTATGATGAGACTTAGTACTAGAATAATTTAGGATATACACCAAAAAAATACTTTTGGGCTTATGTTTGTAGACTAATTATCTTAGAAAATTCATTTCAGAGAAAGTGTCCACAATAGTCTCTTTGAAGGATTCATCTAAGCAAAATTCCTAAAGTAATTATTTCAGAGGGTTATTTCAAAGGTTTGGAGGGATATTTCAAAGGTTTGAAGAGCACTTCTAGTTTCCCTAAAGGGTACTTTTAGTCTGAAGGGTACACTTCGGAGGGCATTTTATCCATGACAAAAGTCTTAAAGGGTCTACTTCACCAATGCCAAAGGGAACTTATAAAATTACTAAGGGTATTATAGTATGGTAAGGGGCGTTTCAAAAATCTTGAAGGGTATAATTTTCATAAATAAAATGTTTGAAGGAATTGGTGAAGGAAAAAGGTACAGGACCAAAGTCTTAATGGGAAAGTCTCAAGGGGAGAAAAAGGTCTAGGATGAAATCCTAATGGATAAGTGGCCACTTTTAAAAGAGCTAAAAGGTCACCTTTAAAATATCTGAAGGGTCAATTTAGGAATTTCAAAGGGCATGTGCCCTCAAGGGAATTATTTTAGGCCTTTTGCATCAAATAAAATATCCAAAACAATTTTTTTTGAAGGAAATGGTTTGGGGTAAAGTTACAAGAAAAAAGTCTTGAAGGGCATGTCCATGGAAAAAAGGTTCATTCATAAAGGCCGAAGGGTACTTTATTAGGGAAAAAGGTCAAAATAAATATTTCAAAGGATAATTCTTGGAGGGTAAAGGGTTCAAAAAATTTCCAAAGGGTATGTGCCTTAAAAGAACTGGTCCAAGGGGGTTAAATGGTAAATTTATGGAAGGCCGAATGGCTAGGTTCAAAAAGGAAAACAATGACATTTCAAAAGCTCTAAAGGGAAATTAAAAAATACAGAAGGGTACTTTGGCAATATTTTGAAGGGTCTACTTTCTAAGGCATTTATCCATGACAAAAGTCCTAAAGGATCTACTTCATAAAGGCCAAAGGGCACTTCTAAAATTCTTAAAGGGTACTCTTGTATAGTTAAGGGTCATTCTAAAAGTTCTAAAGGATAAGCTGGATAGGGTCAAAGGGATAATCCATCAGAGAAATTATTTTGAGGATGTGTATGAAGTACAAAATTCCTTAAGGTAAAGAGTCTATAGGCCAAAATCTTTTGAGAGAACTATTTTAGAGAAAAAAATCTACAACAATTTCTTTGACAAAAATAAGTCTTCTCGAACAATAAGCTTGAAATAAAATAGGATCAAAAATTTCTTGAAACATAACATTTGAAAAGATAATTTTTCATGAAGGCCAAAAGAATTAACCCAAATAATTAATCTACAATACACAAGTTAGTCTCATAAACACAATGCCAATATCATCTTGCCAAAAAAGTGAATGTCCTAGATTTCCCAAATTTTGCATAAACATATGAAAAGGATTCCCCATTAAGATAAAATTTCAAAAAAATTAGGCCCCCATTTCCTTTTAGGGACAAAAAGGGGGGGTTGGGTACAACAAATGGTAACTTGTAAGGGGAATACTCTTGAGTATTTAAGAACCTATTCTATTCCATAATCTTTAGATCAATCTAGGAATATGCCACATAAGAATACTTAAATCAAACATATGAAAGAGACTCCTAATTAGATTCACATAACATACTTGCCTTCTAATTTTCCTAGATCTCTGTGTGTCAAACATGTAGTTTATCTAATCCCTATTGTGGTGAGTTTTTCAAAGGCTTTGATGGGGCTGTAGGTTTCATTCTAGTATTTATTAAAGCTCAAAAATGAGGGAAGATCAAGAATTGATATGTTACTAGCTAGGCATCCATAGAATCGATAGAGATACCTTAGGTTCCTTCTCCACTCCCTCTATTATTTGTTCACAATCATGATGCATGGTGCATTGACCTTATTTCATCATGTGATCTCTTTTAATTTTTTTTCTTGTGCTCTTTTGAACTCATTGATTCTTTTCTTTCTTTTCATTTTATTTTCTTGAGTTCAGATTAGTGGAAAAGAGAGAGGAGGAAACCATGTGAGCTAGTATAATTAGAAAATAAATCATTACTAGAATGTCCCTACCAACCAAATCTAGACCTAGAATTATCACTTCCAATAGATATTTAATGTGATAAGTGAATTTGATCCAATAAAACAATAAAACTTTCTAAAATTGTATGAAGTACTATGATAAAAACTTCCATATGCCTAGTAAAAGTATTAAATTGTGACACCATTCGGAATAATCCATGTTTACCTACTTTCATCCTAAAGAGCAAAAAACACATAAATATACCTAATCTATAAACTAGTCCCAAAGTGTCAGGATTTTAATTTTCCCCTTTTCCACAAGTTAAAAGCTCAATTGGTTTAGATTTTAACTTGGTTATAGTAGAGAAAACACAATTATGATTGTCAAATAAAGCAAAGAGCAACTAATATAAGAATGCAATGAAACCTAATCTAGAAAAAATGAAACATAATTTATGAAATCAAAATATTGAAAGTATGAAAGATTAATCTTTAAAAAAAAATTATTCTAGAAATCACTAAAATACCTATTCTAGAAAGCATGCAAATCTAATATAATCCTATGTCTAAACCTATCTGAATTCTCTCAATCAATAATATATATAGATGGAATAGCTCTAAAATAATGCTTTAGTAACTATCCATTAACTGCATATGTAAGCTCATTGCCTTGGAGGTATTTCAGATGAAATGCATTATTTCCCATGATCTCTAAAATCTAATATGGTTCGATCCATAATGGAAAAAACTTGTCATGTTATCCTTTATTTTGATGGGCTTTATCCCATTATAGCACCAGATCTAAAATTCTAAATTCTTTGAATTTTATTATTTTATCAAACCACCTTGTAACTACATCCTAGTGTTTTTTGAATGTTTAGAAAGCTTTAGTCCTTAAATCTTTGATTTCTATCATATCTAACAATCTTGATTCCACTTTGTCATTAGGTTCTATATAATATTGTATAAACTGATAAGTGGACAACTTCAACGTAATGAGAAGAATTGGTCTACATTTATACACCAATAGGTAAGGTGAAGCCTTTAGGGCTTGCTTGGATCTCATCCAATTTTCCCAAAGAGCATTCTTTAGTAGATTGTGCTAGTCTCTAGGCTTGTCCCCTATCGACTTCTTGATTACCTCAATCAATTTTTTATTTATCAACTTATTTGATTTATTCCCTTGAGTATAATGGTTATAAGTTGACCTGATTATAATATGATTGTCATGCACCCACTTAGTAAAATCTATTGATATAAATTTTGGTCTATGACAGATATGGATGTGTTGAATCTAGTCATGATATGTTCCTCCAAAAAGTGAATTACATCTCGTGCTCTACTATTTTTATGGCAATTTATTCCATCCATCTAGTGTAATAATATATAGGTGTAAGCATAAATTTATGGCCCACTAAGGAGTTTGGGTTAATTACACCAATAAAATCCAAACCCCATTATGCAAAGGGCTTTCCTTTGATGACTGGATGTAGAGGCATTACTACGTGTACTTCTCTTTTAGCTAATACTTGACATTTGTGGCAATTCCTGATGCACATATGAATATCCTTAAAAATAGTTGGCCAATAGTAGCCCAAACTAAAAATTTTATGGGTTGTGGTATTCCTAGTAGGGTGACCACTGCCTATCTTTTGATGCAAGTTTTCTATAATTTCCCTAGCCTCCTCTGTAGACACACATCTAAGATAAATTACTTCATAGTTCCTCCTATAGAGGACTCCTTTCTTGATTATTAAATGAGTAGTTATAAGCAATAAGGCTCTCCTTATTTACCTACTAAGCTTTGGGGGTAGGTTACTATAAGTAAAGAATGGATTATATTGGTATACCATTCCCCTTTTGAAACTTGTGTTATACATACCTCTTCAATGGTGATTCAAGGATCCAACTCAGTCATGAGTTGAACAATGCCTTGTCCTCTGATGATCTTTACAAGCTTGATCTCTATGTCAAAATCTTAGAGCTTAGCCATCTATTTTCCTTAACATTATCCTAGCTCATTCTATGATAGGTTGATCTTGATAACAGGATCAGGTATAATGCTGATGGTTTTGTTATTCAAGATATAATATCAAAATTTCTTCACTACTTTGACCAAAGCAAAAATCTACTTGTCAATCATTGAATACATGAGCTCTACATCCTTCAAATTTATACTCATGAAGGAAATCATAATCTTAGTTTCATCCTTATTCTATGTAATAAAAAAAATAATGGTGTGTGATGAGGTGAATAAGTATATATATAAATCCATTGTGAAGTCTAGATTAATCAATATTGAAGCCTATGAAATGACATATTTTATATCTTGGAAGGAATTTTTATCTTGAGCTGTCCATTTTATTTTAGCATCTTTCTTGAGCATATCATTTAGAGGATTGATTATTTTTTTGAATATTGAGATAAACTTACTGATGAAGTTGATTTTCCCCAAAAATGACTTAAGTTCCTTCTTGCTATTTGGTTGTTGAATCTTTGATATTGCCTTGATTCTTTTTGGATTGATGGTGATCCCATATTTTGTGATAACATGTCCTAATATTTTCCCCTTAGTGACCCTAAATATACTCTTCTTCAAATTTAAAGAGATCTTAAACTTCCTGCACCTTTTTAATATAGACCATAGGTGAGTTATGTGATCCTCTCTATTCTTCAATAAAATCGTGAGGTCATCTATATAGATAATTATATATTTTCCTATTAGTCCCCTAAAGGCATGATCCATGTCACATTAGAAGGTAGATCATACATTAATCAATCCAAACAACATCCTCTTATATGCATAAGTACCCCATTTCATAGTAAATGTCATCTTAATTATATCCTTAAGCTGTACTAGTACTTGGTTATAGCCAAAAAATCCATCCAGAAAGGACATCATTTTAGAACCACTCACTATCTGTATTACCTCTTCTAGAGAAGGCAAAGGATAATTTTATTTTTTAGAATCCCTATTTAGATTGATGAAGTCTACACATAATATGATCTTATCATTCTTATTTTTAACTAAGACTAAATTGGCCACCCATGTAGAATGTCAGATTGGGAAGATGATTTTATCAGTTAATAACTTCTTCACTTACTTTTGAATAAGAGGCTCTAAAATGCCTCTGTTTCAATGATTTATGTTCTTTCTTCAAAGGAATTATGTGAATGATGACCTATGGGTTATTTACCTTAAGGTCTTCATACGTCTATGTGATAATGTCCTTATATTGAACAATCAAATCCTTGACTCACTACCTTTCCTCCATGGTGAAGCTAAGGCCAATATTCACATAATGTGGATTATGGTCTTCTCCCAAATATTATTTCTTAAAGTCTAATTCATCGACCTTAGGATATTTGAGTTGCTGCACTTGAGGATCTAAGTCAAATGATATTTTCAAGGAGACTAAGCTAGCTGGAATTCAATTTTCTTTAAGTTGGATAATACCTTATTTATCTATTTTTTCTTGATAGAAGTGGTTAATGTCCTTATCATTAATGATTTAGGATTTGAAATCCCATTCATTAGTTAAGAACTAGGTAATCTATTGATCATCACTAAAGACCTAATTTTTTTTACATTATCCAGAACAAAAGGATAGGGAACAAATTCAATGGAAATATTTTTACCTTAGACTCCTATAATGGCTTGAGATTGGTAGCAACTGTAGCTAGTGAATTGGTGGCTTGATTTTATTCTCTTGAGATTGATACTATTTTAAAATATTTAAATCTTTCAATTAAATCCCATGATCTATACTTATACCTCTTCAAATAAGATAATTTGCACTGGTATTTGTTTCTTATCTATTCAACTACTAGCTCTGAGTCCCTAAATAATTTTATCTATTTTACATTATTCTTCAGTGTAAACTATAGTCCTAAGATTAGAGCCTCATACTTGACCCTATTATTTGTACAAGGAAAATACAATATGTAAGCATCCAATAAATTCTTACCTTGAGGATCAATAAGCTCATTTATCACACTTGATCCTTGTTTAGACTTGGCTCCATCAAAATTCATTATCTATAGCTAATTTAAACCTTTAGGTTTCAAGTTCTATGCTAAATTATGAGTGGTAAAAGTATAAATGCCCAATGAGGGAGAATCATACTTTACCTCTTCATTCTTAATGTTGTATTCTATGATAGGATATTTCATTCTATTCTCTTTATCAAATTTAATATGATTTGAAACTCCTCTCCATAGAAACTAGATGTGTGAGAAGTCTATGGAAATATACCCATTAAATGTTTTAGACCAATCTCTACTCAGCAATAATCTATATCCTTTAGATATTTCCACTACCATGATATCAATAGTCATCTAGACTCTTGGTTATGATGCTACTTAAATGTGTAAATTATTCAATTCTCCCACCATTGGTACTACCATTTTATCTAGCTAAAAGATTGATCTCTTTGAAGGATTGGGAATAATACCAAGATTTTTACATATAGAAGTAATCATAATAGTTGTAGATGCTCTAAAATCAACCAAAAAATTATGAATATTCTTACTAAATGCTCTGATGGTCAACAAAAATGGTGGTACTTCAGGCTTACTCTTGTAAATGATGTTGGCATCAACAACCTTTGCTTTGTTTATAGCCACTCTAGTTTTCTCCATAGGGGTATTTTTGGTAATTGATTTTCCTTTTTCTCAGTGATCTAGGCTAATTCATGGAGAGTTATATTTTCCTTAATCTTCTTCATATCTTCTATGATATTATATCCTCCTTTATTTATTTCTTCTTTGTTTAGTGATTGATCATTCCTTTTTAGAGGGGTAGATTATTTTCCATTTTGGGATTTAGAAGAATCACTATGGTATTTGGAGGAGTTAAGGTGGTAAGCAACTACTTATTCCTTAAGTTGTACACACCTCTCTAAAATTACTAGAAAACGTGAACTTCATTTGTATTATCTTCTAGTACATTGTCATTTTCTCTTGGGAAGGGAAATTCATGACTCAAAAAGAACATGGTTATGCTAAAAGATCTAGGGTCTTGATGATATCTGGTTAGATTATTCATATGATCCTACCTAATTACTCCTCTTTTAAATATTTCAAACACTATATAGAACTTAATGCAATCAAACTTGCCATTTAGGGTATATTGTGTATCTTGCACCAATTGGGGAGAGTTGTTTCAGTGATGTTGATTTGTAGGAGTCTACCAAGTTTCTCCATATTATTTACATGCCTATTAAAGGGATTATTATATCTTTAGAACCCAATGTTATAGTTTCCCATCAGAGCATTGGTAATTCCCATCTTTCATTGCATATTCAAAAAATTGTTACTCAATTTCTAGACCATCTTTTGAATAGAATATAATTTGGATTTTATAGAATCCACACCTTTTAGAATATATATAGGAAGTGCAGTTGTATTCTCATTCTATTGGTAACTATTTCATATCACATGATTGTTTAAATAGTTAAAATTTAGTTACATCATTTGTGTTAATAGAGTCAATGTATATAACTGATTCTAATTATATATTGGAACATTCTAATTCATATGTGGTATTAGATTGAGCACTAGGAATCCATTGCTGATGTTAGGTACCCTAGGTGTTTGTGGAATGAGCTATCTATCGATGCTAATGGATTATTTGAATGGTAATGCCAAAGTATTGGTAATAGGTGCTCTTCTTAAGAACACAATATTAATGGGATCTAAGGCATTTTTGTACATCTCTAGTGCTAATGCCAACTTTGGTTTATACCTTGGGGTCAACCAATTATATATCTTCTACCATCTTACATTGAAAGCATATATGGGATCATTAGGTTCCCTCTTCATGTTAGTGAAGTGTTGATATACCAATCCCAAATTGGTGACCTATCCAAACTAGGTAAGAAAAATCATTTGATAATCCTCCCCTTTAGTGATAGAGTTTTCCATTAGATTCAAATACTAATAATAAGCATCATACATTAAAGTAAAAGGGAATACATAACATGTGACATCCTTATCAACTACATTCATTAAACTTAAAGTAACTTTAATAGATTTAAAATGCTCTTCTATGGTCCTTGGTCCTAAAGGAGAAAAGGATGGCAAATATTTTTCAAGGTTTTAGAGTAAATCATGCATGTCCCTTAGGATAAAAATGACAAATACAACTAACTAGGGTTGTTACGGAGCCATTGGTTGATTAACAAGCAAAGGGTTCCTTACAAGTAAAGGGTGCTCTAGTAGAGGTGGACTATTCTAAACTAGAGATGTTGGCATAACTCTGAGTCTCCTATGGCTTGCTAAGGGTGATACTAATAAACCATCTTAGGAATTAGATCTACTCACTCTCCTAGGTGACTTTAGTAAAAATCTACATAAGGACTAACCTCTATTATTTGGAATAAATTTAGGTCCTCCTTCTAATACCAGTGAAATTATTGATGTGGGTTTTATGCACACTACAACCATAATGAGGTAGCCTTTAAAATTTTATGATCTCAATGGATGTAAATGCCACTCCAAGGCTTGAGTTGTAGGTATGCAATCTTTTAAAACCTATTGATAGAATAGTGGGAAGGGTATGTAGGTTGTTAACAAGGTTTTTTGAATGGAGGTGTGACTTTATAATAAAGTGAGTTCTTATGTGAGTTGGATGAGTGGTTGGCTTCTAATATAGAGTGGGTATATCGTAATAACAAATTAAAAAAGGGGATGTAAGGTAGGATAGAAAAAAAGACTCCATGGTCCTTAGGAATCAATCCTCTAGTTGGTTTTTGAATAATCTTATGCTTTCTTGAACCAATGTCTATTTTCAATGGTAATAACACATAGGCAGTCAAACACAACTAAGAAGTCTAAGGAAATAGAGATGTAGGAAGTTCACATGGCTCATACAAAGGTTGCTCCTTTTAAGGTAGTTATTGCACATAGTTGATCAAGAGATTATGGCTTGGGAGAGTTAATTATCTGAGATAGTTATTGCATGCACATCAAAAACTACACCAAAGAAAGCATAAATACACATTTAGAAATATGATTTAGATAACCTAACTCACTTTATTGATATATTAAATTATCTTTTAAAATCTATTTCACATATTAAGATTATCATATCAATCAAGAAATCAATAATATACTCATAGTTATATCACACTAAAGATTTATTGAATCACATAACCATAGAAAACAATAATCAATTACATGAAATGGGAATGAAAATACTCAGGACACTTTGTTGATAATAAAAATTGCTCACTACTCTATATTCAAAAATTTTCTAACTCTCTTCACTATGGGGTTACAATTATATATATTATATATAGTTGGGGAAGGGGGAACCTCATCCTCAAAGTTCATGCAAATGGTTACAAGTGTCAGTTCGAACATGTAGTTCTAAAACCATCTAGGAGCTAAAAATAAATAAATTATCTTTTCAAAGTCATGTAATGTCTGCATGCACACAAAATATAAAATCAAAATTTTACAATTATCCACTAAAAAACTAAATATATAAACCACTAAAAAATTGTACATGCATGAGATTTAGCCTATCAAGGCTTACTTGTCTAAAGTGCTACATGCATTTTAGTGGGATTAGAAGTAGATGTGGCCACTAAAGTTGTAGTTTTACCTTTAAAAAATTTTAGTTTCCTTGCCTCATTATCTTTTTAGACCTTTTAGGATACTCCATGCTACTTCTATATGATATCCAAATTAAGTAGCAAAGGCTGATGAATTCTCTTTGTCTATCCAAGGAGTTTGGCATGCTCATCCTTGGTTATTTAAATTTTTTTCCTAGAGATCTCCACTTTAGTGACCTTATTTCACACCTTGTTCGATTCCAATTAAATTTATTCAATTGGTAAAAATTATAATATCTATTTGAATTGATTAGCTTCCTTCTAGATAAGCTTACAAAAATTGAGCCTACTAACCATTTTTTTAGTGGAGTCTTTCACTTGTAATAACTTTAGCTCATGCAAAATTTGAAGGACCTGAGCCTCATATGCCTAGTAGTTGGGGACTATATCCCCAATATTTTGTAACCAATATTTTACATCTTTATTTCTAATAATTACTAGGTTCAAGATAGTGGATGCCTCTATTATAGTCATTATATTGAGATGTTTGTAGAGTGAGTTACTTGTGTAGGCCACTAGCATATTTAATTTGGCACTATCATCTCTCAGGGAGTTATACAATAGATTATTTTGGCTCACATGAGGTGCCATCTCAGCCTTCATGAACTCCATAACTTCGAATGTGTTGTAAAATTTTGAAGCTTCATCTTGGACCTTAGCTTCAATTACAATTGATATGTGCATCATTTTAGTCTTGTCTACTTCCCTCTCTAGCACCTATACCTCTACTTCTAGCTCTTACCGAGCTAGTTCTAAACCCTGGTGAATGGAAACCAATACATTTTTTTGTACTTAGGCTAGGTATACTACAATTTATTCATATACGAGTTGTCTTGATTTCTTATTCTACCTTTAAAAAATGGAGAACACTTCTTATCTCTCCTCTAAGATTATTTGGGTTCCCCTATCATCTTCTAGTTTTCTCTTCTTGACCCTTTGGATGCTACTAGTGGGAGGGTCAAACAATGTGGAGATATATGAGAGTTATGTAATCTTAAATTTTTGAAGTGGGAATCCTTATTCCTCAATTCTAGTGCCCATGTAAGAATGTCAAGTTGAGATATATTAGAGGTTGTAATAACAACCTCTTCTTCTATTTCCTATTGGGATTCCTAATTCTTCTTGGAGGCCTTGGTGACGACATTTGGGAAGGAAGGCCATATGATTTTAGACCAATCCACCCCTCCAAACTAGGGGAGTGGATGGATTGTCATTATTTGAGGCTTGGCCTTCCTTCCCTTACCAATGGTTATCATAGTGGTTTTCTTTGTGAAACTGGTGGTTGGAAGTGGAAGGGTGATTTGGTTAGATTGAACATGGAACTGAGAGGTGGCCAAAGCTATTTTCATCTTCTTAGACACCATATTTCTCTTGAGGTATATAATGGTATAGGTGCTAGGAGGAATAAGAGGGATTGGTTCAGTGAATGGAATGGAAGTGGAGATGGAAGGAACAACAATGGTAGTGGAGGTGGAAGGAATAGATAAAGGGACTTCCATAGAGACACCCTAATAAAAAATGCATAGATAAGACAAAGGAACACTATCAAAAGACTAAGTACCTTTAAGTGAGAGCTCCACTAGTTATTCTTAGAGGTTTATAGTGTTAGCCATTTATAGCTCAACTTCCTCATTAGAGTCATCTTCAATGTCTTTTATGATCACCATGTCTCCCCTAACTAGTTCTAAATGTGGAGGTTAAGTGGATAAGCCATATAATGCCTCTAATATGGGATTGATTGTGGGATTCTTAGGCTTTTTTGTATACCAAAGGGGTCCTTGCCTAAGTGGGCAGGCCCAAAGATGATGATACCCTAGGAGTTGTTACCCTAATAAATGTAACAATTAGCCTTAGGGTAGAACTTTTAGTATGATCATCTCCATAGTCTTCCTCATCACAATCGAGACTAATGGGGTCTCTTGTTTGTGTTTACCTTGTCATATTAGGCTCAGGTATTTTGGTCTCTTCCTTTACTACCTTAAACTTTAGAGGGGTCCTTATTGGGAGGAGGCATCTTAGTCTTTTGGTTTCTCTTAGGATCCACCTCTTCAAAAATTTGAATGTTACCACCCCTTAAAAAGTTCCTTCCTTCTATCTAATTCTCTAGTGGAAATAAAAGGCTCACCTTGGATCATCCTCAAATGATCCTCCCTTAATCTGACAAGTTGTGCTCATTCTAATACCTCTTCATCTGACTTAGCATTATAAAATACAAAATCATAGTCATAGGGTTGATGACTATATGGAATATTAAACCCATAGATATATTGTTGGATCTAACCATGGGGATCCTAGTCCTTATGTTTTCCACCTGCATCTCTAAGATGTTTTCCCATTATATATTTCATTATTCTAATGGTGATTAGGTGGATAAAGTACAAATATTTATTTTACCTTGATAAATATTCTTCTACACTCTTCTATAATTGTAAGGCAATCTCCTGCTTAGCCAAATTATCTGGGACAAACCTTGGTAGACACAGGGGGCCAACCTTGTTCCCCCACACCATAATGATAGTAAAATCAAGGTAGAGGAAGAAATATACCTTTTTGGCTAGGTTCTTCACTATATTTTACCCAATATAAGGCATAGGTGAGCTATGAATGGCTTGCTAAATCTGAGGATAAACATCCTCAAAGATTCTCACCATGTACCTTGTATAAAAATAGATATACACAAACTAATAGTAATCACAAATTCTATTCTTTATGCAATCTGTGTCCAGAGACCACAGTGTACTAAGGTCTCTATAACATGTTACCATGACTACATTTAATAGATATAACATCATGAAGAAGTCCCTAGTAAGTACCAGATGCCTATATTTATGTATAATAATCTCCCTCAACTGTAGGCTTATAATCTCATGAAGGGAATAGGTAGTGTCATGTGTGAGCAACATATACAATAATGGTACCCAATCCATGTTGATAAAGTAGATACTAGGCATACTATATAATATGTTGAGGAGTGCCATGCGAATATGAATACCCATCCTAAACTTGTCAATTAGGATAGCCTTTTTTGGCTTCTTTATTTTCTATGGGATAGTTTGGACTAAGAGTAGCCATGCTAATAACACCTTCTCCAATGAGGTCTCTGTATTGAATTAAAATAGTGTGTGATTATCTAAGTAGACATCATGGATGTTCAATGATAAATATATTTGAAAATCTACCCATGAGATGAAATCAACCACTATATTGTTGTTTGAGTGGTGTAATAATGTGTTCTATGATATGCTACCGACAAATAATAAGTCCCGTATGAGGTCTATATAGGGCATCAATTCTAGTTTTGCAATAACAAAGTGTAATATTTATCATTTATAAGCCAATAATTACTTCACAAATAATTGGTCCACCAATGTAATATCATCCTCCAATGAAAATATGTTCATTAAATCAATAACATCCCACAACACTGAGTAATTCTTGTACTTTACTTTGAACATAGTGGCATTGAATCTTTTTTGAATATGGAGAATGTTTTGGATGTATATGCCATAGCTTTATGCTTCCTGATTTTATCTTTCTCTATGTGTTGCATGTTATATATACTTGTATGCCAATGCAAATGACTTAGCTCTAACTTGATTGTTTTTCACTGCATGCTCTCAAAGTAGAAACTAGGGATCTTCCTCACTACAAGATAGTAGAAGACTTTAAATATAAGTTATATTAAATGTAAATGATAAATTTTAGTCATAGTGGACTACCTATATAGAATATATCATTGAATACCACTTCATGTGACCTAAATGTGCAATGTTCACTTTATGCTTTTATTTCATGTATAATTTAAATTTATTAGCTCAAGTTAATAGGGACCTTTAAAATATCAATAGGAAATATTTGTTAAGATGTGGAGCTAAAAGCTTCACCAAATGAGCGAGTGTAGAAGTTGTAGGATTTACACAGTCACCTACGTCGGTCAGGAGTGACCGACGTTGGTCAGGAGTTGACTAAGAGATGTCAGCATCAGTCATGGATCAGTTGACATCGGTCATAGGCAGATAGGCAAGGACCGACGTCGGTCACCTATGTGTCTAGAATGCTATTTTCATGGATAGAACATAATGTTTGCATGATAGGATTAAGTGTTAGTCTTAAGTCTGCATCTCTATCTTTAGTAAGACTATTTAGAGCCCTTGATTAGGAGGTGCATTAATGGCTGTAATTGCTAAAAGCTTCACCAAATGAGCGAGTTTGCAAGTTACAGGATTTACATAGTCACCAGCACAGGTCAGGAGCGACCGACGTTAGTCAATAATCGACTAGGAGATGCTGGTGTCAGTCATGGATCGGCTGACGTCGGTCACAGACAGACAGGAAGGGACCGATGTCGGTCACCTGTGCGTCCAGAATGCTATTTCCATGGATAGAACAGAATGTGTGCATGGTAGGATTAAGTGATAGTCTTAAGTCCGCTTCTCTATTTTAAGTAAGACTATTTTGAGCCCTTGATTAGGAGGTGCATCTAATGGTTGTGAATGCATAGCTCATGTTTCTTAATATTATATATAGGATTAGATCTTCATAGCTTATTGAATTAAACAGTATAATTGTATATGTGTATCAATCTAGGTTGTTGGAATTGATTGTAATTGAGAGAGAGAACTCTTGAGGGAAAGACACCTGGGAAGAGATCTGTACATTTGAGAGAGGTGTAGAAGAAAAGAAGTTTATTCAATTGTATTCCTTCTGTAAAGAGTTTAATACAAGTTTTCAGGGTGGTTTCTTGTATCTCTTATTATTTGTTGTTTTTTGATTCTAGTTACTTATCTTTCTAGTTTAATTCCACATTTAATTGCTTTCATATAGTAATCAAGATTGTTGGTTGATCCCCAACAAGTGGTATCAGATCTCAGGTTGACTAACAGGTGTTTCAGATCTTGTTAGTGTGTATTGATTACAGGTTACTCACAGGGATTTCTATTTGAGTGGGAGAAGCAATGGTAGAAGAAAGTAAACTGAGAATGGAGAAGTTCAATGGAAAGAATTACCAATTATGGAGAATGTAGATAGAGTATTATCTGTATCAAAAAGATCTATACTTACCATTAGGTGGAGTTTCAAGGAAGCCCACAAACATGGAAGATGAAGAATGGGAAGTTCTTGATAGAAAGGCTCTTGGATCTATAAGATTGAGTCTAACATCTACTGTGATATCTAATTTATCACATACAAAGTCAATGGTAGAGTTAATGACTAATTTAGCAAATTTATATGAAAAACCCTCAGCTTCAAATAAGGTATATCTTATGAAGCAGTTATTTAATTTGCAAATGCAGGAAGGTGGATCTGTATCTAATCATCTAAATGATTTCCATGGAATTGTAAATCAATTAAATTCAGTCAAAATAGTGTTTGATGATGAAATTAAGGCTCTTTTAATATTATGTTCTTTGCCTGAAAGCTGACATAGCTTGGTAATGGCAGTTAGTAATACTGCATCTGCTTCAAATATTTTAAAAGTAGAGGATGTTGTTAGTGTAATCTTGAATGAAGAAATTTGCAGGAAAAGCACAGAGGAAACATCAGGGAATGCTTTAAGTTTTGAGAGCAGGGGAAGGCAAAAAGAGAAGAGCAAGAAAGGGAGATCAAGGTCTAAGTCAAAGATGAGAGGTAGATCCAAATCCAAAAATGGCAGGAAGCCACAATGCTGGAATTGTGGAAAGATAGGGCACATAAGCAAAGAGTGTTGGTCAAAACCTAAAGAGGACAATCAACATGCAGGTAAAGAAGAAGCAAAAGTTGAAGGTATTGCACAAGATGCTCTTATATTCTCTTTGAATAATAATATAGAATCTTAGGTGTTAGATTATGGTGCCTCTTTTCATGCTACCCCTAATAGAGAATATTTTAGTGACTATGTCCATGGAGATTTTGGAATAGTTTATTTAGGGGATGATGAGCCTTGTAAAATTGTTGGAAAAGGAAAAGTGCAGCTGAAAATGTAGAATGGCAACACATGAGTGTTGAGAGATGTGATGCATGTTCCTAGCTTGAAGAGGAATTTGATTTCTGTAGGAAAGTTAGGGGATGAGGGTTGTACAGTAACTCTCACAACTGAATCTTGGAAGGTGACCAAGGGTGCACTTGTATTGGCCAGAGGTAAGAGAGTAAATACTCTCTATTTATGTAATTGTATTACTGATATTTCTCCTTCTATATTATCTACTTTAGATGTGGATGTAAAGTTGTGGCACTCTAGGCTCGGCCACATGAGTGAGAAGGGAATGTCCATTCTTAAGTCAAAAGGTAAGCTTTCATATTTGAAAAGCATAGATCTAGATTTTTGTGAGCACTATGTTTTTGGGAAACAGAAGAGAGTGAGTTTTCTCAAGACTGGATCAACAAAGAAGAAGCACAAATTGCAGCTTGTTCATGCAGACGTGTGGGGACCAGCTTAGGTTGCTTCTATTAGAGGATCACAATACTTTGTCTCTTTCATTGATGATGCTACAAAAAAGGTATGGGTCTATTACATAAGGAAGAAATTTGATGTTTTTAACACTTTTAAGATTTGGAAAGCTATGGTTGAGAATGAAATAGGCAAGAGATTGAAGTGCCTGAGATCTGACAATGGTGGTGAGTTCTGCAACCACAAGTTTAACTGATATTGTTATATGCATGGAATACACAGGCAAAGGATGGTTCTAAGGACACCTCAGCAAAATGGAGTTGCTGAAAGGTTGAACAAAATAGTAATGGAGTGTGTAAGGTGTATGAGATTGCATGTTGGTTTGCCCTTAGAGTTTTGGGTAGAAGCTGTGGATACTGCAGTGTACCTAATTAACAAAGGACCCTCTATAGCTCTGGATGGTGGAATTCCAGAAGAGGCATGGACAGGTAAAAAGGTAGATCTCTCATTTCTCAAATATTTGGTTGTGAAGTTTTTGTGCATGTTGATAAGGAAAATAGAAAGAAGCTGGATGTCAAGTCTATGAGGTGCACATTTATTGGTTATGAATCTGATGATTTCAGATTCTGGTTTTGGAATCTAAGAACTAACAAGATAATTAGGAGCTGTGATGTTGTTTTCAATGAAAAAGTGATGTATAGTGATCAACTCAAGAAGCTGAATCAATCTAGGTAGAGCAATGGAGAATTGGATGAGGTGACAGTCCAAAATGAGCTCATGAGAAAGAATTATCATAGACAGGAAAACATAGAGACTGACATCGGTCAGGTAGGAACCGACATCGGCAATATAAGAACCGATGTCGGTCAGACAGTGACCGACATCGGCCAGGTAGGAATCGATGTCAGTCAGGAAGAACTGACGTCGGCCAATTATAGGCTTAGAAGTGACCGAGGTCGGTCACTGTCAGAGAATTTGGGTGGACAACGTGTTGTGAATGAGTCTTAGATGCCCATTAAAAGGTCAAAAAGGGTAAGTAAACCTCCAATTCGATATTCCCCTTCATTATTCTATTTATTGCTTCTTGATGGTGGAAAACTAGAGAGTTTTGATGAAGCAATATAGGTGGAATCCAAGAATCAGTGGGAGCTAGGCATGAATGAGGAAATTGATTCCTTGAGGGAGAACCAAACATGGGATTTGGTTGAGTTGCTAGTAGGAAAGAAGACACTGAAGAATAGATGGATCTATAGGTTAAAGGAAGGTGAGAATGGACAAATGAGATATAAGGCTAGGTTGGTAGTGAAAGGATTTGCACAGAAACCAGGTATTGATTTTGGTGAGATTTTTTTTCCTGTTGTTAAAATGACTTCTATACAGACTGTATTGTCTTTAGTTGCTATTGAGGATTTGCATCTTGAGTAGCTTGATGTTAAGACAGTGTTTCTTCATGGATATTTGGATGAAGAAATATATATATGGATCAACCAGAAGGATATGAGGTCAAAGGTAAGGAGAAGCTTGTGTGTAGACTGAAGAAAAGCTTGTATGGCCTCAAGCAAGCTCCTAGACAATGGTATTTAAGATTTGATAGGTTTATGACTGAGCATGGCTATAGTAGGTGTTAATCTAACCATTGTGTGTATTTTAAAATATTGGATAATGGTAGATACATTATCTTTTTGTTGTATGTAGATGATATGCTGGTTACAGGTTCACACATGCAGGATATCTCTGAGCTTAAGGTGAAATTAGCTCACACATTTGCCAAGAAGGATTTGGGAGTAGCAAAGACAATCCTTGGCATGAGCATCAAGAGAGATAGGAAAAATGACAGGTTGGTTTTGTCTCAAGAGGATTATGTGAACAAGGTGTTGAAACGGTTCAATATGCAAGATGTAAAATTGGTAAGCACACCTTTGGCTGGACATTTTAAATTGAGTAAAGAATAATGTCCTAATTCATATGATGAGGTAGAGTACATGAGTAGAGTTCCATATGCTTCCGTAGTAGGGAGTTTAATGTATGCAATGGTATGTACTAGATGGGATATTGCCCAAGCAGTGGGAGTTGTTAGTAAGTATATGGCCAATCCAGGGAAGGAGCACTGAAAAGTAGTTCAATGGATCCTTAGATATCTGAGAGGGACCAGTAGTAGGCATTTGTGCTATGGAGGTTCAGACACGTATCTACATGGTTATGTAGATTCAGATATGGCAGGTGATTTGGATGGCAAAAGGAGCACCAAAAGATATGTTTTCACTATTGGTGGAACATCGGTTAGCTGGATATCAAAGTTACAGAAGGTTTTTGCCTTGTCAACTACAGAAGTAGAATATATTGCAGTCACAGAGGCTAGCAAAGAGATGATATTGATGACACGGTTCATGGAAGAGCTTGGAAAGGAGCAAGAGAGTTGAAAATTATATAGTGATAGTCAGAGTGTAATTCATTTGGCTAAGAATTAAGCCTTTCATTCAAGAACAAAGCATATACAGCTTAGGTACCACTTCATTAGACAGGTATTGGAGGATGGTGAGTTGAATCTGGAGAAGATCCATATAGATAAGAACCCTACTGATATGTTAACCAAGATGGTAACAAAAGAGAAGTTAAATCTTCATTCAACTTTTGTTGGTCTTCATGATTGAGTTTGAAGATGGAGGAGCTAGAAGATGTTGCTATACAGGTACTAGTGCAGTTGTTTATCTCCAAGTGGGAGATTGTTAAGGTGTGGAGCTAAAAGCTTCACCAAATGAGCGAGTTTACAAGTTTCAAGATTTACACAGTCACTGACGTTGGTCAGGAGTGACCAACATCAGTCAAGAGTCGACTAGGAGATGCCAACATCGGTCATGGATTGGCCGATGTCAGTTACAGGTAGATAGTAAGGGATCGATGTTAGTCACTTGTGCATCCAGAATGCTATTTCCATGAACAGAACATAATGTTTGCATGGTAGGATTAAGTGATAGTCTTAAGTCCCCATCTCTATTTTAAGTAAGATTGTTTTGAGCCCTTAATTAGGAGGTGCATCTAATGGTTGTGAATGCATAGCTTATGTTTCCTAATATTATATATAGGATTAGATCTTCATAGCTTATTGAATTGAATAGTACAATTGTATATGTGTATCAATCTAGGTTGTTGGAATTGATTGTAATTGAGAGAGAGAACTCTTGAGGGAAACAGATCTGGGAAGAGATCTGTACATCTGAGAGAGGTGTGGAAGAAAAGAAGTTTCTTCAATTGTATTCCTTCTGTAAAGAGTTTAATACAAGTTTTCAGGGTGGTTTCTTGTATCTCTTATTGTTTTTTGTTTTCTGATTCTAGTTACTTATCTTTCTGGTTTAATTTCATATTTAATTGCTTTCATATAGTAATCAAGATTGTTGGTTGATCCCCAACAATATTTTGTTGTTATATTGGCTAAGTAGGATAAGACTTAGTACTGAAATAATTTAGGATGTACACCAAAAAAATGCTTTTGGGCTTATGTTTGCAGACTAATTCTTTCAGATAATTTGTTTCAAAGAAAGTGTTCACAATAGTCTCTCTGAAGGATTCATCTGAGCAAAAGTCTTGAGTTGATTCTTTTATAGGGTTATTTCAAATGTCTAAAGGGATATTTCAAAGTTCTAAAGTACACTTTCAATTTCCCCAAAGGGTAATTTTGGTTTGAAGGGTCCAGTTTAGAGGGCATTTTATCCATGATGAAATTCTTGAAGGGTTTACTTCACCAATGTTGAAGGGCACCTCTAAAATTCTTGAAAGGTATTTTCATATGGCTAAGGGGAATTTCAAAAATCCTAAAGGGTATAATTCTCCCAAATAAAATGTCTAAAGGAATTGTCTAAGGAAAAAGGTTCAGGACAAAAGTCTAGAAGGGCAAGTCTCAGGGGGAGAAAAAGGTCTAGGATGAAATCCTGAAGGGTAAGTGGCCACTTTTAAAAGGGCCAAAATATCACCTTCAATTATCTGAAGGGTTGGTTCAAGAATTTTGAAGGGCATGTGCCCTTGGGGGAATTGTTTTGGGCCTTTTTTATTAGACAAAATGTTTGAAACAAAGATGTCCAAAGGAAATGGTATGGGACAAAGGCACAGGATAAAAGTCCTGAAGGGCATGTTCATGGCAAAAAAGTTCATTCACAAAGGCTGAAGGGCCCTTTTTTAGGGTAAAAAGTCAAAATAAATATCCTAAAGGATAAGTCCTAAAGGTTAAAGGGTTGAAAATAGTTTTTAAGGGTATGTTATACAAAACCTAAATATTATGTAACCAAAAAGAAGTGGTAAAAAGGGGTTAAATGGTCGATTCAAGGAAGGTCGAAGGGCTAGGTTCAAAAATTCAAAATAGGACATTTTAAAAGCTCTAAAGGGAAATTCCAAAATTTATTATGGGTAATTTATCAATAGTTTAAAGGGTCTACTTCATAGGACATTTGTCATGACAAAATTCCCAAAGGATCTACTTCATAAAGACCAAAGGGCACTTCCAAAATTCTTGAAGGGTACTCTCATATGATTAAGGGTCATTCCAAAATTTATGGAGGATAAGTCAGATAGGTTCAAAGGGATAATACATTATGGATTTTTTTTGGGGAAAGTATATGTGGTCCAAAATTTCTTAATGTAAAGAGTCTATAGGTTAAATTCTTTTAGGAGAATTATTATGGAGAAAAAAACTACAAAAATTTATCCAAGGAAAATAAGGCTTCTTGAACAATAAAATCAAAAGAAAATAGGACCAAAAAATTCTTGAAACATAACATATAAAAAGATAATTTTGCATGAAGGATGAAACAATTAACCTAAATACTATGAACTTAAAGAATTCATCTGCAATACACAAGTTAGTCTCATAAATGCAATGCTAATATCATCCTAACAAAAAAGTGGAATGTCCTAGATTTCCCAAATTTTGCATAAACATATGAAAAGGATTCCCCATTAAGATATAATTTTTAAAAAAAGTGGGCCTCTATTTCCTTTTAGGGATAAGAGGGGGGTGGGTACAACAAGATCTAGATGGGAAGTAATTGGATTACCAACTCTTAGCTATAGCCCAGTAACTCTGATCCTAGATGACTATGAGAAAGTTGAGCCTATTATCCAATTGGAGGATATTTAGATCAAAGTCATATAATTGTCTCTATAAGGAAACTTTAAGGTCATAGACATGAATACTATGGAAAAACACTACCCTATCTTGATGGGAAATAAATGGGCATATGATGGTCAGATGACTATCACTATAGTGCAATCTATCTTGAGGCACATCAAGGTGATAATGTTGTGGTAATTCCCCTCAATAGAGCACATAAACTGTACATAATTTTTGATGAACCAAACTCTCTACATGTTCCATAAGAAACTAGCTGGATGAAGTTCAATACAAAGGAGAATCCTAATGCTTTGCATGCAACATAATGTAACTTCCTATACCAACAAGCTAAACCTTAAGTACAGTCAATGATTACCCACTAATTGAATATATCAAAGTAATGGAGATAAAAAATATAAGCTACATAGTTGATTATAAATTAGTTCATTAGTGAAGACTACGCTTCCATGTTTGTAAAATCGCCCACTCGCTTAAAAGTTGATTTCATGTACTAAGTTGATGACCACATGTAGGATTACATATAACCAATAGGGGAATGCACAATGTCTTAAGAAGTAACTTCTATCAGTGGTAATTTAGATATGCATCTCTTTAACTGGGCTTGTGATGACCATGAATTTAGGCCCATGAGGATGGTCTTTATGCAGAGTGTCAACTACCCATATACTATGAAATGGAGGACATAAATGATTTTATTCTATGATTGTATGTCCATATTCTGACTATCAATTAGTGGGTGAGTGTACTAAACTATTATTTGAAGGGAGTTACCACAACTTGGTGGGAAACTAATCAAGATAATCATTTGGAGTGGGATGACACCTGTGAACTCATGACTTTTAAATTTTAGCTCCCATAATTCATCCACACTAACTGGGCATTTTTTTAAGGAGAGTGACCTGAGATTTATGTACATAAATGTTTTGAAGTTTAGACCACCGAATGTGTGGCACCTAAGTATTAGGTTCATATTTTTCACTATACACTAGCTCCACTACCCATATCATGGTACATGCACTAAGAGCATAAGAGAGAAACCAAACATTTGGCACAAGTGTAGAGTGTCTTCATACAAAATTTTGTCTTTGAATATGAAAATCTATTAGTCTATAATACACTTTAAAAACTCTAGTACTTTTTATGCCATGGGTGCATAGAAGATGTGAGCACCACAAAAAAATAAACTACGTTGAAACATGTAGTTTCAATCTTAATTCTACACTCCAAAGGTATAAATCTTCTAGGAATAAAGAATAAGATTTAATTTAGCCTTCAAATCCAAGATGAGTTAGATGATGATGAAGACTCTAATTCTAATGTAGATTTAGATTTAAATGATTTATTTAGACCTGAGTGGTCTATAGAACCACTCAAGGACACTAACACAATGTTAACTAAAGAAGATAAGCTATGCAACATCTAGATCTTAGAGAAGTAAGGGAAAAATAAGATCCAAGAATTAGTGAATGAATAAAAATGCAATATATATTAGCAACCCCTCAAGAAACATGTCACTAATATTAGAATAAAGGAGGTTCTAAAACTACCAAGTATAGGTAATTATTGGATGAAGACTAAGATTTTGGAAGCCTTACAAATTTTGAGTGACTACCAAGATGTATTCCCTACTAAGTTATTATAGGTTTTAGGATTTGATCCATATCTTGGTAAGATGCACATTGAAGTGAAAAAGTGTGCACATTCAATCAATAAGCGACCATACAAACTGAACCCCAATATGAAACTAAAAGTAAAAGCATAATTGGATAAAATGAAAGATGCAAGAATAATCTATCTAGTAAAAAAAGATGACTAGGTAAGCCCAATTGTAGTATAGCCTAAAAGAAAGGAAAAATATATGTATGTGGACACTATTGCATTCTAAATGATGTTTGTGTAAATGATTCATTCCCAATAACATTTATAGATAAAGTTTTGGAGTCTGTCATAGGCCAAAACGTATATTCATTTTCAGATGGGTTCAGTGGATACCATCATATTCTAATTACAGAGGAGGATCGAGCCAAAATGACTTTTACAACATAGTGGGGTTATTTTAGATACAAAGTCATACCATTTGGTTTGAAGAATGTACCTATGCTATTCTCATGCATATTAGTCACAACATTTAAATATTTCATCCATGATTTCTTGGAAGATTATTTAGATGATTGGGTAGTCTTATCCTTATTTAAAGAGCATTTGTCCAAGTTGATTTTGATGTTAGAATGATTTTGATATTTTCACATCACTTTAAATTGTAATAAATGTCTATTCTTTACACTTTTTGGTGTTTTAATTGGACATGTTTTTTACAATGATGGAATTTTGGTGGATCAGGATAAAATTATAATAATCCTAAGTATGCCACCACTTATTAGTTCCAATGAAGTGTGATCCTTTCTTAGATATACATGATACTACCAAAAATTTACCAAAGGATATGTAGTGATATCATCTCCACTAGAATATTTACTGCACAAGAATGTTAAGTTTGTATGGACATCTAAATGCCAAGAAAATTTCAATGAGCTCAAACAATGACTGGTCACTGGGCCTATACTTGTTTTCCCAAACTGGACTAAGCCATTTCATGTACATGTAGATGCTTTGGGTATCAAAATTGGTGTAGTACTTACGTAGCCCAGAGATGGTGCACTTGATCATACCATTCACTTTGCTATCCAAAAATTGTCCAATTGAAATAAAAATTATAAAACCATAGAATGGGAAGCATAGGCCATTGTGTTCACACTACAAAAATTCTAGCATTATCTTCTGGCAACACCATTCAAATTTTTCATAAACCATCAAGCTCTACACTACTTGCTCAACAAACTAATGCTAGGAGGATGAATATCTCACTAGCTAATGTTATTCTATGAATTTCTATTTTGAATAAATGTAAAACTAGGTAGAGAAAATGTGGAACCTGAATACCTCAATCAAATTCTAAGTGGTGAAGAGTCAGAAGAACTATAATAAGACTCACCTTATGCACACCTTTCCCTTGCCTCTATGATTCCTAAATTTTTTGAAGCTATTTCCAACTTCCTTGAGCAAGGAATATTCCCTACACACTTTCAAAAATAGGACAAAACATTGTTTGTGACTAGAGAACTACCATACACTATCATTAAAGGACTACTTTATCACTTGGGAAAGGATGAAGTCCTACGCAAGGTTATCTTCAAATATGAATGACCTAAACTCTTAGAGGAAGCTCATCAAGGAGTTACAAGAGGAAATTTCATAAGAGAGGATATTCATAGAAATCTTTTACAGAACAGACTGTGGTGGTCAAATTTATTTCAAGATACACATAGAGTTGTATAACATTACAATGTCTACCAACGTATAAGAAAAACACTTCAAAAAAATGAGATGTCATTGCAACCCCTCTTATTAGAGTAACCATTTGAATAGTGGGGTATTAACTTTGTAGGACCAATGAACCCTCCAAGCAAGCACAACAAGGCTAGTTATATCATTACTATGACACTATTTCACTAAATGGGTTGAAGCTGCTACCACACCTAGCTATAGTGCAAAGGATGCAATAAAGTTTGTGTATGAAAACATCATTACCAAGTTTTGATGTTCAATAAAACTAGTCAATGATAGAGGAATGCACATCCTCAATAATACTATCAAAATTTTTATGGAAGAGTTCATGATTATGCATCATAAAATCACTGCCTATCATTTGTAGGTGAATGGCTAGGTTGAAGCTTCAAATAAGGTACTAGGGAAAATGCTCATAAAAATTTGTGATGTTAAGCACAATGACTAGGAAGATCACATTCTTATGATCTTATGGGAATTTTACACAAATTATAAAAGAGATGCATGATTTACACCATTTTATTTGGTGTACAGTTAGGAAGCAGTCATACCAATGGAGTATCTAGAGCCCAGCCTGTGCATTGCTATGGTTATGTATTTAGGAGATCAAGAATATCTTACCAATTGGCTCTTGAAATTTAATAGAATGGATGAGTTCATAAGAAGAGAATCATGGATGTAGAAAGTACATAAGCAAAATAAGAAAGCATGGAATGATAGGAACCTATATCATAAGGAATTGCACAAGGAGCAACTATTTTTGTTGTATGATAGCCAATTTAGAGCATTCCTAGGAAAATTACAAATATTATGGAAAAGACCTTACATTATTTATGACTTAACATAGTAAGGAATGGTAGTTTTAAGGGACCTTTAGGTAATTGTATTTCCAAGGTGGGTAAATGGCTATAGGTTTAAGCCCTACTACCAATAGTCTATTTGATCTCATTATGTAAGTTGTGTGGGTACTGAGTAGCACCATTTAGATTCAAATTTTTTTGATTTGTAATTTTTTTATGTGTGTTTGTTTTTTGTTTGTTTTTATATGATCTCAATTAAGATAATGGTAAAATACATAGACCAAGCATCGAGCACACCAGATGTGCACATGAAGAGCCACGTGTATCGACAAAAAAGTCAAGGAGGAGATAACAAAAAATATTAAGTCTAGAAAAGTAGATGAAACATCACATCTAAAAGTTATCCATTGGATAATAGTCATCCATTATAAATAAATGAAGGATTTTAGGGTCGATGAACATGATCTTCAAAAAATCAGAGGCTAGTCAATATCAGTAACTCATGCCTCTTGTATGGACACTAAGGGAATAAAAACATAATTCCACACATGTGCCAACAACTAACTACTTTAATGCCTAGATAAGAAATTGATTCACCACATCCACCATTGCATTCAAGATGAGTGAACAGTTAGGCATGGCCTTGACATGAAAGCCAAGAGGCATAAAATTTATAAAAGGCTAAGTTTGAACTCCATATTTGCATTTCATTCTTAACACATTTCTGAGATCTACAAATATCAAATATCTAAACTATTTTATTTGCACAGAGAATTAAAACACATTTAAATTCCTTCTCATATAATCATGGACACTATGCCACTAATCTGACCCCTCTCAAAAGAATAAAAAGAAACCTTGGGTGTTGACATGGCACTTTGATAGAAAAAATATAGTCATGAAGAGACATTCCAATACCTATGCGAAGCTAAGTAGAATATCTTCCAACCAAACCCTATTGATGTTGCATAACCACTCATCCTTATAGTTCCCCATAGATTCCACAATATAGATGTTAAGTGCATACTTTGAATGCCAACCTTTGATGACATGGGTGGAATCATTCAATTATTACTTACATGATACAATTATAAAGATATCTATTTAGGATTGAATGAGATGGTTGTCATTAACACATAGGCCATGAAATAAGCATTAGGCATACCTACATGAGGAGATTCACTATTGTTATATAAGACCAAGACACTATTGATTCTACAAAAAATTTGTGACCTATATGTGTGACAAAATAGAGGAATCCTAATAAATGAGATCCTAGATGAACCTATGTGTATCCTTGTCCAGTCTATCACCAAGTGAGTTTAGAAAACAACCAAGTCTGCCAAGTAGATACCAAAGGGAGTTGTGTACATTGCACATAGGATGATCCCCCAAGGTGAACAATTCAATTAGACATAATATTTTGTATAAGAGTTGCTCACAAACATTGTAAAGTATTAGACCACTCTAAGGTAGATCTTCTAGTGCCAATTCTTGATCCTCCTCTTTTGTTTCACATAGTGAAAATCTCTTGAGGAGGAAGTACAACTATATATAGACTACTGGATAGTCCAACAATTCCATAATATTATCTAGATGAAAGAATGACGAGCCCTAAAAAATGAGGGGTAGTTCAAATCATGGTGGGATGAGTGATTGTATCTCATAACAACACACCCTTGAGTCCAACTATATGTCCTCTAATATCTAGGACAACATGTGAATGTCACACTACTACTAAAGGGAATTTTCATTATAATCCATGAGTTTCCATGCTCACCCTTCAAACCACTTACATTTTTCATCATAATGGAAATGGTATAGGCCAAGGTGGCTAGACAAAATGAACACATATCAAGGTGAGTAACTCCTCTGCAATCCATACCATTAGGCATAAACATTCCTATAGTGCAAACATCATAACCAACATCTAGTTCATAACAACAGAAGGGGAAGCACAAAGCAAACCCTTACTTGATGTCACCTCCTATAAAGCACATAACATGTAGATGGTAACATGGAAGGATGACTTGAAGGTACCCTAGATAGTTGGTTCTTATGATCTCATGGAAATGAGAACTAATGCGTAGGAGTTCTAACAAGTCATGTTGGCAGATATGGCTAGTGACTAATAAGACAAAGAGGAATAAAAAGAATTCTTTTTATAGAAGGTGGTACACACCATGAAATTTTTTAATCAGGTTTCATCAAAACTATGGGTGGAACTCCTAACCTATCCACCTTTCATCATTGTTGATATAGTTAAAGAAGAGGAGCAACAATTATGATGTAGAATAGAATTCTTCCCACTAGTGATTACTCCAACTTGTGAACTAGATGTTATCTTCACACCATTTATAGAGAGTCTACTATAACCACTTGCACATAAGCTATGAATGAGATGGGAGACTATAGTCTCACCTACACTTGAAGAATGCACATTTGGTTAGCCAGCTACTAAGTAGGAGGTATAACCTACCCTAGAATCTTTTATACCACCATTATGGTGTAGAATAGTCACCATATGAAAAAATAAGCAGTAGGTACTCAACTCAAAGGTGTACCTTGAGGACTTTCCACCATCATCATAGGTATAGGAGGAGGAATAAATTATACCAAAATCAAGCATATCTAAAGAACAATATGCTGTAAGAGAAAAATTTTCTCACGTTGCTAAATGTAGATGTTAAAAGGAAGATACAAAAAAAAATTATAAGAGTAATAATGAGAAACATAATAAACTAATTAGAGGCCTCCAAAAAGGCCAAGGATGTAGAGGCAGACTTATAGAAGGCCTAGCAAGCCCAAGAAGTAGATGCCACATAATAATAAGTGCAAGAAGAGAGTGAGAAGGAAAAAATAAGAAGAATAAAAATGACAACAAGAAATATCATCCCAAACACAAAAAAATGTAGAGGAAGCTACCAAGATGAAGAAACAACATGATGAATTCCTACAACAAGCATAAGCACAAGCTAAGGTGTAGGGCCAAGTTGTGTAGGAACAAAAATTGAAGAATAAAGAAGAAGATGAACATAGGAAAAATTAAGAACAAGAGAAAAAGCAAAAGGAATAAGAAGAGGAGAGAAATAAGAAAGAGGGAAAGGAATCCAAAGAGAAATAGAAAAAGGAAGAGGAAGAGAAGAGGAAGGAATAAGACTAGAGAAGGTAAGAAGTAGAGAAAAAGAAGAAACAAAAAGAAGAGGAGGAGAAAAGGAAGATGGAGGAAGAAGCTAGGAAGAATAAATAGGATGAAGAAGATAGATAAAAGAAGGTTGAGGATACTATAAAGAAAATGAAGATGGAAATAGAGGCCATAATGCAACATCAAGTAGCCACCATAATGAAGGCACAAAATCAGTTGTCATAGGCTCTACTAGGAGGTGTATGGTTCTGGGATGTTCTAGTAGGCACTATTTGATGCACCACTTTTTCCCTTCCTCTAGCTACCATACCATGACAAGATCCTACAATAACATCTAGCACATTGGCAACTATTCTATTCAATTAAGAAGCATCTTTAGATTTCTCTTGCCTACCATTGAATAAACAATTGGAAGGAGCTATGGCATTTCAAGATTATATTACACAAAAGGAAACCTCCATAGAGAAAGAGCAAGACCAAGCAAAGGTTGAGAATCTCAAACTATAGGTATGATTACATGGAGCAATGAAGGCCATTGAAAACACTTGTCTAGATTTGGCTTCATGAGTCATCGATGAAAAAATCATGTTGGATCAACATAGTTTAGTGATCCTGGTAGTGGAACTTACCAAAGACTAGTGGACCATATAGTAACTCTGTTCACTTGAAAAATTAGGATATAATGTGAAAAATGATACCATGACAATGATTAATCTACTAGAGGAGTATCAAGGTGTGCTAGACATCATATCCCTTCAAGCACATCAAATCACACATAGTATTTTAGAGTGGAAGTAGAAGATCAAAAATTCCTTGACTAGCTCCAGTGTAGATTTCAATGAAACTATTGTAACCCACACAACCATGCATAGCCTGACTACATCAACTGATGAAACTAAACTTTCCCTCCAACAATCATTCAATGTTTAGGATAATGTGCAAAATTGAATTTTTAGTTAACAACAAGATTTTTGATGTAGTGAATTTATAGGGGAATGGATAGAGAGACTATGAAAATGCTACACTAGTTGAACGTAGAGATCCAATTAAAGGTCAACAATACAAGTGACAACCTAAGTGTTGTGAAAAAAGAGGACTTGAATGAACTCATCAAGAATTATGCACCAATGTGCATCTTGATTTACATGGTCCAAGAAGTCATGCTTGACTGGGATGCATTCAAAACTAACTTGACTCCATTCTATAACAAGGTGACTCTGATGCTCAATGTTCTTATGTACATACCCCCTCTAAAATTTAGAAAGAAATCATGAAATGCATAGATGCCTATATAGAGGTCAAGGATCCTATTATCTAGCCTTATTCATTAGAAAAACCACCACCTACCACTTGAGTACTGCATAATATGCAAATTTTGAAATTTTTTGTATAATTTTAAATAAATTTTTACATTGGGGATAACTAGTGAGACAAGCGGGGCCAAGATGGTTGAAAACCCAAAAGGGTGGCCACCTAGTTATGCTAGCCTATTGAAAACCTAAAAGGGTGGTAGGTTGGTATGTTACTTAATATAAAACCTGAAAGGGAAACTAAGTAGTGCATAAGAGGTGAAAACTAGAAGTGGTGCCTTGAGCAATTACTATGACTCTTGCTAGTCTACCCACATTTTTAGCTTTTATCTTTATTACATAGACAAATGAACCTATGATGTTATCTCAAGATGAGACAAAATTTTAAGTCCAGGAAAGTGTTGGGAGAAGAAAAATGGATAAGAAAGTTGTGCAAGATATTCTTTTGAATATTCATGTGTTATATATGAAGTTGTTCGCTAATGTATTTTGTCCTATCCTCTCAACTTATGAAAGGATAAAAGATGAAGTCTCTTCATTTTAGCACCAATGTATGAATAAGAATATGAATAGTTAGGAACTGAAATAACTATAAATATGTATGCTTGTATGAAGAAGTTGATGACCTTTTATTGAGATCAATATAGACTTTTTGGCTCATGGTTACTTATCAAATCTCTTGTGTTAATCCTTGTTTGTGTTATCATGTTTAATTATTTGGTTTTATCTATCTTAATGTAATATAAATTCTTTGTATCTTTCAATAAATATTGATTAATATTAATTCCTCCCTATCATATGATCTTTCACTTATGTCATATTTTGGGTTAACATGAATTCACTACACTATCCTACACAGAGCAATAAAACTTAGATATCCTCATCCTTAACATGTTCAGTTGAAACAGGGACCTCTACTAACACAACCATTTCTCTCACATTGTTGGATCAACTAGGTCTGAGTTAACATGGTTCATTGGATCTGTACGCATAGAATAAAGGACATAAGTTAATACAAAGGACCATGTATAAAGATTCTAGACTAAGGTCTTAGTTGTATTAATAAAATATGATTAGGTCTTAGGCTTAGATTATATAAAAGATCCCCTACAGTAATTTAAATGACCTAACATAGATAAATATGATTGAGACCTTGGGTAAAATATTAAATTAAGCTCAAAACATAATAAAATTTTCTCTAAGCAGGGGTGCCACTTAGAAATTTCATGGGATTTTTAGTCTATTGATATTAGAAGTAGGTTATTATTTTGGCCATTTTGTGTAGTGGAATTATTTTGGGATTTTTGTTAGGGGCCAGTATTTACAAAAGACACGCAAAAAAAATATTGAAGACCTAATTTTTATCAGTCAAAATGTATGAAACACAACTTTTGAATAATGTATATTTTCATCAGACAAAATGTCCAAGACATAAAGTCCATAGTTTTTTTGTTGAATAAAATGTTTGAGACATAAATTTGAAGGAATTGGTCTGGGGCAAAATCCTGAAAGAATTATCCCAAAACAAAAGTCTAGAAGGATAAGAGCATAGGGAAAATGCCTGGGATAAAATTTTTAAAGGGTAAGTGCATTAGGTCTAAAGCTTCATTTAAAAAAGGGATAAAGGAAAATTTTATTAGGAAAAAGGCCACAAAAATGATAAAGTTTAATTTTAAAAAATCCCAAAGGGTCATTCTATCAGGTAAAATGGCCAAAACAAATATGTTGAAGGGTAACTACAAAAAATTTGAAGGGTCTACTTCATAAATCAAAGTGCCCATGAAAAAAAGTCTAAAGGGTCTAATTCAACAGATAAAATGTCTAAAACAAATATGTTGAAGATCCAATTCTATCAAACAAAATGTCAAAAAAAATTATGCTAACGCAAAAAAGGATACAAAAATAAGTTTGATAGAATAAATCCAAAATAAATAAGTCCAAAATGAATAAGTTCAAAATGACAAATTGCATAAGTCTCAAAATAAATACTAGACAAAATACCTAATAGAATAAGTCTTAAACAAATATAAAGATAGTCTATGAAAACACAACACCAATTCCATCTTGCCAAAGTATGAAAGGCCAATAGTAAACATTTAAAAAAAAAAATCAAAAACACATAGAAGAGGGGTTCAATGTCAAGACTATAATCTAAAAAAAGGTGGGTCCCCATTTCATATAGAAAAAGGGGGGATGTTGGGTACAACAAATGGAAACTTATAGGGGGAATAATCCTAAATATTCAAGAACCTAGAACTCTAGTTTAAAATGTTAAATCAATCATGAAGTGTATCATAAAAGAATAATTAAATTAGAAACATGGAACATACTCCTAAGTTCCTTCACACAACATACTTACCCTCCAATTTCTTGGATATATGTGTGTCAAATGTGTAATTAATTTATCCCTTGATATGGTGAGTTTTTTAAGGCTTTTTGAAACTGTAGGTTTCATTTCAATGTCTATTAAAGCTAAAAAAACAAGGGAAGCTTAGGCATTGCTCTACTACTAACCCTACATCCATATCCCCAATAGAGATCCCTTGGGTTCCTTTCTTCTCATTTAAGTATTTGATTTTGATCATGATGCATGGTACATTGAACTTATTTCATCATGTGAGCTTTTTGATTTTCTTTTTCTCTTTTGAACTCATTGGTTCTTTCTTCTTTTATTTTTTTATTTTGTTCTTATTTTAAATGGAAAGAGAAGAGATGGAACCCCAGTGAGCTTGTTTAGTTATAAAACAAATCATTACTAGAATGTCCCTGCCAACCACATCTACACCTAGAATTGTCATTTCTAATAGGTATTTAATTTGATAAGTGTATTTGATTTAATAAACAAGAAAAATTTATAAATTTGTATGAAGTAATATCAGAGCAACTTCCACATGTCTGGTAAAATTATTCAATTATGACACCATCTAGAATAATCCATGATTACCTACTTTCATCTTGAAGACTCAAAACACAAAAATACACCTAATTTTGTGAATTAGTCCCAAATTGCTATTCTATTTTTACTTTTCTCCCTTTCTACAAGTCCATACTCAGTTGGTTTGGATTTTAACTTGGTTATAGTCAGAGCAAAAAAAAAATTGATTGTCAGAGAAAGTAAAAAATAAGTATTCTAAGAAAGTGGGAAACCTAAAATAAGAAAGTAGGAATCTAATCTAAGAAATAAAAATAATAAAAGCAGGAAAGATTAATCTATAAAGCAAAAAACTAATCTATGAAAGCAATAAACTATCTTAAAAATGCACTAAATTTTAGTCTAGAAAGAAATATACTAAAAGCAAGAAAGGTTAATCTAAAAATTAAGAAATCTAATCTAATCCTATAGCTACATTCATCTGCTTCATCAATTTGTGGTTCCTTCAGATAGTACATCCATGAAGTATTTCTTTGAAAATTGCTCATTGATTGGATAGGTAAGTTCATTACCCTACAAGTCATTTAGATGAAATGCATTATTTCCCATGATCTCCAAAATTTGATATAGTCTAATCCATAATTGGTCAAACTTGTCATGTTGTCCTTTTTTCTCATGGGATTTATCTTAAATTAGCACTAGATTTGAAATATTATATGATTTAACCTTTGCTCTTTTATCAAACCATCTCTTGACCATATCCTAGTTTTTGTTGAATGTCTTTAAGGCCTCATTCCTTAAATCTTCCATTTCTATTATGTCCAACAATATTGATTTTGCTTTATTGCTTGGTTCCATGTAGTCTTGCATGAACTAATAAGTGGGTAGCTTCAACATGATAGAGAATACTGGTTTTCTTCCATACACCAATAGGTAAGGTGAAGCTTTGAGATCTTATTTATATCTTGTTTAGTCTACCCAAAGAGCTTACTTCAATAGATTTTTTTAGTCCCTAGGCTTGTCCCTTGTTGATTTCTTAATTGCATCGATCAATTTTTTGTTCATTGATTCTACTAGTCCATTTCCCTAGGGGTAAAAATTATAAGCTAACTTGATAATAATTTGGTTATCATGTGCCCACTCAGTAAATTCTATTGATATGACATATGGTCCATTATCAAAAACCAAAGAAATAGGAATGAAAAATTTTGTTGTTATGTGTTCTTCTAAGAAACAAATCACATCTTGTGCTTTGTAGTTATTTATTTCTATGGCTTCAGTCTATCTAGTGTATTTATCAATAGCAGTAAGCACAAATTTATGGCTTGTTAAGGAATTTAGGTTAATGACACCAATGAAATCTACACCCCACTAGGCAAATGACCTTCCTTCAACAACTAACTATAAAGGCATTACTACATGTACTTATCTCTTAGCTAGAGTTTGGCATTTATGACATGTTATAACATGAGTATGAGCATCTTAGAAAAATATTGGCTAATAGTATCCCATTCTTAAGATCTTATGGGCTATGGTATTTCTAAATGGGTGACCACTACCTATCTTTTGATGCAAGTTATCTAAAATTTCCTTAGCTTCCTCTCCAAATACACACTTGAGATAAATACCTTCATAATTTCTTCTATAGAGGACTCCCTTCTTGATCATATAATGATCAACTTTGAGCATCAAAGTTCTTTTCCCCTCTCTATTGAGTTTTAGGGAATAAATTTTTATAAGTAAGTACTATATTATATTAGTATACCATTCTCCTTTAGATACTTAAGCTTCACATACCTCTTCAACTATGACACAAGGATATAGTTTAGTCATAAGTTAAAAAATGTCTTGCCCTCAAATGATCTTTGTAGGTTTAATCTCTATATCAAATTCTTGCAACTTGACCATCTATTTGCCTCGACATTATCCTAATTAATTTTATGTTAGGGTGATCTTGACCACAAGATCAAACACAATGGAAATGATTTTATTCCTCAAGATATAATGCCAAAACTTATTTAATACTTTGACAAGGGTAAAAATCTATTTATCAATAATAGGATACTTGAGTTCTATATCTTTCAAATTTGTGCTCATAAATGCAATTAGATGCTCAATTTCCTCCATCTTCTACATGATGATATCCACAATTGTATGCTTTGAAGAGAATGAGCACACATAAAATTATTTATTAAAATCTAGAATGATAAATATTAGAGCCTATGAAATTACATATTTAATGTCTTGGAAGGACTTTTGGGCTTCAACCATCCACTCTATTTTGGCATCTTACTTAACCATGGCATTTAGAGATTTAACAATTTATGCAAATCCTAAGATGAACTTCCTTACAAAGTTAATCTTTTTAAATAATGATTTAAGCTCCTTCTTGCTATTCGGTGGTTGAAAATTTGAAATTAACTAAATTCTTTCTAGATCAATGGTGATCCCATCCTTGGTGATGATGCGCCCCAAGATCTTTACCTCAATTACTCTAAATATGTTCTTATTTGGGTTTAATGAAACACCAAACCTTCTGCATCTATCGAATATGGATTGTAGATGACTTATATGGTCTTCCCAATTCTTTGAAAATATCATAAGATCATCCATGTAGATGATTATGCATATTCCTATTAGTACTTTGAAAGCATGATCCATGTCACATTGAAAGGTCTCTCCTACATTTATTAAGTTTAATGGAATCCTCTTATATGCATAATTTACCTACTTTGTAGTGAATGCCATATTAATTCTATCCTTAGATTGCACCAATGCCTAATTATAGCCTAAAAATCCATCCAAAAAGGACTTAATTTTGGAACCACTTACTATTTGTATCACCTCATCTAGAGAAGGTAGGGGTAATTGTCCTTTTTAGAAGCCTTATTCAGTTTCCTAAAATCCACACATAATCTAATATCACCATTCTTCTTTCTTAATGGGAACAAATTGGCTACCCAGGTAGAATTTCTTACTATAAAGATGATTTTCACACTTAAGAGCTTCTCCACTTCTCTTTGAATGAGAGGCTCCAGAATAGGATTGACTAGTCTTTGATTTATCTAAATGTATTGTATTCTAGCTTCAAGGGAATCATATGAGTAATGACCTATAAGTCATACACCTTTAAGTTTTTATATATCTAAGCAATGACATTCTTGTCTCAAGTGATTATATCCTTTACTCGCTATATCTCTTTTAGGGTGCAGCTAAGATCAATATTAACATAATGTGGGATATGTTCATCTCTTATATTTTCCCTTTTAAATTCTGACTCATTGACCTTAGACTACCTGAGTTGTTGAACTTGAGGGTCTATGTCAAATGGTCTTTCTAAAGTGACCAACTTGGATAGAATTTGATTCTCTTTGAGCTCAAGAATGCCTTCCTTATCATCATTCCTCTTGACAAAGGTGACTAATGTCCTTTTCATTAATGATTTGGGATTTGAATTTCCTTAAATTAGTTAAAAATTGAATAGTTTACTGGTCATCATCAAAGACCTAGAAATTTTCTATGTTATCCAAAATGGAAGGACATGATACCAATTCAATAGAGATCCTTTTTACCTTAGATTCTTATAGTTTATCTAAATTAGTAGTAGCAATAGCTAGTGAGTCTACCATTTGATTTTTATCTTTAGGAAATGCTACCATGTTGAAAGCTTTAAATATTTCAATTAGGTCATATGCTTTATGTTTGTATCTTATTAAATAATACAACTTGTATTGGTATTTATTTTTGACTTGATTAACCACCAACTCTGAGTCACCAAATATTGATATTTGATTTACATTATTCTTAAGCATAAATTGTAATCCTATAATTAGAGCCTTATACTCATCTTTATTATTAGTGCAATGGAAATTACAATTTGTATTCTACCAGGAAACTTTTACCTTATGGGTCAATCAACTTGATTCTCATGCTTGATCCTTGCTTAGATATAAGACCATCAAAGTGTAGCATACACAACTAATTAGAACCTTTGAGTTATAGCTTTTGTACTTGATTCTAAGTAGTAAAAGTATCAATACCAAGGCTGGATGACTCATACTTTACCTATTCATTCTTGAAATTATATTTTGTAATGGGATACTTCATTATCAGCTCTCTATCAATCTTGATTTGATTGCAATTCCTCTCTATGGTAGCTAGATATGAGAGAAGTTTATAGAGATATATCTATTGAGTGTTTTGGACCAATCCTTGATTAGTAATAGTCTATAGCCTTTGGGTATGTCTACCACTAGAATATCAATGGTCATCTAGACTCAGAGTTCAGATACTACTTGAATGCAGATATTGGTCAATTCTCTAACTATTGGTACTATTTTTGTGTCCAATTGTGAAACTATTCTATATGAAGGACTCAAAGTGATACCTAGATTTTGACATATGAATGTGGCATGATAGTTTTATATGCTCTAAAATCAATTAAAAAATTATGAATGTTCTTACTAAATGCTCAGATAGTAAAAAATAAGGGTAGAACTTGTGGCTTACTCTTGTGGATGACGTTGACATCAAAAAAATTCACTTTGTCTATAGATTCTTTAGCTCTTTCCATAGGATCCTCTCTAGTAATAAACTTCCATAATAGTTCCTTTATTTGAGGATCTGTGCTAACTCATGAAGAGTTATATTTGCCTTGATGTTTTTCATATCCTATACATTATTTTATTCTCCTTTTCTTGGTTCTTCCTTGCTTTGTGGCTAATCATTCCCTTTTGGAGGGGGAAAAATTGCTATGTTATTTGGAGGAGTTGATGTAGTAAGTGGCTGCTTGTTACTTAAATTATATGCACCTCTTTAGAACTGATGAAAAGCACAAATTTCATCCATATTATCCTTTAGTACATTATCATCTTTTCTTGGGAAGGGAAAATCATGAGTTTCAAATAACATAGAAGTACTTGAAGAGCTAAGATATTGGTGTGATTTTGGTGGATTATTCATCTGATCCTATTTGACCACTTCCCTTTGAAAGATTTCAACACTGCATAGAACTCTACATAATCTAGCTCACCATGTTGAGAGGTGTTTTGAAATTTTCACCAATTGGGAAGAGCCATTTATACCATGTTGATATTTGTAAGTTTGTTAGGCTAATCAAGCCCATTGAATGGTCTATTGTATCTTTAGAATCCAACATTTTGATTACTAGTTGAGGCATTTTCATTGCCCATCTACCTTTGTATATTTAGGAAGTAATTTCTCAAAATTTAAACCATCTTCTGAATAAAATCAAGTTCTACCTTTGTATAGTCAATACCTTGTAAAATAATAGTAGGAAATGTAGTCAATTATTGATTTTGTTGGTGGTTATACCTTGTATGTGATTGTTTAAGAATCCATAGTTTGGTTGCATTGTTTGTATCATGGGAGGTAGTGTATATAGTTAGTTTTGATTAAATGTTGGGACATTATGCTTTACATATGGAATTAGATTCAATGTCGGAAGGCCATTGTGGATGTTGGACACAATGGGTACCTGAAGATTGAGTTATCTATCTATATTAATGGCTTCATTGAATGATGGTGCCAAATTGTTAGTTATATTAGCTCTCCTCAAGAACACCATGGTAATCAAATCTAGTGCATTCTTGTACATCTTTAATGATAACACTTCCTCTAGATTATACATTGGGGTTAACTAGTTGCACATATTTTTAAATCTTGTATTGAAAGCATGGATAGGCTTATAAGGCTCTCTCTTCATACTAGTGAAGAGCTAGTATGTTACGTTAGAATTGATAACCTATCGAAATTGTGCAATAAAAACATCTTCACACTCATCCTAAGAAGTGATGGAGTTTTCTATTAAATTTAAATACCAATCATAAGCAATCTCCATTAATGTAAAAGGGAATAATCTACATGCAACATCTTCCTCAATAGCTTTCATTAATCTCAATGTAAATTTGAAGGATTTAGTATGTTCTTTCACTATCCTTCCTCCTAAAGGAGAAAAGGATGGTAGATACTTATAAGGATTCCTATGTAAATCATGCACATCTCTTAAGATGACAATAGTAGATCCAAATAACTAGAGCTGAGCTTTAGTTGATTAAAAAGTAAAGGGTTCCTTATGGGTAAGGGGTTCCCTAATGGAGGAGGTGGATTATTTTAACTAGGACTATTGGCATAGTTCTAGGTCTCCTATAATTTATCAAGGGTGAGACTAGAAAACCATATTAGAAATTAGATCTGGTCATACTCTTGGGTGACGTCAATACAACTCTACATAAAGAATAACTACTACTATCAAGGTGTTACCCTCCTTTTAGTGCCAATGAAACTATTTATGTGTGTTTTATGCACACCAAAATCAAGGATGTTGCCTCTAATGTTTTAGGATATCAATGGAGGTAAACTCCACTCTAGAGCATGAGTTATAGGTATGCAGTCTTTGATAACCTATTGATGGAATAATTGGTAGGGCATGTAGGTTGTTGATAAGGTTTTTTAGATGGAGGTGTGGTCCCTACAAGATAGTGAATCTCTATGTGAGTTGGATAGATAGTTGGATTCTAATATAAAGTGGGTAGGTCTCAAAACAAACTAAAAAAAGAGGGAAGGGTAAGGTAGAAACAAAGGCTATATGGTTTTCAATAATTACTCTCTTGATTGGTTTTTAAATAAATCTATGCTCTTAGAACCTATACTTGTTGCTAGCAACAATTACACACATAATCAGACATGATTAATAAGTCTAAGGAGATGGTGATGTAGGAAATTCATAAGCTTTAAACAAAGGTCTCTCCTTTTAGGGTATATGTTTCACACTCTTACTTAGGAGATTATGGCTTGGGCTAGTGAAGTATCTAAAGTGAATTTGGCACACACATATAAAACTACATCAAATAAATCACTAGTACACATTCTTACTTAGGAGATTATGGCTTGGGTTAGTAAAGTATCTAAAGCAAATTTGGCACACACATAGAAAACTACATCAAAGAAATCACTAGTACACATTCAAAATTATTAGGGTATATGTTTCACACTCTTACTTAGGATATTATGGCTTGGGATAGTGAAGTATCTAAAGAAAACTTGATACACATAGAAAAATACATCAAAGAAATCACTAGTACACATTCAGAATTATGAATCAAATAAATTGACTATCTTAACCAATATATTTTACCAGTCTCTCAATAACTATTAAACATCTAAAGATTAGTAAATCAATAAAAATAATCAAGAATCCATTCACAACTATTACACACTAAATATTATTGAAACATACAACTAAATAAAGTAATAACTAATTACACAAAAATTGGAAAGAAAATACACAAACACATTTGCTGGCAATCAAAACTAATGCTACTCTTGTATTCAAAATTCTCTTACAAAAAATCTAAGTTGGATTACAATTGTTTATGTAAACTTGGGGAAGGGGTCACCTCATCCTCCAAGTCCATACAAGGTCATTACATGTAATAGTTAGAACATGAGTTCTAACTATACTCCAAAACCATATAAGAGTCCACTTATAGTTATCAATTAGTCTTAACAAGAGCTATTCAACATGTGCATGTGTATAAAGACAGAGTCTGTTTTACAATTTTAGCTTGAACTATATGCAAACTAAAAATATATGCACCATTTTCCCAAAATTTTATATGCCTCCTTTTATAGGTTATGATAACAACCTATTGATATTTTAGATTAGCCACTTCTAAATAGAACTCAAACATGCATTACTTTACCAATGATTTTTCTAACTAGGGACACGGTTATTAGTTGTGACTAGCTTATTTGAACAGTGCATTACATGTTTTCCCATTTTAACTACATCCTTTATTAGATCTTCAATTTTATATTTGCTAACCATGCATGTTTATATTATTGATCTAGCTTTACCTATGAGAGCCAATGGCTATCAATAAATATAGCCTAAGTGTTAAAAATTTCTACATATTCTATCTATACAACCATGCCATTCTATTTTTTAACTCTCAAAATGTGACTATTGATATTTTTAAGATAAACATCAAAAATTTATTGAGTCTAATATCTTTGAAAATTCCACTATCGACTCGCATCATCGATCTATTTGTGCTCAAGTTAAAGCTCACTATTGATCTACTTAGGCCCATTAACATTTGAATCTAAACAACTCATTTATGAGCTTAAATTTGATGCCTACATGATCATCAATGATTTCCTCAGGACCATTAATGATGTCTATGTGACCATAAAAATTTAATCCCCTAATGTTTTATTATCGAGCCTAATTTTTGTCAAAGAAATCCACATGACTATCAAATCAACTTAATTTTAGAGGTACAATCACTAAGAGCGGGGGTGAGTTAGTGAGCCTAGATATTTCAACTTCAATTCCAATCCTTTCAAACTCTTAATAAATTAATACATATATTTATGAGGCATACACATCATTCATAGAAATGAACAAGAAGGAAAATACAAGATCAATCATATAACACATGACATACAAGGGAAATCCTCTTAGGGGAGAAAACCTATTAGAACCTATAATTGGAATATTATCCTATAATAACAATAACTACTTTAGAATAGATACAATTGATCAAGGAAATATAATCCCTATTTAGTGAGACTACAATCCTATAAGGTGATACAATACTTGTTTATATAAGCTAAAACAACAACTAAACTTATAAAAAGTTTCACCTTGCAAGGAGGCTGTAACCCCCTTAGATGTTGATCTAACATAACAACACCTATAAACACATCCACCTATGAACTGATGTCTTCAAGACCTGATGATGGAACTCTGATTATCACTCTTCACCTTCACTCATAATCGAATAATAAGAGCATTATTCTACTAATATAATTATGACCTATAGGTCATACAAATAGTCCTCAATATATTTTATTCTTAAATTCATCCTTAGGGTAATCTATCCCTCTTTTGCTCCACAAATCACACACACAAGCCTCTCTCAAATCTCTCCCTCAAGTCTAGAAATCACCATCTTTGATTTCATTATTTATAGAGAAATCATGATCATCACCATCTTGGTCAGCCATTTTGCATGCCTTAACACTTAAGGCATATATCCCATTGAGACACAACTTAATACAATCTTCATAGGTTAACCATAGCATCTATGGGTCACACTTAAGAAACTACACCTTTTAATAAGGCCCTTGTATCTCTTATAAGTTTCATAGAAACCTATTCACCCATTTATAACATAAACATAAAAAAAAATACAATACCAATTAAAAATTCATGAAACCATTCCATATGATCTATAGGTCCCCCTTAAGTTTCAATAACCAACATGGTACCCTTCTACTTGAGCACAATTTGCTCAAATAACATTCTATGCACATAATTACCATGAACGAATACACAATCAACTTATAAACCTTTTTTAATATTTCATATGATTTTTTAAGCCTTTATAATGCACATATATAATCCTCATGGAGTCTAAAATACTCCCCAATATCTAATTCACCATGAAACATCAAAACAACATCTATATGAGCTTAATTACTCTTCTCAGGTCACTTGTAGAAAAAGCATGGACACATAGTCAAATTTAGAACTTAATATCTTTTATTGAACATACTTAAATATTAAAATTAGGTTCATTAGATGAACTATTGATTCACCTTCATCTTTACTTTTTATAGCATGGTCAAATTCATTCTATATTGAAAGATATCGACAAAATATAGAGCACTAGTTTTTTCCTTTGCAAATTCAAATATTCAAATGTAAACGATCAAGTTAAAATTCAAACACCGTGCTTGCATCTCATGTTCTCACTAATTTAGATCAATCACACACTATTGATCTTGTTTAATCTTTAACACATAGTCTGCCAATGCCAAATGTTAAACCTTGAACATGCTGACCTCATCTCCTACAATGTAGAAACTTTGACCTCATGTACTTCATCGATCTATTATACATAGCTTAGTCTTTAATAATGATAGACAACTATCACTTTGACCTATTAACTTTAATATGCACCATTTATCTCTATCTATACGATCACCTAATCATCATTGGTCCTTAGAATAATCTTCAAATATTCAAATGTAAACGATCAAGTTAAAATTCAAACACCGTGCTTGCATCTCATGTTCTCACTAATTTAGATCAATCACACACTATTGATCTTGTTTAATCTTTAATACATAGTCTGCCAATGCCAAATGTTAAACCTTGAACATGCTGACCTCATCTCCTACAATGTAGAAACTTTGACCTCATGTACTTCATCGATCTATTATACATAGCTTAGTCTTTAATAATGATAAACAACTATCACTTTGACCTATTAACTTTAATATGCACCATTTATCTCTATCTATACGATCACCTAATCATCATTGGTCCTTAGAATAATCTTCAAATATTCAAATGTAAATGATCAAGTTAAAATTCAAACACCGTGCTTGCATCTCATGTTCTCACTAATTTAGATCAATCACACACTATTGATCTTGTTTAATCTTTAATACATAGTCTGCTAATGCCAAATGTTAAAACTTGAACATGCTGACCTCATCTCCTACAATGTAGAAACTTTGACCTCATGTACTTCATCGATCTATTATACATAGCTTAGTCTTTAATAATGATAGACAACTATCACTTTGACCTATTAACTTTAATATGCACCATTGATCTCTATCTATATGATCACCTAATCATCATTGGTCCTTAGAATAATCTTGATCTTTATCTCTTCTCATCATTAAACATAAAAAACTTGGCACCATCTCATTGCTTCCTGACTTATTAGAGTAACATGATTCATCGATGTTTCTTGAGATTTAACTTTTGAAAATTTGACTATGGGAACCCTGATTATCTAATTGGAAGGCCAACTTTACACAATCATATATTTTACCTTGCTCATTCACATTTTCTCAAATTTATACCATGTGATCTCCTCACATATGTGAGATATAATGACATTAAAATGCTCACTCAATTTTTTTTGTCACAGAGCCAATTATGTCAAAAACTTTTTTGGAAGGTCAAATTTGAACATAAATATCTTTTGACACATTTCATTACATCATATAAAATTTATAATAAATCAACTAGGTACAAAAAATAACAAACCCATATGATCACCTTCTCTTGAAACATCCACACGTGTGAGATATGCCACCATCAAACTACTTACTCAGCTCTTTCTTGCCTCATAAATTTGGCTAAGTATGGGAAAATACTATCAAACTACTTGGGATCCAAAATTTTCCCTTGCATATATTTTGATGTACTTTAATGCATGACCTAATATTTAATGCATAATAACTAGGGACTAATTTGATCAAAACCATATGACTAACTCCCCCTGATTCATCCACATGTGGTAATGGTGACATCATCAAACTTCTTACTTAGATTTTTTGCCACTAGACCCAAAGTGTCTAGATGAAAACTATGGAAAACCTAATTAATTCTACTTACAATCATACTTAACCATTGACAAGACCCCTTGTACATGCTCAAATCACCATACTCATCCTTAAACATCTCTAATCATGCCAAAATAGAAGATCAACCAAGCATAATTCAAGCATACTAGGACAAACACATTACACACTTTATCATTATCACTTAGGATATCAAAAAACCTCATCCACTCACTAGGACACCTCCATGACATCATTGAAAATTATCCAAAAATATCCCCTTTGTCATTGATGTTAACAACCATTATATATCAACATACAACTCACCTTCCTTTTATCTTTTTAAGAACTCTCACAATAAGAACTTTCTCCCCCATTAACATAATGATAAAGTGAGAACCAACTAATCTTAAGGACCTAAAAATACCATCAATAGGAAAGAACCACCTTAAAAATATGATACAAACTCCCCCTTACCTTGATCCTACCTTTTCTTGCCTTGACAAACTTCCTCTTGCTATATGCCAACACTTTCTTCAAGCAAAAACTATATTTGATGAAGAAAGAACACACAAAACCATATAAATATGATGGAACACATCAAGGAACATCTGATATGGAATCCTCTAAGAATTATGAGTATTTGTATGTTATTATCATCTTCAAATCTCCACACACCATGAAGAACCACCACATATGCTTACTAGTCTTCTCTCTTAGGCTACCATAAGTACCATCAACAAAACTTCATGCCACTCACCAAATAGGAAACATGATCTAAACTAACCTAAGAACTCTCCTTGAAATAATCATACCTTGATATTTTGGATAAACTAATCAAAAAACACTTCTTCTTCAAACTAGGCATGTCTGGCCTCCTTGTAGTCCTATATGGAACTTGAAGATCCCATAAATTTTATTCGACACACATTCAAGACCTAAAACTTCATATCTGGAGCACTATCATATTACCCCTCAAGTGAACCTATTTTTACCACCTAGATCATCTTCTACAACATACTTCCTTCACAAACTTATTAGACAATTAAGCCTCCATATTTACAAAAACATGAATAACTTGAGAACCAAAAACCTTTAAATATATATGAATCTTATTTTTAAAACCCATTTGGCTCATTAAAAATATTAATAAGCCTCAAACCTCAACTCATAAGGTAGACCACTTTTCTAAGAAAGCCTAAAACCCTAGAATCTCAAAATAAATAAAGTCAACAAACCTCCTTGTAGTCAACACACACATCTAAAACTTATTTCACACTTGGAGATACCCATCATACAATTTTGGATCAAGATTTTAGCCTTCACACCTTTGGGATCCTTGACTTCCTATAACCCATTTTAAGACTTGCATAATCTTAAACATAAACTAGGAAACACAAGAATGAACAAAAATCTCCAATTGTACACAAAAAATATTCAAATCTTGAAATCACCTAGAACATATAACAAATAAGTGTACATACTTTTATGAGCACCAAAATCTACTTAAAATTTCATCAAACTCATTATGCCATCTAGAAACACCCATTTTTACCCTGCATAATAGCTCCTTCACAGATATCTAGAGCAAGCTCATGAAATTATTTCTCCCCCTTAAAAAAAACCTTCTCTAATTGGTATTATCATCTTGAGTACAAAAAATTTCCTCTCCACATGAAAATATGTCTTCTAAGAAGCATAAGAAGAGACACCCTACTTCATAATGTCCTAAAATAATGAGAAATTAGGAGTTGCCCACAAATCTTCATATTATTTCTCCTTGTTAGTCATCTGATACTTTTAGTTCTTCTTCTTCTTAGGCTTCATAGAAGTAACATGATCAACCACCACAACATTCTCCTTCTATTCTAATATTGAATTGACAATACATGGATATAACAAATATTCAAGACCTACCTTTTAATTTGAAGAATCCACCTTGTAATTTAGAACCTCATTACTAGGCACAAAAAATTGATGTTCTTTGCATTATACATGCTCAAAAACAATATGATATTCACTTGGATCCATACATACCTTAGGACTAGCTTCAACTAACACCTTGGTCTTCTCTTTGAGTGTGGTCTCTTCATTCTCAACATGAGTAGACAATGAGAGCTCTTGGAACTCTTCAAATTCTAAATCATTCTCCACCATAGAAAATATATTACTGAGACCTGTAGTCTCATCATGACTCTCACTTTTCACCTTTGGCTTCCATGTGTTAAATTGCCTTATTCCTTAAACTCTAGGAGCCTGTTTAAACTCATTTTAACTTGATGGCCTTTATCTGTAGAATTTAGCAATGTGACCTCTCTATTCACAATTTTAGAACACCATACTCCTTGATGAAAACATAGTTTGTCTTACTATGTTTAGATATAAACTTGTAATATGCCTTTTGTCATGATAAACAAAACAACCTTCCATTTTTGAATAAGACTCACCTTGTCTAACCTTATGTGGATAATGGTTTGAAAAGTGTCCTAAAAAAAGATAGTTAAATCACTTAAATCTATTCATAATTTTTGACTAATAAACCTCATCATAGTTCCATGCAAAATAATTTATAGCAGGTCTCTTGCACTCTCTAACCCTATGACTAAATAGATCACATGTGAAAGACTAACCACTAAAACTTGTATACCTCATGGCATTTGGCTATCTAATCTAATTTGTATTTACTCTACTAGCACCTTCATTCCTTATCTAATGATTTGTCTTAAAAGTATGATTGTCCTAGTTCACATTAGTTTTCATCTTATCTTGAGTTACATTCTTTTGTTTTTCTTCATATCTAAGACTAGTTCTATCACTAGCATGATTTCAAAACCACTCAGAATATTTTCTAGATCACATGAGCTCTTTTAAATCTCATAAATATATTCACCTTACTAGCATATTTCTCTAAATCATCTTTTAAAGACATAATATTAGAAGCATACCTTGAGAATTCTTCTTCTTTAGCTCTTAGACTTTCAAACATAGATTCCAACTTGGAACTAAGAAACATGATAACACCTTTATGATCTCTAGAGTATTCAACCAATATTACCTCAAAATCATTGAATTTATCCTCATAGTCCTTGAGTTTAGATTTCATTTTCTTACTAATATTTTTTTCAATATTCAGTTCTTTAAGAGCATTCATCAATACAGTCTCATGGTCCACCTCATCTTCATCATCATCTAAATCACCCCAAGTAGACACCTTATAATGTAAGTAACTACCTTCCTCAACCATGAATATGGATTCATATTCAATAGACCATCATCTTCATGGTCATATTTTGAGTCACTGTCTTCACTCTCATCTAATGATCTACAATATTCTTTGGTATAGAGACTCTTTTTTTTGGACTTCTTGTTGTTATACTTTCTGAATTCTTTCTTCTTATAAGTCTTCTTGTCTTCATCTTGGCCTTCACCATGCTCTTCATCAACATTATTTTCATGCTTATGAGGGCACTTTTGATCAAAATTTCCTATCTCTCCACAGTTGAAACATTTGAAGGGTAGTTTACCCTTATACTTCCCTAAGCCTGTGTTTAATATCTTAGTAATCAAAATAATTAGTTCATCCTCATAAATGTTAGATATGTCATCCTCTTTAGATTTATTACCTTGGAACTTCTTCTTAGGTTTCATCTTTGTCTTGAATGTGACTTCTTTCTTTAGTGGTATATCATCATTTACTCTCATCTCATATGAAATAAGGGTGCCATGCAATTGATTCGTCTTCAATTGAGTAAGATCATGACTCTCTTCTATAGCAAATAATTTTGGATCAAATTTGAGAGATATAGACCTTAATACCTTTTGGACTATAATAGCCTCTTCAAGATTCTCTCTAAGACCTCTGATGATATTCATAGTCTCATCAACTCTTTACATAAAGGATGCCACAAAATCTTCTTCCTTCATCTTGAGACTTTCAAATTTCCTTATGTTATTCTAAAACTTATCAAGTTTGACCTTTAAAAATCCTTAAAAAATGATCTACATTTTTTCCCATATTTCTTTAGTAGATTTATAATAGATCACCTTGGTGTATTCAATCTCTAAAAGACCAAAAGTGATAGCATTCATTTCCTTGAAATTATTCTCAAATAACTTCTTATTTATAACACTAGATGGAGGAGTAATAGGAACATAACCATCTAGAATAGATTTCCATACATCAAACCCTAGGGACATAATGTATGTCCTAATCCTTACACTCCAAAAATCATAATTGGATCCATTAAAAATTGATGTTTTCATAGTAGAGAAACCTCCTTGATGACTACCAATATTGTACCTTGGATCACCTTGAAGTTGTTAAGACTTTACCAAAGGACCTCCTTTGATACCAATTGTTAGAGGTATAATCACTAATAAAGGGGGGTGAATTAGTGATCTTAGATATTTAAAATTTAGTTGAAATCCTTTAAAACTCTTAATAAATCAACACATACATTTATGAGGCATACACGTCATTCATAGAAATGAACAAGAAAGATAATGAAAGATCAAGCATATAACACATGACATATGTGGGAAACCCTCTTGGGTGAGAAAATCCACTAGAACCTACAATTAGAATATTATCATGTAATAACAAGAACCAATTTAGACTAGATGCACTTGATTAAGGAACTGCAATCCCTATTTAGTGAAACTATAATCCCATAAGGTGCTACAATACATATCTAGCTAAGCTACAACAACAACTAGACTTTTAGAAAGTTTCACCTTAACAGGAGGTTGCAACCTCCTTAGATTTTGAGATTCCACAAAAAAAACTATGAAAACATCTACATATGAATTGATGTCTTCAACACCTAATGATGGACCTCTGATTATCACTCTTCACCTTCACTCATACTTAAACAACAAGAGCATTGTTTTGCCAATAGAACTATGACCTTCAGGTCATATGAATAGTACTTAATCTATTTTTGTATTCAAATCATCCATAGGGAACTATACCCATTATTTGTTCCACAACTCACACACACATGCCTCTCTCAAATATCTCCCAAACCTCTTTCTCAAGTCTAGAAATCACCATATTTGATTTCACTATTTATATAGAAATAATGATCACCATCATTTTTAGCCATTTGGCATGAATTAACATTTAAAGAATCTATCTCAATAATACACAACTCAATATAATCTTCATAGGTCATCCATAGCATCTATGGGTCACCCTTAATTAGCTACACCTTTTAATAAGGCCCTTATAACTTTTATAGGTCTCATGGATACCTATTCACCCATTTATCACATCAACAAATAAAACAAGAATATAATACTAGTTCCAAATTCATGGACCCATTCCATATGATCTATAGGTCTAACTTAAGTGCCAATAACCAACATTATACCCTTTTGATTAAGCATAATTTTCTCAAATAACATTCTATACACATAGTTACCATTAACGAATACATATTTGACTTAAAAACCTTTTTCATACTACATATTATTGGTCAAACCTTAATAATGTACATATATCATCCTCATGGAGTCTAAAACACTCTCCAATAGCCAATTCACCATGAAACATCAAAATAACATCTATATAAGCTCAATTAATCTTCTTGGGTCACTTTCAAAATAAGCACAAATACATAATAAACATTAAAACTTAAATATTTAATTGTACACACTTTTAGATATTTAAATTAGGTTCATTAGATGCACCATACAATCCTCTTCATCTTTGTTTTTTACATAATGGGAAAATTCATTCTAGATTGAAAGATATAGCCAAAATATAGAGCACTAGTTTTTTCCTTTGTAAATTAAAATATTCAAATGCAAAAATTCATAGCTAAAATTTAAAAACTAAGCTCACATATTGTGACCTCATTTCTTTAGATCAATAATGCACCATTGATATTTTTTATCTTTAACACATAGTTCACCAATGCCAATGTTAAACCTTGAATATGTTGACCTAATCTCATGCAATCTAATAAGTTTGACCTCATGCACTCCATTGATCTCTTATACGTATCTTAGTCTTTAAAAATTATATATAGCTATCACTTTTATCTCTTAACTAAAATACACACTATTGATCTTTATTTATATGATCACTTGCTCACTATTGATCCTTATAATAAGCTCAATCTTTATCTCTGCTCATCGTTAAACCTAGAACACTTAGAACCATCTCAATGCTTCCTAACTTATTGCATTAATATGGTCCATAAATGTTTCTCAAGATTTAAATTGTGAAAATTTGAATAAGTATGGAAACCTTACTTATCTACATGGAAGGCCAACTTTTCACAATCATATCTTTTACCTTACTCACACGCATGTTCTCAAATTTGGACCATATGATCTCCTCACAAAGGAGAATCCAACCATGTGAAAAACTAATCTTATAAACCTCACACATATGAGATATAATGACATTAAAATTCTCACTCATATTTTTCTATCATAGAGGCAACTATGTCAAAAACCTATTTGGAAGGCCAAATTTAAACATCCATATCTTTTGATATACGTCAATGTCTAATCTAAAATTTGATGAAAATCAACTAGGTAAAAAACTAAACAAACACATATGATTAACTTATCCTAAAATGTCCACATGTGTGAGATATGCCACCATCAAACTAATTACTCAGTGCTTTCTTATCTCATGCAAATTTGGCTAAGTATGGGAAAATACTATCAAACTACTTGGGAACCTAATTTTACCCTTGCATATTTTTTGATGCACTTTGATGAATGACCTTAGATTTATTTTATAATAACTAGGGAATAATTTTATTCAAACCATATTACTAACTCTCCCTAACTTATCCATATGTGGCAATGGTGACATCATCAAACTGCCTACTTAAATTTTTTACCATTAGACCCAAATTGTCTAGATAAAAATAATGGATAACTAGATGAATTACACTTACACAAAAGCTCTATATTCATACTTGACCATTAATAGGATACCTTACACATGCTCAAATCACCATACTCATCCTTGAGCATCTATAATAATGCTAAAATAGAAAATCAACCAAGTATACTTCAAGCATACCAGGACAAACACATTGCACACTTTGTCATTATCACTTAGGCTATCAAAGCACTTCATTCACTTACTAAGACACCTCAATGAAATCAACATGACATCATTGAAAATACTCCAACACTTAACTCTCTTCAAGCTTGACCCTTTTCATTTCTTGGTTTTCTCTACTCTGCAAACATAAATGAAAAGAGAGATTAGTGTGTGTGTGTGTGTGTGTGTGTGTGTGTGTGTGTGTGTGTGTGTAAATTTAGACTAGGGTATCAAAAAATAACTCAAGACATAATTTAAATCTAAAAGGCTTTATACGTATTGATAAATATGAATAAATCTTGTGTCTACGATAATTTTTAAAAAAGTGCTCATGTGTGTGCCACTTGGTAGCTTCTCAGGGCTTCTTTGAGATCTTGACTATTGACATTGCTTCTTCCCATAGGTCATTGGATCTCTGTACTAAGATCATGTGCTGGTGACACTTATCACCCTCATGGGTCTCAGTAGGTATTTTGAATTTTCAACCATTACTCTCACTTTATTAGATCAATTGGGTCTGAGTTAACACAGTTCATTGGATATGCAAGCATAGAATAAAGGACATAAGTTAATATAAAGGACCCTACATAAGGATTATAGCCTAAGGTCTTAGTTGTATTAATAAAATATAATTAGGGCTTAGGATTAGAATATATAAAAGAACCCCTTCATTAATTTAAATGACATAGCATAGAGATACGATTGGGACCTTGGCTAAAATCTTAAATTAAACTTAAAACATAATAAAATTATCTCTAATTAGGGGTGCCACTTGTCAATTATATGGTATTTTTAGTCTATTGATCTAGAAAGTATGGTATTATTTTGGCCATTTTATTTAGGGGAATTATTTTAGGGTTTTTGTTGGGGGTAGGTCTTTACAAAAGACCTACAATAAAAACCCTAAAAACCTATTTTTTATCAAATAAAATCTTTAAAACACAACTTCCTAAGCATGTACATTTTCATCAGATAACATTTTTGAGACACAATGCTTGTAGTTTATTTTCATCAAACAAAATGTTTAAGACATAACTTCTGAAGGAATTGATCCCATGTAAAAGGCCTGAAAGAATTATCCCAAGACAAAAGTTCCTAAGGATAGGCTCATAGGGTAAAATTTTTAGGATAAAATTACTAAAGGGTAAGTGAATTAGGTCTAAAGGATCATTTTAGAAAGGTCCTAAGGGAAATTATATCAAGAAAAAGGTCACAAAAAATGCTGAAGGGGAACTACAATTTTTTTTGAAGGGTCATTCTATCAGGAAAAATGGCTGTAACAAATATGTTGAAGGGAAACTACAAAAAATATGAAGGGTCTAATTTGTAGGGAAAGTTTCTCATGACAAAAAGTCTTGAGGTTATACTTCATCATAAAAAATGTTTGAAACAAATATGTTGAGGACCCAATTCTATTAGATAGAATGTATGAAATAATTATGTCAAGGCAAAAAAGCCTGTAATAAAAAGTTTGATAGAATAAGTCCAAAATTATAAATTGCATAAGTCCTAAAAGAGATACTAGACAAAATACCCAAAACAAATCTAAATATAGTATATGAAAACATAACACCAATGCTATCTTTCCAAAGTATGAAAGGCCAATAGTTAGTCTTTTCTCATAATTTTGTAAAAACACATGAAAGAGGGGCTCAAAGTCAAGACTATAATCTAAATAAAGGTGGGTCCCCTTTTTTATGGAAAGTAGGGGGATGTTGTGTATAAAAATATCTATGTTCAGGTTGGAGTAGATACAAATTTAAATGAGATATGGTAGATTGTCTCATCCTTTGACATAATCATTACTCTCACAAATAAGCACCTATGGCTACCTAAAGCAAACATGGTGATGGATCTATCAGGGTTATAGATATGAGGATTTTGTTCTCATGAATAGGTCAAGTGGAAGATAATGTAAGTCCCACAATGAAGATTTGGAAATTAGAGAAAGTAGTTGATCATTTAATAGATTTTTAGGGTACATAAGGGTTTTTCTTTGTAATAAGATCATGAATCATCACCTTCAACAAAACCTTGTCCTCTAGCATGTTGATTGACCAATGAGAAGATTCAAGGGCTACCAGGATAAATAAAAGTTAACTTTTTAATAGAGAACTGACACTAATGTTATCAAAAGATGGTGAAGCATTCATCAAAAATTTCTAGCTCATTTATTGATCTTAGATAGCATGCTCCCTCTCTCTTCACCCTTTCTCTCTATCTTACATCTTATTCCACATTACAAAGGACTCTCTTAGATTTTGGATTCTCATAAAGACTCTTTGATTTTGAAGAGAAGGGGACTCTCTAAGATATCTTGGCAAGATTTTTTTCATTTTGATAAGGCTATACCCTATCAATAATTTTTAATAACTACCTCTTGATGCAATACACCACTTTATTTACTTATCTCTTGCCTTGGATCATTGTTTAGTAGTTGGGCATGATGGCCTTGTAAAGGAGATTCTTACATATCCATTATCATCCTTCCTTGCTTCTTATAAGGTGTTTTCAATTTTTTTATAGGTCTAGATTTGTGTTCTTTCTACCATTAATGTTGGCTTAGTATGGGTCTTAGAATACCTCCTTGTTTCCATTCATTGCTTCCTAAACCTAGTCTATGAAATACTTATGTAATCAGTTGGTCTATGAGGTTGTGTGAGCTATCATTGTCTTGTGTTGATCTAGTGTGGGTTCAAGCTTATGGGAGTTTTCCATTTTTATTTGATGCATCACCTTTTAGCCTTCTTAAGATCCCTTTTCCCTTTTATAATTATTTTCCCTATGACAACATTCGTTTAGGTGATTCATCATAAGGAATCTAATATTTTTCAAAGGTTCAACCCTATTATAGGATACCCACAAGCTAGGCTTGCTCCCATATTATGACTAGGAGGATCCTAAATAACTCCTCCACAAGGCTGAAATATCATGTCATAATAGTTTTGGCATGATTGATGGGACAAAGATCCAAGAGAGTGGAAAGATTATAAGTGTGTCTTTATTTTGAATCAAATTTTGGAATCAAGCAATTTAGTACCAATGGCAACTATGAATCAAAGCTTCTAGTTGTAAGTAGCCTGGGTATGTCTAATTGAAAAATTAAATCAAATTTTTCATCTCATTTGACATATGAGGTTGATATGAATAGCTATGGTAAATACCCTTATCATGGACCTCCTTATCAACCTTACTATAACCCATGTCATGCTCCCCAATAGTCCTATCAAAATTCCCATCAATCCTATGAACCATGGCAGCCCTATGGTCCTCCATTTTCCTCTCCATATAGACATCATGCTTTTAGATAGTACTATGAGTAAGGTTATCAGGAGGCCTATTAAAAAATGCCTTGTTATAAATTCTAGTGTAACCATTACCAACCATATCATGATGCCTGTCAACCTCAAAAAGAACCTCATGAGTCTTGTCATAAGGAATTTGATAATCTCATTAATTGTGCACAAAGATACTATAAGATAAAGTGTGAATTATTAAAAGATAAAACACAACAAACTTAAGATGGTCTTGATCCCCATAATTAACCTCCCCTTCCTTCATTATTTCCATCTTATATCAAGTCCTTGTTGGCATCCATACCAAAATTACAAGTTAATGAACATACTATGAGAACATGGAATGACGAGTGTGATGTGTTCCCTAATCATCTCATGGAATGGTTAAGAAGTGCTACCCAAAGTTGTATGTAGAGGTTGGAAATGTTTTAAGGGTTAGAAATAACCCAATGGGAGATCAAAGAGAAAATGTACTTAGCAAAGAAGTGCCTTCAATGCTCAATAGATAGGCTAAAGATGTGGGAAGACAAAGAACCTAAAAATGAGTATGTTATTATCAAAGAGCCTTAAGGAGGCTATTTTTTTGGATCGATTCTCAATAACTAAAGGGTCTCAGACCCTTAAACCATCTATAGCTTATGACAAAAAGGTTGTCTAGATTAACATTAAAGAATGTTAAGGCAAATTTGACCAATCAAAAACAAGATAAATATTTTTTCAAGAGAGCCACAGAATAACCAAAAAGCCTATCCTGATGGTCTTATCATTAAGGCATATAGCCAACCTATTACCAAAAAATAATTTATTTAACTTCAAAAAATTCAAACTAAATATCTAATTTTACTTTTCTCCTCTTTAGATTTACCAAGTAAACTATTATTTCTCAAATGAGAGCTCAGAATCACATGACCTTTTTTATTACTTATAACCACCTTTCATTCCTCATCCTTAACCAAATTATTAGATTTTTAATTTAACCCACCATTTCCTATCTTGGGTTTATCATTTGATAAGTCACTCTTACTGACAAAATTACTAGAAAAATTAGAAAACTCAAAATTCAGAGGACTTGCCATAGTAATTTCTTTATCCATATTTTATCTAGACTAATTTTTGAATCTATTGTTCGTGAAAAATCCTAATCATCAAGTGTAAAAATAACAAGATGCTTTGTATTAGCCTCTTTTCCCCAAGAACTACTTGGATTATTCATAGGAAGTTGAAAGGTGACCAATCTAAAACCAATTTCTTCACCTAAAAGGGATACCCTCAAAATAAAGGGTTTGATACCAACACCTATATTTCACTTTTAGCTCAATCCTATTTTGAAGACCTTGATATATATCTAAACACACCATAATCCTAGAAAAATTAATTGGAGAAAATTTCAATGAAGAGGCATCAACTTCCAACATTTCTCCCAGCATAGATCTAATGGTTGAAATACCAGATTCAATCCAAAATTAAAGTGATAAATATGGTAGCCTCACTAAAATAGGACATAAAGAAATATTTTAGGTCAATGAGTTAAAATCAGGAGTCTAGGGTTTCATGAGCAGAAGGTGATTTTGAAAACTCCATTTTTAGCCAAAAATATCTTATCAAGATTATCCAAAAAATAAAAATTCACAATAAAAAAACCTTTGACACAAGGATAGATATCTAAAATACCTTCTAAAAAAGGTTTCCATGACATTAAAATATACTGGTGTAGAATGGAGAGATAAATATATAACCTATTAAAATGATATACCAAACCTCTATTCACAAACCATTCTTCTCCTTCCAAAATCTCTTCCAATACTTTATTTTTAAAATTGATAGTAACAACTTTTTTTGGAAAATAACCTATCAAAACAACATGCTCCTTCAATTGATCAATATTTACTATATTTTAGGAAGCCCTAGCCTCTTTATTCAACTTGGATGGAATTGAATTTTAGCCACCTAAAGACTCTCTATAAACTCTAGTTTATGCCAAAGACTCAAAAGATTTTAAAATTTCAACTAAAGAATGATTATGAGGTAGTAATAATGGCCTAAAACCCTCACCCTTTATTGATGAATCCAATTTATACTCATGCTCCACCCAAGCCCTAAATCTAAGCCCTTAAACTTACTTGAATGGTATCCCCTTCACAACAACTCATGTTATTGGTATGGTTTTAAAAACCCATCAGGCATAGGAGGAAGCTCCCAAGGAAAATCCTTGGCTTACCTAGGAAGGAGGTGTGAATAATTAAAGTGGTGAGCCCTAAGATTATTCATAGGTAGGTTCCATCAAATTATCAAGGAGGCTATTGGCAAGGTGTAACTTTTGCTTATGTAGGTATTCTTCCTTCTAATCATCCCAAGAAATCTCACACCCATGAGACTATCCATAAACCTTCCATCCCAGCCTTTCTTGAGAAAGAGACCATTTTGAGGGAAGTAAATGAAGAGGAAACATATAAATCTATAGCTAATCAATAATATTTTCCTTCCATTACCCAACTCAATTTTATTTCCTTACAGGTGTTTCTTCAAGATTCAACCATTCTCAAGGTTTCAAGTTGAAAGAAGGTTCCATCCATTCACAGAACCATCCATGAACCATCCATCATAACTCATACTCCATTTCCAACTATTCATCCCCTCATCAAATCTCATCCTTCACCTCAAACCCATGAGCCTATCCATCAACCTTTCACCTTAACCTTTCTTGAAAAAGAACCCATCTTGAGGGAAACAAGTGAAGATGAAATATCTCAAGTCATAGCTGATAAAGAAGATGTCATGAGTGACTATCATGAATAAATAACCATAGGGACTCCCCTTGTAAAAGATAATAGAAATTCAACATTATTGAATGAAGAGAAACATATTTAATATTATTTTATAGATGTCTATGAAGAATATGCCCAAGACTTGAAAATAGAGGTATTTGAATAATACTTCATATCTGATCATGAAGTTATGGATGACCATCTCAAGCATGAGGTGGAGTGTAATATCAAGGATGGAGGAGATAAATTTTAATTCATTCCTCAAAAAGTTGCAATCATAGAAGAATCTCTTGAAACTAAGGTGGAATTTGTTATTTTTGAAGATGACTCAATAATTTAGCCTAATTTTGAACCACTCTCAAATAATTGGAAACAACAAATAGATCTCTTTAAAGTGCTTGTAAATTTTCCAAGTTCAAGGTCAAGTACTTGAGAAGGTAGAGAAGAGTTTTCCATGGAATAAAATGACCAAGATTAGGTGGACTATGTAGAGATCCTTGATGAGCTTGAGGAAATTTTAGGTATCAAGATACCTAATCTTATTGGAAACACCATGGACACCAAGGAGGTATGCCTTGTTAAACCACCATTAGAGGTTGTAGTTGAAGAATCCTATAATAAATATGGGGCTATTTGGATGCAAGAAGAGTTCATTTCCATATCTAACCTAGTTGGAGCTACTTTGTTTTCATTTAGTATCATTTTAATAGTTTTGGAAATAATTGGAGTTCTATTCCTAATTAAGTTAAAGGGTCTAGATTAATAATTAGTAAATAATATGCACTAAATAAGATACTGATTTTTGAAATTTATTTGTAATTAGAGTTTTTATAAAAATAGTAATAAGAGGGAGAAAAAAAGACTTAACTTAAACTATGCTAATCCAACTGAGATAGGGTCTAATATTCATTGTGTAGGATTGGACACTATCATAAATAGGATTATAAATTTCATTTTTTGATTGGATAAGAGCACCAGAGGTGGATAGGAGTAGCATCAATGCTATAGTCCTTCTATGATGCTATTGTAATAAGGATCTAAGCTTTTTGGGTTTTTCTTGGTGGGTTTGTGTGACCCTATCTATGAATTTTCAAAGCCTTATTATTATTAGTGCTCCTTATAGAACCAAGTTTTTTCATTTCTATTCTTTTAATGTACTTGAATAAAACTTTGTCAAATAGGGAAAAGGGGTTAGTGTATGGAAGATGCACTGGATGTGCTTCACACCCTGTGTATGGGCACACTACCTACATACCAATACTCTGAAGAGGGTTTAATCCATATTCAGTTCTCCCTTTGAAAGTGCTTGGTGTAATTATGATATGAGAATGAAAGAAATACTAAACTAGATGCGCTTGAGGTGCCTAGGGCCTAGTGTGGAGATTTAGATGTGCTTAAGAATATATTAGATGGTTGTATGTAAAGAATAGGGAAGATTTACTAAGTGGTTTCACTTGCATTATTTCTTACTTGATAATATTTTCCAACCCTTTCCAAATTATCTTTGAATGGGATTTTATAGGGATCTATTGGTCATGGGTTAAATGCAATCATGTTAGGCCAACATAATGACAAAGATGATTCAGGGGAAAATAATCATTTTGGATCAAAAGGTGATTGGATAAGAGTGATGGAAATGGGACACCCTAGGTTCCAATACTTTATTCTAACTTGGGTACTATTTTCCTAGAGGTTCAGGACCTGAGGAGATGTAAAGATCCTAGAAAATGGGTCCTAGTTAAGCTAAAATGAGGTATTTAAAGCCTACAGGTGACTAGGAATCAATGAAAAGGTGTCTATAATGGTAATGAGATCAATAAAGATGGATTTATGGGTTGGTTTTCATTATCCATGCTTAAGTTACCATTTTTTTCACTTTATATGACTACAAGTATCATGCTAAAGAAGTTGGCAAACACCATGAAAAAGATGGAGGTATCAATGCCAAGGGAAAAAAGGTTACATGCCTCATTAAATACCTCATTCCATGATGCAAGAGGGTTTTAAAAATTCCCATTTTATATATGAGTAATTGTTTCTTTTAGGTTAGTTTGTGTTTAGGTTAGTTAGTTTCCCTTTTGTTCTATGTTTGCCTTTAATAAGTGCCTTGGGCATAGTTGTTTATTTTGAAATTTTTGTTCCTTTTTGCTTCAAGAGGAAGTTTTAGAAAAGGTTAGCCTTGAGTCAATCTAAAATTATTTGATATAAACTAATATGACTCCATGTATCCAATGGATCAGTTCAAGGCTACGAGTCTCTTGCATAGTAGGCATGCAACCCCAGGATGTCACCAAAAATGTTGGCCAAATTTGGCCCACATAAGTATATTTTTCCTAGAAATGGTTTGAATAGATGAGTATATTTATGGATAGAATTAGTGGACCAAAATTATGGTAAAAATATCTCATATTTATTAAAAAAATTTTAAAACACTTTAAGCAAGCGTGATCCATTAGAAGTAGACTCGGAAACAGGTCTAAGATTACAAAGTGGAAAAGACCAATAGTTTCTCATGGTGTTTAAAGAATTCAAGGGAATGAATCATGTTACATGAAGTCTCAAAATTTCATTAGAGACATATAAAGAGATAATAATTTCTTTCACAAGTCCTGAAGAACTAGACCATCACAAGCATGCCATGTAGGGACAAATAAGCCAGTCTAGTTACACATTTGATAAATACACTTAATAAATTGGTCAAGTACAAAATATGACATGGACAAATGTTTTTCATGATCATAATGTCCCCTATAAATTTTATATCTTGATGAGTTCTCTATCTCAAGATATAAGCTTCCAAATTTGAACATGGAGAGTGGGACATACATGCAGACATTAATTTTGGGCCTCATAAAATAAATTTTTGAATTCAAATGTTTATGAGGATAATCATGGGGTTGAAAAGTGTCAAGATATTGGGTACATAAAAGGATATTTAATAACATGTAGTGACTAATGAATATAGTGGTTCCAAGATGATCGATGGTGCATGATCTATCATGTAAAGGTAGACTAATGTTGAGTAAAAAGTCAAAAAGTCAACAAATATTGATGAAAAATATGTAGTTTCCAAGTGTCATGACCATAGTAACTACCAGGTAAATTAATGGAGCATGTGTAAGTAATGTAAAAGTAGATCGATGATGTGCATAAAGTTAAGAGTTAATGCTCCTAAGGATGAATTTGAGAATGCCACATGATACAAGAGTAGGAACCATCCAGGACTAAATATAGGGCCCAAAAAATGAATGAGGAGTTGAAAATTAGATCAATGTGGGAGCTTAGATCAAGATCAATGGCCGAGATTAAAAGTCAAAGATGAGAGATTTCAAGTAAAGGTTGAACATGGTTCAGGTGAAACCAAGAATAAAGGTTTCAAAGGGCATGTACTACCAATAGAGCTCAGTCAAACACCATTAAGCAAACATAGTTCTATGGTCTAGGTTGTTAATGGTAAATCTATATTATCATTAAAATTTAGAGGCATGATGAGGTTAGTTTGAAACTAATATATTCTAGGAATGAGGCCATCCAGTCTATAGATTTTAATCGATATAATGACTATACAAAAACTAATAAATTGGATTGGTTTTCAATCTATAGTAAATATCTATGTTCATGTTGGAGTAGATATAGACTTAAATGAGATATGATAGAGTGTCTCATCATTTAACGTAATTATATCTCTAAAAAATAGGTATGCTATATACCTAGGGATATGATATATTAATGTATATGGGTATAGAAGTCATCCATTGGTTCCACAACATGAGGAGATTGGAAGCATCTCCACCAGAGTATTAATAGGGAGATTGTTATATAAATGGATCCATATGTAGTCAAATAGCCCTATCTTGAGGGCCTTACCCAGAGAAGCATCAAGATACAGGCATTACAGAGTAGTGTTTAGATAAACCTTTATACTTTTGAGGGAGTTAAGTGTAGCACTACTCTAGCCAGGTCATCCCAGTGCTCTGTAGTTGCTTTGATGTCAAAATTTATGCCATCCAAAATAGCATCACCTAGAGGCCTCAACATAGAAATCCCTCTGAGATAGTTATTCCATAGATAGTTTTCCATATTCTAAGCATCTTCAATGAAGGTGATTGAATAGATTCTAGAGCTACCACCCAAGGACATAAACACCTTTACACTTGTCTATTGGCATGACTTTATTTTTGTGTTAAGCTTTGTGCACCCTCTGGAGGAGAGATTATAGTGGTCTACCAGATTTAGCTGTGGTGTTCACCCATTTTTGAATATGTAAAGGAATGCCAATATGACATATTTAAAGTTTCCATTGGTGTAGGTTTGTGTGAGAGAAGCTTCATTGCCATTTTGACCCCAGTATATGGCTATACCTCCTGCTACAAAGGCCCTCCACACTAGATAACTCACCAAAATAATGGTGAAAGCCACTACTCTTCCAAAACCATTCTTCATAGTGAAAACACCATATATATTAAGTGGTATCAAAGCTTCGATTTAGGTAATTTGTGTGGAGCAAAACCCTATTTTTTTTAATCATCAATATCTTTTTATTGGTTGTGAATTTTTATACAATTTTTTTAATAGATATGGATAATAATTTAAATATGTCACAGTAAAAAAATTGAGATTTTTTTATTAGTTTTGAGGGAGTTATTGATATTTTAGGTTTTATACTAATTTCACTATATCTTCAAAAATATATGGAATTTTTATTCTACATATTTACTGGAAATGTAAGAAGATATAATAAAAACACATACAAAATTTCAGAATTTTTTGAGTTTTTTGAGTGATTTGTTGTGATTTTATGGTTTTTCATATGTTCAATCTACATGTTCAAATTTGTGACATTTTTTCAAAAAAAATTGACTGAGGTTCCAATATCATAAGAGGAAACTACAGTAAAAATTTGGGACTTTTTGGATTAGTTTTGTATGAGTTATTTACATTTTAGGGTTTCATGAACCTTAATTTTTTTTGTGGATCATGAAGTTGCAAAAAAAAAATTTGGATCAGTTTTGTATGAGTTATTAACATTTTAAGGTTTCAAGAACCCTAATTTTTTTTGGATCATGAAGTTGCAAAAATTTTTAAGGGAAGATGATGTTTAATGAAATTACCTCAACAATAAAGTAGAATAGTAGAAATAGATCCAAATATGACTGAACTATATCATAATATAGGATAATAGACAAGCCACTTCGAGTGGGCAACCTCCACAAGCTTTAATAAGAATAGAATTCACAATATCAATAAGTAAGCATTGAGTCTTCTATTTTAAGATTATATTGGAGCTTTTCCCCTCGAAGAGACATTATGGAGTTATTCCTTCCTAAAGTATTATTATATGGTGTTTCCCTACCTTAAGGGTATTTATGCATATATTTAATATTTCAATCATATCAAGATCATATCAAGAAGGGGATGTGTGCCACATGTCAGCATCTCCATTAACCCATATACATTAATATATCATATCCATAGGTACATATCAAGGTACCTATGGTTTCCCAAAGAAAACATGGTGAAGGCTCTATAAGGATTATAGATATGAGGATTTTATTCTCATGAACATGTTAAGTGGAAGATAATGTAAAGTCCCAAGATGGAGATATGGTGGTTAGAAAAAGTATCTAGATAATTTAATATATTTTTAGGGTGTCTAAGGGTTTTTATTTGTAATAGGATCATGACTCATCACCTTTGATAAACCCTTTTCCTCTAGCATTTTATTTGACTAATGAGAAGATTTGGGGCTTACTAAGACAAATTAAAAGTTAACTTGTCAATAGAGAACTGGTGTTGATTTGATCAAAATATGGTGAAGCATTCATCAAAAGGTGACATCTCATTTAATGATCTTGGATGGAATGTTACCTATCTCTTTATGTTCCATCTTCTTCCACATTGTAAAGAACTCTCTCAGATTTTGGTTTCTCATAAGGACTTTTTGATTTTGAAGAATAGGGGATTCTCTAAGATATCATGGCAAGATATGTTCATATTAATAAGGCTAAAACCTATCAATAATTTTTAATAACTACCTCTTGATGAAATAAAATAATTTATTTACCTATCTCTTACCTTGGATCAATGTTTAGTGAGTTGTGCATGATGGCTTTGTCAAGGAGATTATTCCATATCCATTATCCTCCTTCCTTGCCTCTTCTAAGTTATTTTCAAGCTAGTTGTAGGTCTAGATTCATGTTATTTCTACCATTAATGTAGTATATATGTGGGTATTATAATCCATCCTTACTTCCATTCATTTCTTCTTGAACCTAATCTATGAAATACTTATGCAATCATCTAGTCTATGAGATTGTGTGAGCTAGTATTATTTTGTGATGATCTAGTGTGGGTTCAAGCTTATGAGAGTCTTATATTTTTATTTGGTGTATCAAATTATAGCCTTATTAGGATCCATTTTCACCTTTTTAATTATTTTCCCTGTGATAACATTAGTTTTGGTGATTCATCAAAAGGAAGTCAACCTTCACTAGAGGCTCAACCCTATTATTAGATACCCACAACCTAAGGTTATTCCCATATTGTGACTTGGAGTGGGGGAGCCTAAATAACTCCTCTATAAGGGTGAATTCTCACATAAAAATAGTTACCACACTTTATCTCACTCCATTTTCATATATATTCCATTTCACATGGTTTCTAATGCCATTCGTATTATGTCAACCTTATTTTCATGTCCCACACTCCACTATCACCCTCTTTGATTCATCCACCCTTCATTCCTAGTCTAAGAAATGTAAAACAAACCTAAAATCCCATTGAAACCTAAAATACCATGAGATAATGTAAATTTAATATATATGAATATCATGTACCTTGATAGAGTTACAAATGACCACCTATAGGAAACTACCTTGAGCCTACTATGTGAAAGCCTCCATGAGCACTGTGTAGACCATTCAAATGCATGAAGATTGGTGTGAGAATTAGAGGGTATGCATTACAAAGATATTGATGAAGATATGAGTTTTATACTAGATTTTGATTAACTATAGACCCCTCTTATCTCAAATAAACATTATACTCAGACCCTATACATAATAAGCATATATGAGTGTATACCTATAATAGAGTTGATGCATATGAATAACCATACCTTGATTATGGTAAAAAGGAAAAACTAATATAAATATAAGTAGGTTTAATATTTAATCATATTTAAATTTTTATGATAATCACTTATAATGTGGAAAAAAAACATCTACATAGGCTTGAGATTACATAGGCATACTCAATCATGAGCCCTAAGCTTGTGAAGGGTAGTGTATGTAATCAGAGAGAAGATTAGAAAGTCACCGTATGAGAGTATATTCATCCATAAGGCATGTTATGGAAATATAATTATCATGATAACCTAAAAAACCTATAAAGAAGACCATAATCATAATTTTCATGCCTAATCACTTAGTCAACAGGCACTTCACTACTAGTCTATTAAAAATGAATGTTTGAGTCCTCCATAGGCATTGAAATTCCTTAAAAATCAGTAAAATATTCATAATGAATATTTTAAGGAACTAATGTCTCCATTTGGTCTAAAAAAATAGTGGGTATACCCACTATTTTATCTTAGACCAATCCCTATCTGTGAAAGTCAGTCCTAGGGGCTAGATGAACAAAATCATGTCTTGGAAGGTTTTCAAATAGATTTAGATCCATAGATGGTTTTGGATAAATAAAAAATGATGGTAAGGGTCCTTATAACTCATCCAAATGGATTAACATTCATAATTACATTAGGTGCCCTTGGAGATAGGATAATGTAGACAAGCACACAAGCATGCTCATAGACCTTACTACCATCTTAAGGTTCCTCCAAGCTCTTAAAATAAGTTGTATTGTCAATGAGGGCCATGTGAAGATGTTTAATATACTAATAAAGAGATTTCAAGTGAAAATAAGTGATAAATAAGGTAAAGTGGCTTCAAAACCTTGATTGAGCCATCTAACCTCAACATAGTCAACTCAAAGCTCAACTTTAAGTGTTCACACACTTCATCACATAGATTCTTAGGTCTAAAGCTATTAGTGAATTTTTAATTTCCTTATGGAATAAATATCCATGAAATATTGGTTGGCATTGGGGGGCTAACCTTCATGAATGATCTTTAATAAAATAACTATTCATAATTGGTCTACAAATAACCCTAATATCACCTTCCAACCTATTAAAAAGTTGTGAATGATGTCGTAGAGGTGTCCAAGTGAGTGGATGAAGTTCCTTGGTAGTCTAAGTGACAATGACAAAGTGTAAAATGTGCTTGTCCTAGTATGGTTGAAGGAGGCTTGGTTGATCTTTAGTTTTGGCTTAGTTAAAGATGTTCAAGGATCAATATAGAGGATTAAAAATGTGAAATGAGTCCTATAATAGGTTATCTATGATTTGAGTGATTTTTTTCCATGAGTGGATTTCATCTAGCTGATCATTATTTTCATGTAAACATTTTAGGTCTAATAACAAAGCATATGAGTAGGCAATTTGTTGACATCAATATTTCCATGTGTGGATGAGTCATAGGGAGTTGGTTATATGGTTATGATCACATTAGCCCCTAGTTACTATGTGAAAAGTCTTAAGTCATGTGATGAAGTGACACCAAGATATATAAGTCCCAATTTGGGCTCTCAGGTAGTTTGATAGTGTTTTCCCATAGCCAAATTTGAAATATGGCAAGAAGAACTGAATAAGCATATTTATGAAGTTGTATTTCACATGTGTGGTAGTTTTATAATGAGTTGATCATATGGGTTTGTTTAGTTTTATGATTAACTTATACATGATGATTTTTAGATTAGGTGATGAAGTGCATCAAAACATATTCATGTGTAAATTTGACCTTCTAGACAAGTTCTTAGCATAGTTGGCTCTATGAGAGAAAAATCTGAGTGAGAATTTTAGTGTCATTATATATCACACATGTGAGGGTTACAAGATTAGATTGACACATGGTTATATTATTATATGTGAAGAAATAACATGGTCTAAATTTTATAGAATGCACTTGAGCAAAGAAAAAGATATGGAGGTGCAAATTTGACCTTATAGGCAGATAAGAAATGGTCCCCATACTTAGTCATTTTTGCACAATATTAAAGATCAGGCCCAAATGGATATCCAATGGTTCACAAGAATTCATACATCTAGATCTATGATGTACAATAATTCAAATGGGTCAAAGTTTTTATTTATTAATAGAGTTAAATATTAGGACCAAATGAATATCCAATAGTGCATGAGCGATTGTATAGATCAAGATCAATGGTGCATGTTGAGTTGAATGAGGACAAGTGTTCAAAGTTTAATGACAAGTAGAGATAAAGACTAAGACCTTTCCAAGATATAATGGTGATTAGATGTTTGTAAATATATAGATAAATGGTTTGTATTGAGTGAGATTATTTCAAAGTGTCCAATGTTTAACATAGATAAAGACTGAGATATATACAAGAGATTTGATGGTGTGCATTGAGTTAATATTACAAGATTGAATGAGATGAGGTAAACTATTTGAGGTTTAACATTTGGAAGTGGTGCACTATGATTTAAATTTTTAGATTAATATAATAATATTGATGGTGTGAGGTTGATCTAAATTAGTTATATCATGATATGTGAACAAAGTGACCAAGGTTTAACTGTGATCGTTTGAATTCAAATATTTGAATTTAATAAAGGAAATACTAGTGCCTAGTTTTTGACCAATAATGTTTTATCTATTAAAAATTTGACCATGTAGTAAAAATAAAATATGTATAAAATTATAAGGTGCATCTATAAATATAAATTTTAAGGTCATAAAGTGTGTATAGTCAAATTTATGAAGGTCCAAAGTTGACTATGTTTTTGATTGTGTTCTACAAGTGACCTGAGAAGGATGTTTGAGATTATTATTATTATGTTTTTTAATTGTTTCATGATGAATTATATATTAGGTCATGTTTTCTTCTTCATAAAGATCATTTTTACACATTATGAATGTTTGACCAATTGTATATAGTATGAAAAAGGTTTACAAGTCGACTGTGTAATCATTCATGGTGACTATGTGTATAAAAAAGTGTTTGAGATAATTAGGAGTTAGCATAAGAGTGTTATGATGAGTTTTGGAACTTCAAGGGGACCTATAGATCATGTGACATGGGTAAATGATCTGGAAAGTGTTCTTATGTTCTTACTTTTCTTGATGAAGTGCTAAATGGGTGAAAAGGTCTCCATGAGACCTATAAGAGCTACAAAAGCCTAATTAAAAAGTGTAACTACTTAATGGTAACCCATAGATGCTATGGCCAAATAATGAAGACTGTATTAAGTTGTGTATTCATATGATATATTCCTTAAGGGTTAATTCATGCCTAATGGCTAACCAAGATATTAATAATCATGAATGCTCTATATATAGTGAAACCAAAAGTGATGGTTTCTAGTTGTTAGAGGCTTGTGTATGGAATTTGCATTTGAGAGCATAGTGTTGTGAAGTGAAGGAAAGGGTGGGTGCCTTGTGGATGAGTTGAAGATAAAAAAATATTGAGGACTATATGTATGACCTATAGTTCATAATTTAGTTGTCACAATAGTGCTCTTACAGGTTGAGTGTGAGCGAAGGTGAAGAGTGATAATCAAAGCTCCATCATCAGGTGTTAAAGACATCAATTTAGAGGTGGACGTACTCATAAGTGTTGTTTTGGTAGCTCAAAATTTGAGGGTTTTTAGCCTCCTTACAAGGTGAAACTTGCTAAAGGTCTAGTTATTATGGAAGCTCAGATAGACATGTCTGGTAGCACCTTGTGGGATTGTAGTCTCACTAAATAAGGTATGGTAATTCTTTGATCAGTTGTCCCTAGTCTAGATTGGTTATTGTTATTATAAGATAGTAGTCCAATTGCAAGTTATAATGGGTTTTCTCCCCTAAGAGGTTTTCACACATATGTCATGTGTTATATGCTTGATCTTGTATTGTTTCTCTTATTCATCACTATGAATTATGTGTATTCTTCATGAATGCTTGTGATAATTGATTAAAAGTTTGAAAGGATTGAAATTGAAGTTGGATTATCTAGGCTCACTGATTCATTGCCTTCTTCTCAATGATTTTACCTCTAACACAACATTCTTATCTCCACACACTCTTTGCATGGAAACCTAGGCCATTCATGGAAGATGAAGAGCTCAATTCACTATAGATTCATGGCATTTATTCTTGTTTTGGATGTCCATATGCTATGAACCATTGTTAATATGGTGAATGTCTTAAACCATGGAAGTGACTTGATGGTGGATTTTATCCTCAAAACCCTTAGTATGAAGTTCTTTGACCATGAAATGAACTTTAAGGTCTCTTTAAGCCTTTTGAGCATCACAATGATTCACTAGTTAGCATCTGTAAGAATCAAATTATATGAAATAGGCCTAAAAGTGTTAGTTTGAGATTAAGCTCAAGGAAATGGGGAGTGTTTGTGTACACAATTAATTTAAGGAGGGAAACTAATTCATGAATAATCTAAACAAATACTCCAATAGTCATCAAAGTGACCTCCATGACTAGTTCTATAGTGCAAGAAAGCATGGGTGTTAGAATTCATCGCTATATGCATTCAAAGGGGGCCAAAAGGCTTGATCAAGATAGTTTTGCTACCTCTTTATGTATATAAGGTAGTATTAAATTTGGGAAAAATAACATATTGCCTTGTAACCCTAGGGTTTAGATCAAAGTTCATGATCTAGGTCTACAAATAGACTAATCCATCATCTCCACTATGACTGTGTCACCAAAATATGGAGTAGAGAGTAATTTGGGAAGAAATAATGATTATAACCTTCTTGGGGAAATCCATCACAATGTTTGGAATCCCTTTGGCTAATTTGGATCCTAGGAGAAGTCACTATAATTGGTCATTTTGCTTAAAAACACCTAGGAGCTACTTAGTGAGCATGTTTATCACCCATGGAGCATCTTCAAATTCTCACCATAGTTTGGATGATATGCATGGGAAGTACAACACTTTATTGAAGGTGTGAATATCTATTTTCATGCTTTTGATATAACTACTTTAGATATTCAAGCCCTTATCTCCATGAACCACCCCTAAAACCCCCAAGCACTCTTAAACCCTCCTTAAACCTGAACAAGGAATCAATTAGAAAGGTTTAGTAAAAAGTGCATCCAAACACTTAATAATTTATTGATTAAAACTTGGGACATGTTACTATCTCAGAGGGACTCATGTCCATGGCACTTGATGATATGCAGGTTATACAAACACCTCTTGAAGGTGAAAATTTGTAGGTTTTTGGGTATAAAATGTGTTTTAGAGCTTAACTAAAAGTTAAAAAATATATGAAAGGCAAGTTAAAGGATTATTTTACTTATATAATACTATAATTATGTATGAAGGTGCCTATAAGTATCTTTTTTTATCTCATTCTAAATAGCCAGTGTATGAAACTAGTTTGAGAGGCCTAGTCTAGTAAGGTAAATGTATTTGTAGGTGAAAGATAGTTGAGAAAAGGCCCAAGAGTTGATACATGGATTTTATCAAGGATATTTTAACTCCTCTTATATGTTTTGAATTTTTTAATTAACTACCTTTATCATTCAAACAATGGGTATGTAAAAAATGAAGAACTTGGAAATATGCCTATGTAACTGGTAAATCGATGACTATAGTGGGTTTGGAACAACATTATGGAATTAATTAATCAAATTGAGGCATTTTTAATTATAATTTAGGTGATAATATCCCAAATTTAAGACCATTGTGATAGGGTAGATTTAGTTTTAAGTACAAGTCAACATACACATTGAAAGAGAGGCTATTTAATGCCTCTTAGAGGCCTATCCACACCCCATTATCATTATGTAACTAAAATTGGAGGGAATAATATGATATTTTGAGCATGGTAAAGGACTAAAAAAATTAAATATAGGATTTAAAACTTCCATACCTGATCTTAATGCTAAGATGGACTCATGGAAGAAGTGTCAATGCTTGAGGAGGGGAAAATATGCCTATTATAACTACCATATGCCACCTTGGACTCATTTATGGCCTCTACCATGAATAAAAAATTATATCTTATATCTCAAAAATTATATTTATTTAAGCATTAAGATCTTATTTTGGCATCCCTCATCTGGGTGTAGCAAAGCTCTACCAAAATTACCTTGTACTCATTTGAATCAATAGAAGAATACTTTCAATGTTCTTGGTTGGATGCTAGCTTGATTTATGAGATTTTATATTTATAATGTATGAGTCTTATTTTAATTTTTAGGTCCTTTCATGTACATAAATTTATGTTTTTAGTCTATGTAGGTTATATGAAGTGTTGGCAAGCAGAGGCATTCTTGAAGTGTTATAATCTAATAGTGTCTTATGTAGATCAAGGCCTTAGTCCTTTAAGTTGCACAACTCTCACTCAACCTTCATATGAAACATTCATGCTTAAAACATTATCGAGAGGTATGATTAGTTTAAATCCTCATCAAGTTCATTAGTGTGTTCAAAGGATATACTAAGAGAGGATCTTCAATCATGGGTACATCACCACTTTAGTGTAGTTTCTATTACCAGTTTTCATCTCTTTTCACTTTTAATTTTAATAATATTAGGTCATAGAGAGAGTTAAATTGATAAATTATGGGATATTTCCCCATTAAAACTAGAGGTTTTAACTACATCTTAGGTATCCCACAACTTATAGGTCAATCCAATATTAGTTTAGGTTTGAGGTGGATGTGAACAGTCTTCCTCAAGAAGGGTGTAACCTAGTTACTTAACAAGGATGACAAGAATAAATCAGCTCTAGGTTACAAAACCTATAAATTCATCCAAAATACTTATCCATAAGACAAGATTCATATATCTAAATAAAATATGAAACCTTAAGCTTGTTCCTAAATTAGAATGGTGGATAAGTAGATGTGAAATGTTGATGGTTAAAATTGCACTTATTTCTAATACCAACAATGGGAAGTTTCAAGATGTGGGACTTGCAACTTGAAACAACCTCCAAATTTTTAAGAAGTTGGTCTCTTCTTTATATCGAGCTTATATTGGGAAAAGGGATAGAAATTTTAATAGAAACACAAATGTAAAGAAATAAAATCTATCTATGGTGATGCATCTGAATGTAATTCGACCCTTAATCTGAGCACAGTGAAACTATATGTAAGATTCAATTACATTTAAGAGAAAACAAGGCATGATCAATGTAAAAGATGAAAACAATAGAAACAGAGGCTCACAACTTAGACTAATTTTGTAGTGACACAGAAAATATCAATAAAGGCACATAATTCAATCTTCTTATTAATTCTCCAGCCACATAAGAGGCACAAAAACATGCACAGTTACATAAACTTTCCAACTTAAGAAAATAAAACAAAGGCAAATGATATTCCTAATCACAGCTCTAGAAAGTCTAAAACTCTTGACAATAATTCTCTCCAAGTATCTGATTCCATTTATAGTGATCTCTACACCTCTATTTATAGCCTTGGATTCACTCTGAATTGTCTGTATGTTCCCAGTCTAATGGCCCAACTAAAATCTAACCAAACTGGAAGTGTCTAATAGAAGATATTTCTTAGATTTTGAAATGTTCTATCTTCTATCAATTCATGGTTGAAATAGATCGCAAGATGCTCCCTTCTATTAAATAGAAGAGGATACTTGGCCAATTCCTTGAAAACCTTCTTATTACTTAGGAGACACCGAAGAATGACACTTGGCATGTTTTGCAGCACTTACCAAAGACACATGGCACTTTTTATGTAACTTATACTATTTTTGTGTCTTTGCTCAGGAGTGTTCCACCTTTGACACCTGTCACAATCCACTTCTTTGAAACTTTAACAAATTAATAGAAAATAAGACCCAAAACATTTCTCACCTGAGCAAATTTAAAAAGGCATAGGGACAGGTGGTGATTTTTGCTTGCCTCAACAAAGGACATGTGACAATTTCTACTTTACTTAACTGGGGATATGTGGTGATCTCCACTGCTTTTAGCTAAATTTTAAGAAACTTGTGGAAGGTGACATGTTCTGGTCTCTGCATCACTCTATTTATATTATAGAAATAATCAGGCCTCATTTCATATTTACACAAACAGTGACACTTGGTGGCTTTCGCTTGCTTTAAAAACAAAACCTGAGACCCACCATAGTCTTTACCATATTGGTGAAACAAAATGAAGATAATTCAAAGGTTGACACATGGTGGCTTTTTCTCTCTTTAGCTAAGATACGTGGCCTCTTCTGTCACTTTTATAAAAGCAAATTGGAACCTTCCATGATTGCCACTTGGAGCCCTCTGCCTGATCCTGATACTTATCTTGTTGGAAAGAAACCTTTGAAACACATATGAGATGTGGATGCCAACACTTATGCTCTACTAATTTAATATGGGACACATGGCATGTTTTTTAGCCTTATTGAAATTATGAAAAGTGTCTTAGAAAATGACACTTGGCAGCTTCTGCTCGATTTTGACATTTAGACAAAATTGAGCAAAACAAAATTTGAGCCCGCGCAATGAGTCAAAGGCTTCAATGTATCAAACCAAAGTGTTCATGAATAGTGATTTGGATCATGCGACTAAAAATCAAATTGAAATATAGAGTATTTTTTTACTCTACATGAAATATATCTTACTTCTTCTCTTCTCTTATAAATGATGAAATGATTATGTTTATATAGGTATATTAAACCTAAAACCTTCCAAAAATTTTTTCCAATAAGGTTGACCTAGTCTAACTAGTATTGAAATTGACAACAAACTTAACTAGGTAATTAACTATATCAACCATGGTTAACCTAGTTCTTAGTAGGCTTTGTAAATAACAATACAAGGTCGATGTGATTGACATAGTCATGTAAACTATAAAAATGGTTTTTAGGTTAGGGGAAGGGATAAGGAAGATGGTAAATGACTAGAGGAGGGTTAAAAATAGGAAGAAAATCTTAGGGGAGTGGTTTTTAGGAGACAAGTGTGTATGTATCAAGTGGAAAAAGGGGTAACAATCTTGTAAAGCACTAATGGACTACCCACCTCTTTCCTGATGCACTACTTAAGGAGTGCACTCAGAGATATTAAGACTCAATAGGCTAATACAAGATAAATAACATTATTAATTGATAAAATTTTGAAAATATTATATGTATAAATATTCCCCACTTAAATCTCATCATGTGTCACATAGGTGTAACATGGGTTGGTGCTTTAGGAAAAGAACATAGGTGACACATAATGTTGAAGCATAATAAAGTGTAGTAAGGAGAAAATAAGATAAATTAAAGGTCATAATTTAAGGAGATACAAGAAATGTGAAGGTGTACAATGTGAATAACATTAGGTGAAGCTATATAAATTAGCAAAAAAGAGAAAAAAATCAAATTTTTTACAACACGTGTATAATTATTATAAATATTCTCTATGACATAAGGATTTTAGAACATTTTATGGTTGTAAAAAGAGTTAGTAGTGATGAATATATGATCAAAACAAGAAATATGATAGTAAATATTTTAAGGGTAAATAATTATAAATAGTAAATATATATAGGGTGAAAAAAATCATTTGGTATTATTTACGATTCTAAGAAAAGTAAATCTCTAAGAGACCTAGTGAGAGCCTAGAGATATAGGATGGTGCAGAGATGAAAACTGAGATGGGGAGGATGCATAATGATCATAGTAAGTGTAGCATAGGTAAGAAACTAAAAATTTCAAAATTTCAAGTATTTTTATTTGAAATTGAGTGATTTATAGAAATTTGATAACGAGGAAAAATCTAGATACTAGAATGAACCCTAGGGAATTTTTAGGGATACTAGAGGTCAAACAGGGTATTATGTAGGAAGAAATTGGAGAAATAAATTCCTAAGGCATTTATGGTAATGAGTAAAAAAGTCATCATAATGAAAGAACAAGGTAGACCAGGTTGACGTAGTGGGAAAGAGATAAGAAAAACCAGTGGGCCAACTTAGTAGTACGTGGTTGACTTAGTTAAGGGAAAAACTAAGGGGGCCAACTTAGTAGTAAGTGGATGATTTGGCTAGTTAAGTGAAAAACTAAGGTGACCAACTTAGTATTAAGTGACTGACTTAGTTAGTTAAGGTAAAAACTAAGGGCCCCATCTTAGTAATAAGTGGTCAAATTAGTTAGTTAAGGGAAAAACTAAGGGGTCTAACTTAGGGGAAAAACTAAGGGGGTTAACTTAGTAGTAAGTGGCCAACTTAGTTAGTTAAGGGTTGAAAAGGGATGACATAATATGAATGGGTCAACTTAGTTATTAAGTGGTTGATATAGTACTGTTAAGCCTCATGGAGGTTGACTTAGTACTGAAAGGGATGATGTAGTTTGTAATAGGTCAATTTGGTATAAAATGAATAAATTAGATCAAATAGGTTAATTTTATGAATTTTATAATAATGATTATAAAATGACATGTAGGTCTAATACATATTTTATTATTTGATGTTTTCTAGAGATGCTATAAATTATAATGATTGGTTGATGCCTCATGGTTTCCTAATTTGATGGAGTGCCTAATGGATGTGGATAGATCTAGATTGGTTATGTTTGGTTAAGGAGGCATCATGGAGATGAGACACATCCCACTAAGTGTTGATCTCATTATCATGTTGCTTGAATCATAAGAACAATTAACCAATAAATTTTAATGGCTTGTGGATGGGGATACCATAAATGTGAGTATCACATTAGAGGATTTCAATTCATTACTTAGCCTACCTATAGGGGACAATGATGATCACAAGAATACCAAATTATCTAGAGGAGAGATGAACACTAGATCGATGGGTGACATGCTTAGATAGGGTCTATATTGAGATGAGGGTGAGTTTATTTGATGTATATATTGCATAGATTCTAGGTATTTAGAAGTCTATGATAGGAATTATGATAACAAAATCATTGTGTCATAAGTTAGATGGTAAGGTACTAATGTATGTGATAGCCTTGTGTCAATCCATTTTGGATTAGGGGGAACTTTATGATTTTGGGTATGTCATCTAGGTTCAACTCATGCATATATATGGGATCCTATCTAGAGGGTAAAAGACCATGGGACTAGTGGTAATTTTGATCACATGGATATATAATAGGTTCTTAATGTATCATCTAGCTGGGTTTCCCTTTATGGTTAATGATAGGTTACATTAAGTTACAAGTTGGAGATAGTACTAGCTAGTGTAGCCCATGTCCCACATGCCAATACTATAGAAATCCACGTGAGGAGAGATCATGTGGCATCCCTATGCACATATTACTACTATTTAGTAGAGTTGGGAAACCATGGTACTAGGGTTGACTTGATTATTGATCATGGGCCATTAAACCTGGTGGGTAGCATTATAGCTAGTAATATGCTTTATAGGATAGTTTAGACTCCCACACCTAATGGATCTTTTATTAGTGCCTACATTTTGGGAATATAATGTGATAAAGCTTAGGAGGAGAGGAAGAGGAAAGCTAGTCAAGATATTGAAGATCAAACCATGACATATGAGACCATAGACTAGTCGAGTATGATAGCTGATAGTTAAAGGAGGAGATCACATGGATGTGGATAAAGGGGTATAATGGGCATGAAAACAAGCACCATATTAGGAATAGTAGAAACCACCTCAATCTCACCATTGATGGATATACCAATGATAGGATCAAGCACAAAGAGAAATTACATAATATGACCTAGTAGGTGGTCTAGGGTAGAGTTGGTTGATAGATAAACCATTGAGAAGAGGTTCAATATAAGCATGGGTGGTGAATCTAGGTTTTGCTTTGATAAAGAGGTGTCCTATGGATGAAGTGATTGGGGGATGGGATAATGGAGAGACTATTCTCAGTAGATGAGTATATGGGAATATGGTGGTAGGTGACATCGAGACAAATAAGAAATGTTGTATTTTTTAGTTTTTGAGATAGAATACTAATTATATATAATGATAGATAGATAGATTTTGAGATGTATATGTGATATGATATATATTTGGTTTAAATTTTACATATTATACAATTGAGGAGATCAAACGGGAAAACCTAGTCATGGAAGCATACCATGACATATTTGATGGGGTGTTGATGTCGTATGACCCCACCATGCTATATGATCCTATGGTACCATTTTCCCTAGCTCAAGTGGGATGGTATAGATTGGTCAGGGAGGCTAAGAGATAGCTATAGGCATGTGGGGATAGATTTCAACCATTTATGGAGGTGGGAGAAAGAGAGACATAGGCTTGGTAGGCCTTGGCTCAGGATAGATTCACACACATGGATAACATAATCCATTTATAATAGGTACAGGCCCAAGTGGCCAAGCTAAAAGGAGAGGTAGTTGGGTTGAGTTCTCAAAAATCATTATTATAGTGCACCATGTAGAGGGGATTGTTTGAGGCATCTATGGGAAGTATGGCTAGGCCATAGGATACACATGATGGGGCCCAATGATATAGAGTTAGAGCGATGTATTTTTGTATTTTGTACTATTTGTATAAAACACATGATATATAGAGATATTCTATTTTGATAGGTGGATGTTGATCTTATGAGTTATATTTTCGTTATGGTTGTTGATGCATGGATATATTTATTTCTAACATATGTATGTTGATTTTGTTGTATATGTTATAGGGAATATATGTGGAGTGTTTTCTTTTCTATCATTATTTAATACACATGAATGGTTAAAAATAAATAGGCAAAAAAGACATTGAAAAGTATAATTAATAAAAAAATGTACTACCCACTATATCACGATGGGAAATGTGTACTAGAAAAAGATGACTAAGTATAATAACCTAAAAAGTGGGAAACAAGAGGATAAAATGTTTTTAAACCATGAAAATATTGGCCCCAAATTAAAATAAGTAAAATCATACTAAATCACATTGAGAAGTATGAAAATAATGTAATAAAATGGAAAGCACATGAAATACCAATGATAGAAAAACAAATAAATTAAGTAAATCAATCATACTAAATCACATTCAAAAGTATAAAATAAAAATAATATTAGCAAGGTAGTCTTAAATTAATTGCACTAATTCAAGTTGGGAAGTATGAAAAACTTAAGATAATTGGTTGGATTCCTACATGCAATTAGAAAATAAGAAGGTAAAAAGTAAAATATTATTTAATCATAAAACATACTAAATCAAGATTGAAACATGTAAATGATGTCTAACTCATAATCAGTCACATCTTATCTCATATTTGACACATGTAATTTCGTTGTGACTTGGGTATTAGAAAATTTTATGAGGAAGGCTAGGTCTTATCCATGGTCTTACACTAAAAATCACAAAGGGAACACTAATGATGTGGAAACAATTTTAAAATATGATAAAAGGGGTTGTTTATAATGGAAATTTAAAAATTTGGTAATTTTTGAGGGAGGTCTAGTCCTTTCCAAGGTCTTATACTGCAACTCACAAATGGAATCCCTAAGGGAGTGATCAGTGAACAAAAAAATATTTCTCAAGGGGAAATATGAGGATTATAAGGATTGAAAGAGGGAATGTAAGAATAATAACGTAAGCATCTTATGAGAAGACTCTAGGAGACATGAGGCATACTAAGAACATGAAAATGTTGGAAATATTGTCATTGATGTCAAAGGTTTAGCATTATTTGTGATAAAGACCCCATTGCATTTAATGTTGTTGGTAATAAATATATCTTAGCTAATATGAGTTAATATTTATTTAATATTAACAAATATATTTTTAGTTGCATATGAGACAAAAGAAGGGCCCATGGAGATGTCGACGAGCCACATGGTAAAGACAAAAGAAGGATGGGATGCATTTTCCCATGAAGAGTCATCTTGGGGAATACCAAGAGTCACCAAGTGAAGACAAAAGAGTAAAGGGAAAATTTCTCATGAAGGGACACTTTAAGGAATACGAAAAGTCACCAAAGATAAGGACAAAAGTGGGAAGGATGTTTTTGGTCATGAAGGGTCACCACATGAATTTTCAAATGCTTGGATATGAAGGGTCATCCAAGATTGGTGCCATTTTCCATGAGGATTGAAATGTCACAAAGGGGGAAGGTCAAAGGTCATTTGGAAAGCTATAAATAAAGGCTTGAGTAGCCATTTGTAATATTTTAGTGAGAGGTTGATTTGATATTATAATATCTAGCTTAGAAGAGCAAAGGTGAGAGAGAGGAAGGAGATGTTGTATTGATCTATCATTTGTTGAGATAGAAACATTGAGAGATAGGTGTGTGGTATACACAAAGGGGTTGGTGCTCACAAATAGTTTCTGGGTTGGTGCTCATGAATAGATGCTGGGTTGGTGCTCGGCAAAGGGGTTTGAAGCTCCTATGGGTTGGTGCTCATGAATTATAGCTGAGGTTTATACTTGGTAAAGGGGTATGGTGCTCCTATGGGGTTGTTCTCATGAATATATTTGAGATTGATTCTTTGTGGTTTTTCCCACATTGGGTTTCCACGTTATATCTGGTGTGTCTCTCTCTTTCTTGTGTGATGTTTATTGTTTGAGTTATATTACATATCTTGAATGTTTGATTAAGTGGAATTTGATAAAGGGAAAGTTTTATAAGATATATAATATACCGATTCACCCCCCCCTCTCAGTATATTTTGTGCTTAAAAATTGGTATCGGAGCAAGTTCCTTTTTGAAAAGTTTTACAGCTTGAAGGTAGATTAGGAAAGCACGATGGCTAGGTCATAGGAAGGATTTTATACAAATAAGACACCTTTGTTTAATGGGATGAATTATGATTTTTGGAGCATGAGAATGAAGGTTTACTTAATGGCCCTTGGATTCGACATATGGAAATCAGTGGTGGAGGAATATGAAGAGCCACATACATCTAAAATTACTCCAACAAAAAAGAAGGCAAGTGAATGCAATGCTAAAGCTTTAAATGCTATTTTATGTGGTTTATGTGAATCTAAATTTGTTAAAGTTATGTAATGTAAATCTACTCATGAAACTTAGGTAAAACCTAAGAATATTTACAAAGGTGATGGAAAGGTTTAGCAAGTTAAGTTGCAGACTTTTAGAAGGTAGTTTGAAAGTTTGAAGATGGAAGAAGAAGAAGATATAGCAAGTTATCTTTTGTGAGTTGATTAGATAGTAAATCAGATTCAAGGTCTTGGAGAAACATTGGAAGAGTCAACGGTGGTGCAAAAGGTTTTGAGATCTCTACCAATGAGATATGATGTAAAGGTTTTGGCAATCAAGGAGATGAAGAATTTAGCCAAGCTAAAGATGGATGAGCTTCATGGTATTCTCACGGCATATGAGATGTGGATAGAACAAGATAAACCCTCAAAGAGAGAAGCAGCTTTCAAGACATTCAAGAAGGAGAAAGCTAAGATTCAAGAATCAAGTGATAGTTTCAGTGATGATGAAGATGACAATGAAGCACTTTTCATTCATAGGCTGAAAAGAAGAATAGGTAAATATCAAGGAAAATTACCTTTTAAATGTTTTAATTGTGGAAAGATTGGACATTTTTTAGCTATATGCCTAGATAAGGTTAATGATGATGAAGAAGAAAAGCCTACATATAAGAAGAATTTCAAAGGTGAATCCAAGAAGGGATTCTAGAAGAAGAGCCTGTATTTTAAGGATCCTAGCTCAGTTGAAGATAATGGAGTCAGCGATTCAGAGGAAGAGATTCTATTCATGGCCATACATGATAATCAAGAAGAAGAAGAGGAGGAAGTTGAAGTAGATATGGAAGGAGAACTCAATTGTGCCCTAGAAGAGTTAGAAGCTATTTAGAAGAAGAATCAAAGGCTAAAGTGCTAGATCGAGAAAAATGAACAAGAGTCAAAGGAAATGATTGAATATCTACAAGTACACTTTGAAGAAGCCAAGAAAAATGAAGAATATTTCACAACACAGTTGGAAATAGCAAGAAAAATTTGTGAAAGGTATGTTATTGATATTACCTCTTTAAAAGAAGATATTAAGAAAGCAGTCAGTGATAAAGTAGTTAGTGATTCAAAATTTGAAGATAACACTAACATGCTAAATAAGATATTGGAAAATCAAAAAGCATATTCAGATAAGACAGGGATCAATTTTGAAAAGAAAAATAGCTATGTTGAAGCTTTTACACAAGAAGAAACAAAAAGGGGAGAAGTGAAGAATACAGAGGACATTCCAAACAAAGAAGGCTGGAGAGAACAAATCTACAAAAGGCAATCAGGTCAGAGATATACAGATAGGTCTCATTTTTATGGCTATTGTTTTTATTGTAATGGATATGGTCACAAGAAATTAGAATGTTGAAAAAGAACTAACAATTTCACAAACAAAGAGAAGAAAAGTCAAGTAGAGTCAAGCAGAAGCCACAACTCTTTTACTCCTCTATCAAGCTTTGATGAAGAGACCATAGTATGCTTCAAGTGCAACAACTTCAAACACATAGCTTGATATTATAGAAGCATGTTCGAGTTAGCCAAGAAAGATCAGAGTTTCAAAGCTCCATTCATCAAGAAGAAGAATCAGATTGTCAAAGATCCATTCATCAGGAAGAAGGTTCAGACATGTTCATGTTAGAAGAAACAACCTAAAGATTCAATGATGGTGCAGACAGCTCTGCATGTAAGAGGTAAAGATCAGCCATGGTTAATTGATAATGGATGTTCCAAGCATATGATAGGAGATAAAAGTAAATTCATATCTCTAAAGAAGATCAATGGTGATATAGTGAGGTTTGAAGATAAAACCACTGTTAGGATAGCTGGAAAAGGTACTTTGACTTTGGATTATGGTAGAACTAAGACTAAGAATGTTTTCTATGTAAAAGGTCTTAAGCATAATCTGTTGAGTGTTAGTCAAATTTGTGATCAAGGATACACATTAAAAGTTTCATGTTGAAGGTTGTGAGATTAGAATAAAAGATTCAAATGAGTTGATTGTAGATGCTTAAAGGATAGGGAACAATGTGTATGTATTATCAGATATCTTCTCAAAGGCACGGTCAAAGGATACATTCAAAGATCAATGAGATGAGTTGGGAGTAATTTCTATTACTTCCTACCATTGATGTTTAGCATCAAGTGAGGGGGAGATAAGTGTTAGCTCCAGGTAGGCCCTTTGCCATTGATGTCAAAGGGGGAGAATAACAGGTATATGTACACGTGTAGAAAATAGGTATAGGGAATAGGTACGAGTTTCTACAATAAGGGGGAGTTACTGTATGTTTTTAGATGACAGTATGTGTAGGTGACATGATGTGGCAATTTCAAGATTGAAGTTGCCATCAATGACAAAGGTAGATATTGTTGGAAATATTGTCATTGATGTCAAAGGTTTAGCATTATTGGTGATAAAGACCCCATTGCATTTAATGTTATTGGTAATAAATATATCTTGGATGATATGAGTTAATATTTATTTAATATTAATGAATATATTTTTGGTTGCATATGAGACAAAAGAAGGGCCCATGGAGAAGTCAAAGAGCCATAGGGTAAAGACAAAAGAAGGATGGGACACATTTTTCCATGAAGAGTCATCTTGGGGAATACCAAGAGTCACCAAGTGAAGACACAAGAGTAAAGGGCTAATTTCTCATGAAGGGACACTTTAAGGAATACGAAATGTCACCAAAGATAAGGACAAAAGTGGGAAGAATGTTCTTGGTCATGAAGGGTCACCACATGACTTTTCAAATGGTTGGATATGAAGGGTCATCCAAGATTGGTGCCATTTTCCATGAGGATTGAAAAGTCACAAATGGGGAAGGCCAAAGGTCATTTGGAAAGCTATAAATAAAGGCTTGAGTAGCCATTTGTAATATTGTAGTGAGAGGTTGATTTGATATTGTAAAATCTAGCTTAGAAGAGCAATTGTGAGAGATGAATATGATTTGTATTTGTTATATCTAGCTTAGAAGAACAAAGGTGAGAGAGAGGAAGGAGATGTTGTATTGATCTATCATTTGTTGAGATAGCAACATTGAGAGATAGGTGTGTGTTATACACAAAGGGGTTGGTGCTCCTATGGGTTGGTGCTCACAAATAGTTGCTAAGTTGGTGCTTGGCAAAGGGGTTGGTGCTCTTATGGGTTGGTAATCATGAATAGGTGCTGGGTTGGTGCTCGAAAAAGGGGTTTGAAGCTCATATGGGTTGGTGCTCACAAATTGTAGCTGAGGCTTGTACTTGGAAAAGGGGTATGGTGCTCCTATGGGGTTGTTTTCACGAATATATTTGAGATTGATTCTCTATAGTTTTTCTCACATTGGGTTTCCACGTTATATCTGGTGTCTCTCTCTGTCTTGTGTGATGTTTATTGTTTGAGTTTTATTGCATATCTTGAATGTTTGATTAAGTGGAATTTGATAAAGGGAAAGTTTTATAAGATATATAATATATTGATTCACCCCCACCTCTAAGTATATTTTATGCTTAATAATTAGTATCAAAGCAAGTTACTTTTTGAAAAGTTTTACAGCTTGAAGGTAGATCAGGAAAGCACGATGGTTAGGTCACAAGAAGAATTTTCTACAAATAAGGCACCTTTGTTTAATGGTATGAATTATGATTTTTGGAGCATGAGAATGAAGGTTTATTTAATGGCCCTTGGATTCGACATATGGAAATCAGTGGTGGAGGAATATGAAGAGCCACATACATCTAAAATTACTCCAATAGAAAAGAAGGCAAGTGAATGTAATGCTAAAGTTTTAAATGCTATTTTATGTGGTTTATGTGAATCTAAATTTGTTAAAGTTATGCAATGTAAATCTGCTCATGAAACTTGGGTAAAACTTGAATATATTTACAAAGGTGATGGAAAGGTTCAACAAGTTAAGTTGTAGACTTTTAGAAGGTAGTTTGAAAGTTTGAAGATGGAAGAAGAAGAAGATATAGCAAGTTATCTCTTATGAGTTGATCAGTTAGTAAATCAGATTCAAGGTCTTGGAGAAACATTCAAAGAGTCAATGGTAGTGCAAAATGTTTTGAGATCTCTACCAATGAGATATGATGCAAAGGTTTTGGCAATCTAAGAGATGAAGAATTTGGCCAAGCTAAAGATGGATGAGCTTCATGGTATTCTCATGGCATATGAGATGTGGACAGAACAAGATAAACCCTCAAAGAGAGAAGCAGCTTTCAAGACATCGAAGGAGAAAGCTAAGATTCAAGAATCAATTGATAGTTCCAGTGATGATGAAGATGACAATGAAGCACTTTTCATTCATAGGCCGAAAAGAAGAACAGGTAAATATCAAGGAAAATTACCTTTTAAATGTTTTAATTGTGGAAAGATTGGACATTTTTTAGCTAGATGCCCAGATAAGGTTAATGATGATGAAGAAGAAAAGCCTACATATAAGAAGAATTTCAAAGGTGAATCCAAGAAGGGATTCTAGAAGAAGAGCTTGTATTTTAAGGATCCTAGCTCAGTTGAAGATAATGGAGTTAGTGATTTAGAAGAAGAAGAGATTCTATTCATGGCCATACATGATAATCAAGAAGAAGAAGAGGAGGAAGCTGAAGTAGATATGGAAGGAGAACTCAATTGTGCCCTAGAAGAGTTAGAAGCTATTTATAAGAAGAATCGAGAAAAATGAACAAGAGTCAAAGGAAATGATTGAAGATCTACAAGCACACTTTGAAGAAGCCAAGAAGAATGAAGAAGATCTCACAACACAGTTGGAAATAGTAATAAAAATTTGTGAAAGGTATGTTATTGAAATTGCCTCTTTAAAAGAAGATATTAAGAAAGCAGTCAGTGATAAAGTAGTCAGTAATTCAAAATTTTAAAATAGCACTAACATGCTGAATAAGATATTGGAAAATCAAAAAGCATATTCAAATAATATAGGGATTGGTTTTGAAAAGAAAAATAACTATGTTGAAGCTTTTACACAAGAAGAAACAAAAAGGGGAGAAGTGAAGAATACAAGGACATTCCAAATAGAGAAGGTTGGAGAGAACAAATCTACCAAAGGCAATCAGGTCAGAGATATATAAATAGGTCTCATTTTTATGGCTATTATTTTTATTGTAATGGATATGGTCATAAGAAATTAGAATGTAGACAAAGAGCTAACAATTTCAGAAATAAGGAGAAGAAAAGTCAAGTAGAGTCAAGTAGAAGCCACAAATCTTTTGCTCCTCTATCAAGCTTTGATGAAGAGACCATAGTATGCTATAAGTGCAACAACTTCAGACACATAACTCTGTATTACTGAAGCATGTTCGAGTCAGTCAAGAAAGATCAAAGTTTCAAAGATCCATTCATCAAGAAGAAGAATCAGATTATCAAAGATCCATTCATCAGGAAGAAGGTTTAGACATGTTCATGGTAGAAGAAACAACCTGAAGATTCAATGATGGTGCAGACAGCTCTGCATGTAAGAGGTAAAGATCAACCATGGTTAATTGATAGCGGATGTTCCAAGCATATGACAAGAGATAAAAGTAAATTCATATCTCTAAAGAAGATCAATGGTGGTACAATGAGTTTCAGAGATAAAACCACTACCAGGATAGCTAGAAAAGGTACTTTGAGTTTGGATTATGGTAGAACTAGGATTAAGAATGTTTTATATGTAAAAGGTCTTAAGCATAATCTATTGAGTGTTAGTCAAATTTGTGATCAAGAATGCACATTAAGGTTTCATGCTAAAGGTTGTGAGATTAGAAGAAAAGATTCAAATGAGTTGATTGTAGATGCTCAAAGGATAGGGAACAATGTGTATGTATTATTAGATATCTTCTCAAAGGCACGATTAAAGGATACATTCAAAGATCAGCGAGAGGAGTTAGTTTTAATTTCTATTACTTCCCACCATTGATGTTCAACATCAAGTGAGGGGGAGATAAGTGTTAGCTCCAAGTAGGCCCCTTGCCATTGATGTCAAAGGGGGAGAATAACAGGTATAGGTACAAGTGCAGAAAATAGGTATAGGGAACAGGTATAGGTTACTACAGTAAAGGGGAGTTACTGTATGTTTTTAGATGATGGTATGTGTAGGTGATGAGATGTGGTAGTTTCATGATTGAGGTTGCCATTAATGACAAAGGGGGATATTGTTGGAAATATTGTCATTGATGTCAAAGGTTTAACATTATTGGTGATAAAGGCCCCATTGCATTTAATGTTGTTGGTAATAAATATATCTTGGCTAATATGAGTTAATATTTATTTAATATTAATGAATATATTTTTGGTTACATATGAGACAAAAGAAGGGCCCATGGAGAAGCTGAAGAGCCACAGGGTAAAGACAAAAGAAGGATGGGATGCATTTTCCCATCAAGAGTCATCTTGGGGAATACCAAGAGTCACCAAGTGAAGACAAAAGAGTAAAGGAAAAATTTCTCATGAAGGGACACTTTAAGGAATATGAAAAGTCACCAAAGATAAGGACAAAAGTGGGAAGGACGTTTTTAGTCATGAAGGATCACCACATGAATTTTCAAATGCTTGGATATGAAGGGTCATCCAAGATTGGTGCCATTTTCCATGAGGATTGAAAGGTCACAAAGGGGGAAGGCCAAAGGTCATTTGGAAAGCTATAAATAAAGGCTTGAGTAGCCATTTTTAATATTGTAGTGAGAGGTTGATTTGATATTGTAATATCTAGCTTAGAAGAGCAATTGTGAGAGATGAATATGATTTGTATTTGTTATATCTAGCTTAGAAGCGCAAAGGTGAGATAGAGGAAGGAGATGTATTGATCTATCATTTGTTGAGATAGCAACATTGAGAGATAGGTGTGTGGTATACACAAAGGGGTTGGTGCTTCTGTGGGTTGGTGCTCATGAATTGTTACTGGGTCGGTGCTTGGAAAAGGGGTTGGTGCTCACAAATAGTTGCTAGGTTGGTGCTCAGCAAAGGGGTTGGTGCTCCTGTGGGTTGGTGCTCATGAATAGGTGCTAGGTTGGTGCTCAACAAAGGGGTTTGAAGCTCTTGTGGGTTGGTGCTCATGAATTGTAGCTAAGGTTTGTACTTGGAAAAGGGGTATGGTGCTCCTGTGGGGTTATTCTCATGAATATATTTGAGATTGATTCTCCATGGTTTTTCCCACATTGGGTTTCCACGTTATATCTGGTGTCACTCTCTATCTTGTGTGATGTTTATTGTTTGAGTTTTATTACATATCTTGAATGTTTGATTAAGTGGCATTTGATAAAGGGAAAGTTTTATAAGATATATAATATACTGATTCACCCCCCTCTCAGTATATTTCATGTTTAATAGAAAAGACACTAAGTGACCAATGATGATCAATATATAAAGGATACATGTTCACTATAAGCAAAAATCTATATAGTAAAATAAGTGTGGTACTAGTATCATCTCATGCTGGTTGTTTTGAACAAGAAAACTAAAATGGACCTACCTTCTCGTGGCATGTTCCCCATTTCTCAGGACCCCTTATAGAGTTATTGGTCTATTGTGATGATTGGGTACTTACGTGAAAAATTAGGTAGCACTAAAAGATGTTTTTAATTATCCTTTTCTAATCTACTAGCCTACCACACACAAATGGATGTCAGCTTTATCATGAGGCCAACTATGGAGTCTTAGATTTGATTATAAAAAGGAGATGTGCTGAGAATAATGTCTTTTAGTGTGATTTAAATTTTGAAAATTTTGAATGTTGCCTTTTAGATCATTGCCTTTTGATAAATGATTTAGCTTTTGAATGTTTATGGATTTTAAGATTCATCCTCAATTTAGAATTGGAATGACCAATCATGAGAAATAAAGTGATACACATGAATGAGCTTTAGGCTTAAGCTAAAAAGAGCTAAGTATCCAAAGATATTACTAACAAGAACACTTAGTCTTAACTATGAACCAACATGTTATCTCAAGTCTCAACCACATGTGTGCTTATTTTGTGATAGATAATAAAGGGGGATAAGGGATATATAAATTAGACCAATAAAAGGATATAATAATGAGATGAATTGTTTTCTAACTTATCACATGGTAAATAAGGAATGACTAAAGGGAACAAGGTATGTATAACCAAGTCACAATAATAATTATCCATGTTTATAAAGATAGGACAGAAAAAAATCATGAAATATAATAAGGAAACCATAGAAAAGAAACTCATGAAAAATTAATATGGAAAAAAAGAATCCATAAGATAACATAAGAAGAATAATGATATCATAATCAACATGTAGTGCAAAATAAAAGTCATCATGTATGATAGATAAGAATGTGACACAATGTCAAATGATATAAGATAGATAAATGTAAAGTTGGATCATGCATCTAATCCAAATGAATAATGAAGTCAAAGAGAACCATGTTTGTGTTCATAAATACTAATATATTTGTCCACACACATTATATATAACATCTATTAAATCTCTATATAGCTGAACTCAGGGTGTAGCCAAAGTCTCATTGATCTTCAATGAAAGTTGAGAAAATACTTTACATTGAATATCCTTGATGGAGAATGTAAGAGTTACTAAAGGATAATGCTGATGAGGGTTATAGTGTAGGGAATGCTAAAGATAATGAATGGGAGTGGAATCTATAGGAGATGAAGGGAACATTAGTGGAGGATGGGCCATAAGTGGAGTCACCAGTAGAGAAGGATCCATGCGTGAGAGAAGATCTATAGGTGAGGAAGGGGGAGCCTTCTTACAAGAGTGACTTATGAGAGGAAGAGTAGTAGGCATAGGAATGTTACTAAAATATGCAACACTGATCAGTGTTATGTATACCACATTGGTGCAATATATAATATACCTCTCCATATTTTAGAAGATATTCAAGTAATACTTTTGGGGGAGGTATAGCCTTGTATTTGGGTTGAGGAGTGGTGGGATGCAAAGTGTTGATACAGTTCTACAACTTACAATAATGCATAGATGAATGATTATCTATGCCATGGAAATAACATATACACATGTGAATAGACTTGGTAAGTGTACTCACATAGGAGTGGAAGTGGAAGGCAAGGAACTTTGGTATAATTAATAGTCTTTATTCCAATTACCAAAAAATTTATGAATATCAAAATATTATTGATCAACCCATTTGGTGTGAAAAAGAGGAAGCTACGATAAAGGGATCAAACCATCACCCAATGAAGGTAGGGTTGGTGGAGAGACTGGGAAAGTATTGACTAAAGGAATCATATGATCATAAATAGGAAGAGACTCATATAAAGAGGGAGTGGGAATAGGATCCAAACAAGGATCAATTAAGGGAGGGGTGGGATCCATATGAGGTTGAAGGATAGTTGCAAGAAACTCAAGGATAAGTCAGCTAGAGGGGTCTTGGTATCTAAAAAATTGATATGTAATAGTCATAGCATGATCCATAAGAATAATACTATGAGGATTTTTAGAAAATAGAGGTATACAATCCATATCTACCCTATGATCAAGAGGAAAAATGCTAAAATTAGGAATGATATAAGATGGAATGCTAGAATAAATACTGAATAATTTCAACATCTCAGGCTTGAACAATACCTCCTAAGAATGGATCATCTAAGGTATATACATCATCATAATCAGGTGTATGAAGATTAATGTCATAGATAGGGATGACCTTGTCATCTAATGTGGTGTAGTGTATGGAATGTTGAGTCTTATTTAAGATAATAGGTATATCATCACAAGGTGGTTGATGGGAATAAGGATGAAAATAAGGAGAAGATAAGAAATGAGATGAGGTGAGAGATCTAAGGTTTTAATCTTTAGAATGATCTCATCAAGCTCATTTTCATCAAAATCTAGGAGGTTGGGGGGGATATTCCCTATGAGTTTGGGGTGACCATTGTAACCTTAGGTAGAATTGACCAAAAAGTTAAACCATTGACATTCATGAAACGAAATGATTTTTAAGGGTTAAATGATGAGAATATTGAATACACTATGATCTTAGAATTGTTTAAAATTTTAAGGGTTAGTGTCACCTTGAATCTTATAGATGGATCCATTGTGAGGAAATTTGATACATTGGCAATTGGAATAGGCAACTGCTCTCATGTGATGAGTCTATGGCCTAAAAATCAAAATGTTATAGGAGAGAGGAAAGTTGAAGATCATCACCTTCATGTGAATGGTGAAAGGTGGGATGGTGATAAAGAGTCATACACAGCCTAAGGAAGGCATTTGACTTTTGTTATAGCCTTGACATGTGTTACATGCGGACTTAATATTACATTTATAACATCTAAGGGGTTTGATAAAATTGAGAGAGGCAATACAAGTTCCTGAACTCTCATCAATCAAGGAACCCTTATCTTAGATATTACCAATTTAGACACTAATAAATAAAGGAGGATCATACACATGAAGCATAATATCATCAAGGATCATAAAACAAATTCTGAATTTGAGGGAAAGAAAAGTGTCCATTGTTTCATCAACATGTATAGACATCTCTTTGCATTGTTATAAAATACTATATTCTAATCCAGATAAAGTGGCTTCACATCCTCCTAAGCAAGGATGAGGGATGTTCATTTCTAACTAAAGCTACATAAGATCATTATGATGATGTAGATAGGTTTTCATAAGTTTGAGAAATTAGATTTGAAAGGGGAGATTAGTAAGCTCTATAATATGATCCCACTCATCATAACTCATAAGAGGACTGATAGAAGGAGGTACATAGTGTTGAAGGAGGTCCTTCAAATGATGAGTCTAAGTTAATGATAATTTGTGTTGATAAGATGCATAAGGTTTAATTATAGGATAAGTTTGTTTATTGTCTTGAGAAGATAGAGTAGTTAATGTAGGAGTGGTTTGAGAAGAAGTGTTGATAAAAGTTTGAGTATCATTGGCGATGGGTAAAGATGTTAGAGGAATGGTAGAAATGGTATAAGAAGTTTTATCCAAAGGAGGTGTTAGAATTGGTTCATCAAAAGATATAAGTTCTTCTTTCCCCAACTCTGTTAAGTAAGTTGGAGAAGAGTCTTGGATAACATGAAAAGTGTAATAAAATTGAGGAGTGTGGATGGGATGAGGATAAATGAAGGCAACCACCCTTCACATATTAGTCATATTGACCACATTCTCTTTAGGAGTTGGGTCAACAAGGCTCTTAACATTATTGGTATAAGGGGTAGGTTTATCTAGGTTGTCTTAGTGATTTAGAAGAGGATTTTCATAGATGGCCAAATGAGCATTATCCTGGTTTAAAGTTTGAGATTTAGTTTTTGTGTCAAGAGATTTGAAGGCAATGTCATATGCTTATTTATGTTTATAAATGACAAAATCATAATTAAAATTGGGACTGAGAAGTAAATATATAGATAAATTATGAAGTTGCCTATAAGTCTCATGAGAATGACCCTAACTAACATGAAACCAACAAAATTTATCGGGATTATACCAAGATTTCATGGGATGAGTGGGATCACGTTATCATGGAAGAGGCCTTGGTAGACATTTTTGTAATTCCAATAAGGATAAAGGTTTATGAAAATTGATGTTATTAGTTGAAGATAAATGAGGATTAGTGATGTGGTTAGGAGAGGAAGTTTATTCTAGAGCTTGGTTGGGAATGTTGTTTCCAAAATTGGATTAGCCCATTTTTGGGAACATCCCCTTACGAAACTTGTCTGTTTCATCTTTTGTCTCTCTAAGTTCATTTTTCAAGATGTATTTTGAATTCATTCTTATCTTGGCCTAGGAATGAAAAAGTGACCACGATCTTGTTGTGACCAAAGAACCCCTCCCCCAGACTGCCTCTTCCAGAGTTGGTCTTTTCTTCTTTTGTGCACGGGTGACAAATTTTGCGCCAGTGCATTTTGACCCTTAGAAAGCAAGGGCGGAAAAATTTTCCGCCCCTGCATTTTTCTACAAGGGTAGAAAATTTTGCCACCCTTGCATCTTAACCTACAAGGGTGGCAAAATTTTCTGCCCCTACATTCAGACCTACCAGGACATGCAAGGGTGGAAAATTTTGCCACCCGAGCATGCCTCAATTTCTGTGAACGACATTTATTGCCATGTGTAGTGGGTTGTTGGGGTCAATTTTCACCCCATATAAACTGATTTAAATCTCATTTCTTCTCATTGCTTCCTCCTCTCCTCCTTCCCTTCACGTCTAGATGATCTAGCAAGTGATTTGAATCAAGTTTTCACAGATTCAAGCTTATGGCACGTGCGGTTTTCCAGGTAGGTCTTGTTTTTACATTTGTTTTTCTTGTTCTTCCTTTATTTCTTTATCTTTTTTTTGTCATTGTGGAAACTACCTACCTGAAGGGATGGCTTAAAATGCCGTCCTTCTCCTTTACCCATGGGCTTCCTCTGACGCGATGCTTTTTTGAGTAGTGAAATTCACCACCCGTGCCTCGGCCCCCCCAAGCCCTAGCTACAAAGGCAGCAATTTTTGCTGCCTAGGTAATTCTTTTGTCTTGCAGGGGCAGAAAAAATTGCCACCCTCATGACCCTACCTTGCAGTTCTTTTTGCAGGGGCAACATTTTCACCACCCCTCCATGTTTCTTGCTATCCTTGTAGGGGTGGCGATTTTTGCTGCCCATGCAGTCTTACCTATAAGGGTGGCAAAATTTGCCACCCGTGCAGCCTGAACATGCATGGGTGGTGAATTTCACTACCCTTGCATCTTTTTTTAGCCTATAGAGGCAGTAATTTTTGCCGCCCGTGCATCCCTTCTCCAAATTTTGCTAACTCTGAAGGATTATCCACATTGACTTTTTCTTTCCCTTTTTTCCTCATTTTCTAGTCCTCCTCTCACCCAACCTTTTTAAGTGACCTCCATTAACCATGATCACTTCAATTATGCTTTCCCCATTCATCCACTCTCCTCTAATCTCACAATCATGTCTTCAGTACCTTCAGAGAGCTCTTGTTCATCGGCACCTGTTCGGCCAAAACCAGTTCCCATGTCTGAAGCATCTTTGAAAAAGGCAAAGACCATGAAGTACAAGTATCAGGGCATCTTTCTGCTCACGTCAGTCTCCTCGAATGTCAATGACATTTGAGACACTGAAATTGGCCATGTGGACATGGCTGAGTTCATAGCCCAAATAAAGGTGATGAATCCAAGCACCGGGATGAAGAGGATCATCGAGAGTAACATCCACCTGGTGGCAGATTTTCCAGTGGTAGCACATCATACTGAGTTCATTCTCCAATGTGCTTGCTTCTACAATAAAGAGACTAGGTCAGTCTTAGATGCCAACGACAACATGGTGATTTAGCTAGATCCCAAATTCATCGATAAAGTTTTCATGTGCCCTTCAGCCACTGAAGTAACCAAGATTGACTTCGTGGATGCCCAGAGGGAATATGATAAATACCCCGAGAGGGCAAAGAAAGTAATGAACTATAAGTGGTTGAAGACCCCCAGGACCAACTTATCAAGATGGCCATGGAACTTTTTGAGGAGTGACTTCATTGAGGAGGTTGGTGACTTGATCACCCTTCTCAACAGGGTGTGAGGCCTCCCATATTCTTCACTATTTCATGAATGGATGTACCCATTCATTAAAATCATCTTCTAGGGCAAACAGGTCATCTTTTGGAGAGAGGAGATCAGCAATGCCCTCCATGAATAGCTTACCAAGGTACAGACTTCTTACAAGCTCTATATGACTTTGTACCTTGTGTACATAGCTGCCACAATGCAAGCTTTTCTAGGCTTAACAATAGAAGGGGATAGAAAGACAACCCCAGTGTACTCATATTACCCATATCTGACTCTACAAGGATTGACCTGCCACTTCAAAAGGGTAAATGATGCCTTTTTTGCTGCATTTCTATGCCTCTTCGACCCTCAGCTTGAGTAGAAGAGAGTATCAGACGAGGCCTAGACAGTGGTCAAAGATTACGACTGCATGTTCTTTTAATTTCCCACCTTCTGCTATCTTTGGGTTGGCTTTTACCAAGGCTATCCCTACATGCTCCCTAAATTCCCTTCAGATAAGTTGGTACTAATGGAACTTTGATGACAACTGATTGTCATGCATACTAGACAGATGGAGCTAAAGAAGCCAAGTTTCAGGTTTCCAATCGAAATTGGCAGGTATTCCATTGCAACAGTAGCCAAATCCAAGATCGTGGAAATTGAAATGTAGATGGTTACTCTAAGACCATTCAAGAAAAGAGAAAAAATTGACTACAGGGGTGTCAAGAACAAAATCAGAAAGAAAACCTAGTTCCATGAGCCCATGATTGAGGATGTCTAGATTGACCTAAAGATGGCTGAAGAAATCAAGAAAATGGACTTCTATAGGCTGACCCTAGAGCAGATCAAATATTTGGGACTTGCAGAGATCCCCTCTGGCCTGATCAATGATAAAAATGTTATCAATAGCAAATACATGGTAGAAAAGGTTATTGGTTCCCCTCTTCCTCCAACACAATGGTCTCAGAAGGAGCTGACTTCTCTGAGAAAGAGATTCGAACCAATATTGGCTAACACCAATGATTGGTTAGTAGCCAAAGGGATCATCTTGAAAGAATTTTTCATGAGATTTGAGGCTGAATATCAAGCAAAAATGAAGAAGAAGGCTAAGAATAGAAGCAAAAAAAAAGGTGATGTACCCTCCCCTTCTAGGCCTCACAAGCCTAGAATCATCTTTGTATCTAAGAAGCCAAAGGCTACTAAAGAGCCTGAAGCGGTAGCAAAAGGAATTGAGGAACAAAGCCCTCAGACACAGGCAGCCCAACCAATGGGGATAGATGATCAACCATCAGGGCAACCAAGCACTGGACCTCCACTCTCATAGGAAGAAGCACAACTGTCAGGAATCTAGAACAACAAACATGCTCTGATACCACTTGTCAGGAATCTAAAACAACAAACATGCTCTGATACCACTCGTTAGGATCTTGCTCCTCAGAAAGAGCACAGTATGATTACCAAATATAAGCAATTGAATATGCAGAAATAACCAGAAACACAAGTAACTAGAATTCACCAATAGCACAGAATATGAGAGACAATACACTATCTTGTATTAACACTATACAGAAAAGAATACATCAAAGAGCCGCCACACTCTTTCACCTTACAGAGATTTGCCACACCTCAAGTGTATAGTAATTCTTCTCACACACACTCTCCTACACAAAAAATGGTCCCAAAAACCAACTCACACACAGAATTGGTGTTCACCTCACCAACCAGTCAGTAATAACCCTGCCGGTACACCAAACACTCTATAGCACTTCAAGCTGATCTCTCATGAACCTACAACCTGCAATTCAAAGACCAAACTTACATGTAGATCCCCAATGAGCTTGCAACAACCTGCAACTCACAGATCTTACAACTAGAAGGAACTCTTCCTTTCTATCTCATGCCTTAAACAATACATGCCAATGGGTCTATAAATAGATCCCTAACTCAAACACTAACTTAGACTCTTAATTTAGACAATTATCCTCGCAACCCAAGACTCTGGCTGGTCTTAACATGCAAACTCATCGTTCACTTAACTAACTGTCCGTGAAATGAACACTTCGGGAACACACAGGCGACCGACGCCGGTCCCTGCTAGTCTGGTTCTGCCGACGTCAGCCGACTTCTTGCCGTCGCTGGTGGCCTTCTGCACTGGACTCTGCCGACGTCGGTCCTACTGCCGACGCTGGTTCCTATAGAACTCAGCAACCATCTGTTCCTCAGTTTGCAAAGGTTGAAGCTTTTAGCTCCACAACCTAACAATCTCCCACTTGGAGATAAATAGCTGCAACCTGTACCTATACCTGTACACCGTCTAGTTTGTTTCCTTGGCTTTGTATCCCTCCTCAAGATCACTCTTGAAGACCAACCACCACAAAATCCATGGTGCAAAATCTGTCATCCAAATTACCTGCCACATCCACATCTACAACCATGTAGATAAAGAACTTGACCCTGCATAGCATGTGCACCTGCTACTGGTCCCACTGAACTGCCCTTCAGTATTACTCTCCCGGATTGACTCCAAACTTGTGACAACTCCCACTGCTTGGGAAAACTCAGGTTTAGTACATCCCATGCACTCAACCTCATTATGTGAATCAAGACACCTGTTCTATGAACTGTCTAACCATCGGCGTGCTAACCAGCTTCACACAATCATCCTGAAACAAAGTCAACAAGACCTCCATGTCTCTAGAACACACTCATGCCAAAGAATCTTGCTACTCCCAGATTCTCCATGACAAACACCTAAACTAGCTTTACCTTTAGTTTAGCAATACCTGTATATGTAACCCTGCAACAAGCACATCATACAGAAAATAGGATAATGTAGCTAATATTATCCAGCCTGGTAAAGAGAAACACAATGATCAAACCTCCATTGCCCTGTAGCTAAAACAAGATCATATACCCTGATCTTCCATCTCACGTATCCATTTCTGCTCTTCTTCATCCTCAACATCCATTCGTCTCTCAGTGCTTACTTCCAGCTGGCAACACTACCCAAAACACCTATTTGGTTCTCCTCCAAGGAATCACATCCTCATTCATGCCAAGCTCCCACTGTTTCCTGGATCTACCTATTCTGCTTCTTCAATAACTTTCTGGTCCTATGCCATAAGTGAGCAACAAGTAGTGTAAAGAAGGGAAATGACGAATTTAAGAACTTACTTACACCTTCAGTCCTCCATATGGGCGCTTGAGACTCCATGACAACTCACTGTCCACCCAAAATTCATCTCAGTAATCGATGCCAGTCACATCTCAGTCTACAGCCAACCGATGTCGGTTCACTGCGACTGCCTCCCTGCCGACGTCAGTTTCCCCTGGCTGACGCCGGTCTCTATCTGCCCCGAGTCACCGACGTCGGGCTGCACATAGCTGACGTCAGTCCCTGTCTGGACATCGATGCCAGTTTTCCTACCGACGTCGGTCTCTGTGTTTTTCTTGTGAGACCTGACTTTTTCCCGCGAGCTCTTTTTGGATCAAACCCTTGTCCAAATCACCCTTGCTCTGCTCAGAATTCCTCTGCACCTTATGCTGAACTCTGTCTGTCACTTTCTCCTTGAAAACCAAGGCTTTCCCATTCTTGTCACTAACATCAGATTCCTCAAGAAACTTCACCTTCTTCTTCTGCATACAGAAACCATGATCCATGCCTTCCAAATCCGAAAGCATATTCTTAGACTCAAGAACCAGCATCTCCTTCTTATCTATGTGACCAAGCCTATCAAGCCACATCTCTGAATCTACAGCTGAAGTAGATAACCCAGAAAGAGAATCAGTAAAACAAGTAGATAGATAAAGCGTACCTACTTTCTTACCTCTAGCTACAACAAGTGTACCCTTGGTAACCTTCCAAGAGTCTGCTGTGAGAGTTACTGTGCAACCCTCTTCACCCAAACTTCTAATAGAAATCAGATTCTGCTTCAGAACTGGGACATGCATGACCTCCTTTAACACCCATGTGTCACCTGTCTGCAATTTCAGCTTCACTTTGCCTTTGCCAACAATTTGACAAGGCTTACCATCCCCTACACAAATTTCTCCAAAGTCTCCCTGGACATACTCATGAAAAAATTCCCTATGTGGGGATGCATGAAAAGAGGCACCAGAATCTAATACCCAAGATTCTACTTTATCCAAAGAACATACCAGAGCATCCTATGCAACGTAACCCGTAACATCTGCTTCTTCTCCATGTTCTTCATGATGATCTTCACCTGATCTGCAATCTCTCTTTAAGTGCCCTTGCTTTCCACATTTTCAGCAGGTTATTCTGCCATACCTGGACTTGGATCTTTTGCCTATCTTCGACCTTGATCTCCCACGCTCTGTCTTCTCTCTTGGCCTTCCTCTTCCTTCAACACTCAAAGCATCTCCAGATGATTCAACTGTGCTTTTCCTGCGTATCTCTTCATTCAAGATCACACTCACAACATCATCCACTTTTAAGACTTTTGAAGGAGACACAGTATTAGAAACTGCCATTACCAAACCTTCCCAACTTTCAGGTAATGAACACAAGATTAAGAGAGCTCTAAGTTCATCATCAAATACAATATTAACTGAACTTAACTGGTTTACCAAACCATGGAAATCACTAAGATGGCTATGAACAGATCCACCTTCCAACATTTGCAAATTAAATAAATGCTTCATAAGAAATACCTTATTAGAAGCCGAGGGTTTTTCATACAAATTTGCCAAAGATTTCATCAACTCCACCGTTGTCTTACACTGTGATAAGCTGGAAATCATAGATGAATCAAGACTCAATCTAACAGATCCCAGAGCCTTCCGATCAAGAACCTCCCATTCTTCATCTTTCATATCCAAGGGTTTGCTAGCAACCCCACCCAACGGTAAGTACAAATCTTTCTGATACAGATAGTACTCAATCTGCATCTTCCATAATTGGTAGTTCTTGCCATTAAACTTTTCCATTCGTAGTTGACTGTTTTCTGCCATTGCTCAACTCCCACTCAAACAAAAACCCTGTGAGTAACCTGTAATCAAAACACACTACCCAGATCTACACCAATCTGTTAGTATCCCAACCAAAAGCTCTGATACCACTTGTCAGGAATCTAGAACAACAAACATGCTCTGATACCACTTGTCAGGAATCTAGAACAACAAACATGCTCTGATACCACTCGTTAGGATCTTGCTCCTCAGAAAGAGCACAGTATGATTACCAAATATAAGCAATTGAATATGCAGAAATAACCAAAAACACAAGTAACTAGAATTCACCAATAGCATAGAATATGAGAGACAATACACTATCTTGTATTAACACTATACAGAAAAGAATACATCAAAGAGCCGCCACACTCTTTCACCTTACAGAGATTCGCCACACCTCAAGTGTACAGTAATTCTTCTCACACACACTCTCCTACACAAAAAATGGTCCCAACAACCAACTCACACACATAATTGGTGTTCACCTCACCAACCAGTCAGTAATAACCCTGCCGGTACACCAAGCACTCTATAGCACTTCAAGCTGATCTCTCATGAACCTGCAACCTGCAATTCAAAGACCAAACTTACATGTAGATCCCCAATGAGCTTGCAACAACCTGCAACTCACAGATCTTACAACTAGAAGGAACTCTTCCTTTCTATCTCATGCCTTAAACAATACATGCCAATGGGTCTATAAATAGATCCCTAACTCAAACACTAACTTAGACTCTTAATTTAGACAATTATTCTCGCAGCCTAAGACTCTGGCTGGTCTTAACATGCAAACTCATCATTCACTTAACTAACTGTCTGTGAAACGAACACTTCGGGAACACACAGGTGACTGACGTCGGTCCCTGCTAGTCTAGTTCTGCCGACGTCGGCCGACTTCCTACCGTCGCCGGTGGCCTTCTGCACTGGACTCTGCCGATGTCGGTCCTGCTACCGACACCGGTTCCTGTAGAACTCAGCAACCATCTGTTCCTTAGTTTGCAAAGGTTGAAGCTTTTAGCTCCACAACCTAACAACAGCTGCTCAAGAGCATCTCTCCTTCTCCCCCTCAGTCTCCTATGGTACCTTCTTCTCCTATCTCTCCTATCAGTGTTCCCTCTTCTGGAGCTACCTCTCCTTCCAGAGTCATATTCAACGATCCCTAGGGCACTTCTGGAGGTTCTCCCCACTCTTTTGGGTCCATTCCAAGTTTATCATCTCCTTCTCTTAACTTGACAGCAAGCCCTACATAAGAGCTAGAATCAGTGGTTGGTGCAGTTTCACCAGTTACTCCAACCACAACCACTGTCACCACCAGCAGTGTAAAAGCTGCCATAGTAACACCAGCTGAGAGAACCATGGCCACAACAGGTACTTCTCTCCTGCCTTGGATGACAGCTTTCACCTCTAAAAGAAAGAAGATGGCCATCTCTCTAGATGAATTCAACTTTGGTAAAATAGTGCCAGTGAAAGCTAAAGCTCTTAAGAGGCCAAGAATCCTCTCAAAATTGGTTGATAAAAAAGGGCAAAAATTTCTAGAAATGGCCAGGCCTCTATAAGATGCAATCCTTGAGGGTTTCGAGATGAGCAGCTATTCCATCTCTCGTGTTGAACTTGGCAAAGTTACTCATAAAGGTGCAAAAAGCGATCTTCAGGCTGCTATGGACATCATGGTCTAGAAATTCAATTGAGAGAAGGAGATGAAAGATTATTACAAAGCTAAAACGGAGCAACTAATGATAGTAATAAGAAGGTTCACTCTTCCCCCTAAAGCAACAACTCTAGAAGCCTTCTTCATAGATGACCCGGTCATTCAAAAGGCTGAGAAGACTTACTTGAAGGGAAAAGTCCTAGAGGACTATATTGAAAAAATGCATACTCAGGGAGTTTCTTTGCTTTCAAAAGTTGCAGAAAGGATAGGTAAGATGAGGAAGGTAAAAGCAAAATTAGATGACTTCATTTCCCTTATCTCTCAAGAGATTGATAGCTCAGAAAAAGATCTTAGCAAATAGAAGGAGATGAAGGATCTGAAGAAAAGCACCCTAATATCTATCGATGTTATCTCCAGCAAGGACTCCTATGTTGAAATTAAGGAGTCACTAATCTTCAAGATCTAGGTACTCAAAGATCTAATTGATGATCTCAAATCTTTCAAGGAGGCTAGTGAGAAGAGTGACCTAATCTTGTTGAATAAACTAGAAGAGCTACCATGCAACCTGACCTCTAAGGATAATCAGTTCCTTCTGGTAGAAGAAATGATTCAGAGCTTCAAAGAGATGATTCAGAGAGATTTTGAAAAAATATCCTTCTCAATGTCTTCGGTGGATAGTATTCTAGATGCTCAGTTAACTTTGGAAAATCTAAAATCTATGTTAACTGGTTACACTAAGGCCATCACAACATTGAAGGATGAATTAATCAGAGCCAAAATCATCTCCAAGAACACAGTTGCACCAGACAGCATAAGAATTTAGGTATCTATCACTATATATGATGCCCATATGAAGAAATCTGGCAGCAAGAACTGAATTTCTCCCCTTCTTTCTTCGTCTTTCCTTATGCACTTCTATTTTGTGAAAAGTGCATGCAATTTTGTAAGATGTAATTACAGGTAAATATTTTAGAAAAATATCTCAAAGTCAAAGATGAATCATCTTTGACTGAGATATTTTTGTATTTTATTATTTTCTAGTTTTTGAGGATTTTCTCCCTATATATAGTGGAGATCTCATTTGTAAATTATCTTAGAAAAATTAATAGCAAACACTCTGCCAAAATTGAAACAACTTTTGAGACTTTGTGCTCAAATTTGTAAATCATATTTTGTTGAATGAATGAGAAGCAGGTTTATTTTAGACTTTGTGTTGAAGTTATCTGTGTTGTCTAGGAAACAGTTTTTTATGTTTTCTTTCCTAATAATCTCTTGTTTATCTGATTTAATAAGCAAAGTGGGTGTGTTTATATTATCTGAGAATGCTTCTAAAAGGTAGAGGTTAGACTTTGATCTACTTTTATCTTTGAGATTCAGTTATATTTTGTAGTTTTGGGTGAAGACTTTGTGCTTTGTTTCACTCTATGGTTACACTTGTTTCAGATCAATGAAGGAGGCTACGGAAGACTTTGTGCTTACGTGAGTTCCTTTGTGAACTTTGTTACTTCAGGTGATCTCGTGCTCTCTATTTGATACTATTCCTGAAAGAAGAGGAGTGTTGTTAGCTAAAGACCAGGATTTTTCTCTTTTGTTCTTTGTACATTACCTCTAGAAAAAGAGAGGTAGATGTTGTTATACCACCTCATGTATTATTTTCTACTTAATTATATACATACATATAGCACATGAATATTTATAGGGAACCTCCCCTTGATGAGAGGAGAGATTTAATTCATCTAGATTTGGTAAACCCATACTTTTTGTGGTGTAAATCTCCCTATGCTGTGGTTGATATACCCATTTTGTCATCAATTAGTTGAAAAAATATTCACCTAATAGTTTTTTGGCGACTCTGCTGGGGACCTCGAATGTGCAGTTTGAAACCTCAAGTTTCAGATTGAAGCAGTCCCTACCCTTATCCATTACATAGTCTGGCGACTCCGTTCCGTGTCTTACCCATTATCATTATAGCTTTACCATCTCCCTCCATCTCCATTAAATTATCTGGTCTGTAAAGCCATAACTATTGGAGATTACGGATGTGCATTTTGAAGCCTCAAGCTCTAACTTAAAGCAGTTTTAGTCCCTTTTCCATTTAAAATTTGGCAACTCCATGCTACACCAAAAGCTAGAGATCTAAGGGTGTTGTTGACCCTGTGTTTGAGTTGGCACAACAAAGTAACTTTGATCTCTTTCCTCCGTCACCTTTTCTCCAATGTTCTAGGAGTTTTTCTCCTAACTTTATCAGGTCACCGACACAAGGTAGAGCTTCTTTTCCTGCTGTTAATCATGCCCTACCTATAAATACCCCACCAAGATTTGTTATCCCACCATTTAATCATCCAAACATAATGGCTCAAGGCTCGTGGGGTAATTCCTTTGGTCCTCTCAACTTAACTGCACCTTTGCATGAACTACCTCATAGTTCTAAGAAAAAATTTCTTAAGTTTTCTGGTGATGGAAAGGTTCATCCCGATGAACATATTGCTGCTTTCTCTATAGCATGTGGCGTGATTGGCATGGAATTCAAGGATGTAGTAGTTAGACTTTTTATAGAAACTTTGCAAGGAGCTGCCACGGATTGGTTCTATCACCTGCAGGCTAGGTCAGTAACAAACTGGAATACGCTCAAGTCCAAATTCAAAGCTAGGTTTAAACCTGCTAAAGATGCACACGCTTTGTTGGCTCAGCTAACACAGTTGAAGAAAGAATCTAGGAACCCATGAGGGATTTCATAGCTAAATTCAACAAGTTGAGAAACTGGATTCCAACTGTGGCTTATCCCACACCAGAAAATATCATGTGCTTTTTTATCAATTCATAGCTTCTCAAAGTAAGTTTCCTATTGAGGCGAGCTGGCCCTATGGATCTAGCCTTGGCTCAAAGTTTGGCTATTGAGATTGAGGATGATCTTATCTTGGTAGGTAAGATCAGAAAAGACCCTAGTAAAACTAAATTCCTTTCATCTGCTGAAAGTTCTTTAGGTACTACAAATCTTATGGTGCAAAAATTGATGAATGAACTAATAGCTTTGAAGAGGCAGATAGCCCAAGGTACGTCTGCTCCTACCTATCGAGATGCACCTAGGAGAACATTCCAGAATCAACAATATCAGGGTAATGTTACCCAGAACCAAGGGCCATCCAATCGCCTACCTCCCCCTCTAGGGAGATTAGCCATTGAAGCAAAACCTACCAATTTATCAGTCGATTACCTAGAGGCTAAGCACGATAATTTGTTTCAACCTTAATTAGATCAACAAGAAGATGTTAATTTCTTTGATGTGCAGGAAGAAGAATTAGCTGATGACTCCAATATCAGTTTCTTGGATTACCAAGACAAAGCTGGGAGTAAAGGGGAGGGTTTGGATGGATCTTACGCTATTTTCACTAGATCTTCATAGACTGACAAAGGAAAGGTAGAGGAGGAACCCTGGCCAGTGGTTTCCATCACTAAATGTGGGACTCCATTGCCTCCACAATCAAAAGATCAGGTAACCCATAAAAAAGTAAGTACTCCCAATCACCTGATATCTTCCACTTCTGTTACTCAAACCAGTGTCGTACCTATTAAAGTCCTTGATGATGGACTCTTTTCTTTTGTTGCAAAGACTAAAATTTAAATGACAGAGGTTGAATATTCGAGAGCTAACCCAAAACAGTTTGATAGATTAGCAGAATATGTAAAAAACAAAGCCGTCCCCATAGGACAAGATTCTTTGAAAGTTGTTCATGACCCCCCTAAAGATAAACCAGCTCAAAATAATCTTGTTATGACTCCTTATGTCACTTCTGGGAAAATAGAACCTTTCTATGTTTCCCTACTTATAAATGGTTATAAACTGAGTAATTGTATTATAGACTCTAGAGCTTCAAATAATGTCATGCCCGCGAAAGTGGTAGATTCTCTTGGCCTGACTTTGACCAAAACTTTTGGGAGGTGTTTTTCCATGGAAAATAAGCAAGTCCCTCTCCTTAGTCAGATAAAAGATGCTCAATATGCCTTCATGACTTTTCTAGAAAAGTGGATAAAAATGACGATTTTAGTGGCCGATGTTCCAGCATCTTACGACGTCTTGCTTGGGCAGAATTTCTGTAAAGATGTTGGAGGTGAGCTAAGTATGGACTTGTCAGAAGCAAGAATTCTAGTTCAAGTTGTCATGAAGAAGTTGCTTCCTAAAAAAGAAGCAAGGTATGTAGTTACTCGATCATCGACACCGAAAGCTCAAATTTTATTTGAGTCCTCAGGCACGGGCAACTACTTCCTATCTACGGACAGAACCCATGAGACATCTGATGAAACTCCTTCAAGCGATAACTTGAGATTGTGTTTAGCCGATGCAATGGAAAAATTGACAAATCAAAATGAACACATGGAAGAGCTTCTTCCCCCAAACAAAAGAGTTTTCAAAGAAAAAGTAGCATCTAACGAGGTATGGACCTTAAAATTTGATGGCAACTTCTCTTCTACTAGATCGAGAGCTGGGGTTGTGTTGGTATCTCCTCAAAGAGATATTATTCTTTTGTCTTACAAATTGTAGTTCAACAATACCAACAACATGGCTGAATACGAGTCCCTATTGCTCAGACTACAGGCTGTCAGAGAAAGGGGCATTATGTTACTCCATGCTAAAGGGGATGCTAAGTTGATAGTCTACTAGGTGAGGAACCTATACCAGACAAAAAATGAAAGGTTGCACCACTATCACAACCTGGTCTGGGATCAAATTGAAAATTTTGATGCTTTCAACATCTCTGCCATTCCAAGGGAATTCAATGATCAGGTGGATGCATTGGTTGTCTCTGCCACCCTTCTAGTCCCTCACCCAGACTTTAAGGGAGATAGATACATTATTAAACTGGTCTTTTGGCCAAGTGTACTAGATAATGCCGGCCACTGGCAAGTGTTTAACAATGATGATCAGATCATCACCTTCTTGGAGCAAAAGGGTAGTTTCAAATAACTGCATTTTAAAGGTAGTGAACTCTGAGAATATGAAACAACTCTTGAGACCAATACGGATACAGATGAGGATTTCCTACAGCTTAAGGGGAATAAGATTCTCAGAGGCCTAGTTTCACTTGAGAAGTTGTTTGATAACCATGATAGGTTGTTAAACAACATCAAATAGATTCAAATTCTTCCCAATATTTTGAGCAAGTCAACTTGGGAACCAAGCGTGATCCTAAAATGGTAAACATTGAGAAATGCTTCACTCCCAAGGAAAGGTTTGAGCTTGTTAGTCTACTCCGCTAGTATATGGATGTATTGGCCTATTCCTATGATGATCTGAAATCACTCAGGCCAAATGACATTCGTCATGACATTCCCCTAAAATCCAACTCTGTACCTTACAAGTAGAAATCCAGGCAATATAATCTAAAAATCTGAGGTACTATTTTAGTTGAGATACAAAAGATGCTGGATGCTCAGATAATTTTTCCAATCCATCACTCAATATGGATTTCCAACATAGTGTCGGTCAAAAATAAGAATGGCAAAATTCAAATCTGTGTGGATTTTAGAAACTTAAATTAGTTGTCTTTAAAAGATAACTACCCTCTTTCCATCATGAATCAAGTAATGCAAATGGTAACAGGTTCTGAAATGTTATCAAAGTTAGACAACTTTTCAGGGTATAATTAGGTCGAAGTCAGAAAAGTAGATCAACACAAGACAACGTTCACCACACCTTAGGGCACATTCACTTACCAAAGAATGCCTTTTGGTTTGATAAATGTAGGCACCACTTTTCAAAGGGCGATGGATCTCACTTTCAAAGATGAGATGGGAAAATTCATTGTAGTATACCTGGATGATCTAACAGTGTTTTTAAAATATCATTCTGAGCATGTTCACCATTTGCAAAAGATATTGGAATGTTATCGTCAGAATGGTATTTCTTTAAACCCAAAGAAATGTATCTTCAGAGTAACTAAAGGAAAACTTTTTAGACACATTGTATCCCGAGAAGGTATTAAAATTGATTTAGAAAGAGTCAAGTCCATTCAGGAACTTACTCTACCTACTAGCAAGACTGCAGTTCACTCTTTCTTTGGAAAGGTGAATTTTCTCCAGAGGTTTATTCCTGAGTTTGTTGAGAGAACCCGTAATATTGTCAACATGATGAAGGGCAATGCTATATTTAGGTGGAATGCTGAGGGTAAATCAACGTTCAAAGAGATTAAGGAAGCAATCACACATGCACCAGTTTTAGTCTGCCTAGATTATACTAAAAGTTTCAAAATATATAGTTATGCCTCTAAACATACACTATCGGCTATTCTGGTCCAGCAAAATCTAGAAGGTGCAGAATCCCCTATTTCATTCATGAGTTGTCCACTCAAGGATCATGAACTAAAATATTCTCTTATGGAGAAGCATGCATATGTTGTGGTCAAAGCGGTCAAGCATTTCAGGTTTTATATCTTGAACTTTCATATCGAAGTTCTCGTACCAGACACTACAGTAAAATCCATTTTGACTCAGCAGGAGTTCGGTACGAAGAGAGGTAACTAGATTGCCAAAACTCAAGAGTTTGATCTGGACATCAAATCAACCAAACTCATACGGGGAAAGGGTCTTTGCCAATTGATTGCCAAAAACATTCCAGGTGAAGCAGAAAGTGAAGAAGTAGAGATCGAAGGCACGCCTACGGTCCTCTTTATTGCCACTACTGACGAATGGTATTCTGACATCACTCATTTTCTAACATATGGTGAGTGTCCCACTCATCTTTTTTTTAAAGAGAAATGGAATGTTAAATTGAAAGCAATTGGTTATGTTCTATGCGACAATGGTCTTTACAAGAGAAACTTGGATGGGGCATTTCTTCGTTGTGTTGACAAGGCACAACAAGAAAGACTCTTAGAATCTTTTCATAATCTGGCCTGTGGGGGACATTTTTATGCACCAGTGATAGTGCACAAAATTCTATGAGCAAGGTATTATTGGCCCACACTTTTCTAGGATGCCTACAAATGGGTGTGTAGGTGTGAATTGTGCCAGTAATTCGTTAGAAAGCCTAAACTTCCTGCATTACCTCTCAAGCCAGTTGTGATCAAGGAACCATTTCAACAGTGGGGTATTGAATTCATTGGGGTAGTCAACCCATCTTCAAGTGTCGGACATGATTATGTCCTCACGGCAATAGATTATTTTACTAAGTGGGTGGAGGCCATCCCAACTAAGCATGTTATTTCTGAAGTGGTGTGTAATTTTCTCAAAGAAAATATCATCTCCAAGTTTGGGGTCCCACTAAAGATCGTAACAGATAATGTAACCTATTTTTCATCACATGAAATTACTCAATTCTATTTTTATTATGGGATGACCTTATCCCATACTTTAGATTATTTCCCTCAAGGAAATGGCCAAGCAGAATTGAGTAACAAGAACTTGGTCACTATTATCAAAAAATTGGTGGACGATAATCAGAGAATGTGGCACAAAGCATTGTATGATGCTTTATGGGTAGATAGAATAACACCCAAAAGGGCTATAGGTATGTCTCCTTTCTAGCTTATTTATGGTTTGAATGTTGAAATCCCCATCACCCTTGAACTACCAGCGCTCAGGTTAACTAAAGTAATCAAAGACTCAACCTTTGAAAGCTCAATTGACAAAAGAATCATGTATCTAAGTGAGCTACATGAGTGTCAAGCTATAGTAGTAGATCAGATTAAAGAACATCAAAACCAGGTGAAGGCACTCTTTGATAAGAAAGCTAAAGTTCATGAATTCCAAGTCAGAGATCAAGTCTTGTTGTGAGACAAGAGGCGAGAACCAAAAGGGATGCATGGCAAATTCAACTCCCTGTGGAGAGGCCTATTCACCATTCGACAGCACTATGGTGAGGCTAGCTTCTTGCTAGAGTACCAAGATGGAACACCATTTACACTACCTCACAATGGATAGCATCTAAAGCTATTCAATCCTTAAGACTTGGAGAAGTCCATTTGTATATATGTATAGTTTTTATGTTTTGTCTATTTTTCTTTCATTTTCAGCTCAACTTCGTAGCCCAATGGCTTGGATGAAGGCACTTAGAGACTGGTTTCTACTCCCACTAATCAATTTGATTAATGAAAGTTCCCCAACAGGAGCCAGCTATTATTTCCAAAATTAGATTAGCCTATTTTTGGGAACATCCCCCTACGAAACTTATCTGTTTCATCTTTTGTCTCTCTAAGTTTGTTTTTTGAGATGGATTTTGAATTCATTCTCATCTTGGCCTAAGAACGCGAAAGTGACCATGATCTTGTTGTGACCAAAGAACCCCTCCCCCAGACTACCTCTTCTAGAGTTGGTCTTTTTTTTCTTTTGTGCACGGGTAGCAAATTTTGCCGCTAGTGCATTTTGACCCTTAGAAAGCAAGGGCGACAAAATTGTATGTCTCTGCATTTTTTTGCAAGGGCAGAAAATTTTATCGCCCTTACATCTTAACCTACAAGGGCAGCAAAATTTGCCGCCCCTACATTTGGACCCACCAGGACATGCAAGGGCGGCAAATTTTGCCACCTGAGCATGCCTCAATTTTCATGCATGGCATTTATTATCACATGTGACAGGTTGTTCAGGTCAATTTTCACCCCATATAAGCCAATTTGAACCTCATTTATTCTCATTGCTTCCTCCTCTCCTCTTGCCCTTCACATTTGGATGATCTAGCGAGTGATTTGAAGCACGTTTTTGTGGATTCAAGCTTGTGGCACGTATGGTTTTCTAGGTAGGTCTTATTTTACATTTGTTTTTCTTGTTCTTCCTTTATTTCTTTATCTTCTTTTTGTCATTGTGGAAACTACCTACCTGAAGGGATGGCTTAAAATGTTGTCCCTCTCCTTTACCCATAGGCTTCCTCTAACGCCATGCTTTTTTGAGTGGCAAAATTCATCACCCATGCCTCAGCCCCCCCAAGCCCTATCTATAAAGGCAGCAATTTTTGCCACCTAGGTAATTCATTTGTCGTACAGGGGTAGCAAAAATTGCTGCCCTCATGACCCTACCTTGTAGTTCTTTCTGACAGGGGCAGTGATTTTTGCCACCCCTCCATGTTTCTTATTATCCCTGTAGGGGCAGCGATTTTCACTACCCGTGTAGTCTTTCCCTGCAAGGGCAGTGGAATTTGCCACCCGTGCAGCCCAAACATGCACGGGTAGTAAATTTCACCGCCCCTGCATCTTTTTTTTAGCCTACAGAGGCAACAATTTTTGTCGCTCATGCATCCCTTCTCTGGATTTTGCTAACTCTAGAGGATTTTACATGTTGACTTTTTCTTTCCCTTTCTTTCTCATTTTTTTGTCCTCCTCTCACCCAGCCTTTTTAAGTGACCTCCATTGACCATGATCGCTTCAATTGCACTTTCTCCATTCATCCACTCTCCTCTAATCTTGCAATCATGTCTACATTACCTTCAGAGAGATCTTATTCATCGACACCTATCTGGCCAAAACCAGTTCCCATGTCTGAAGCGTCTCTGAAAAAGGCAAAGACCATGAAGTACAAGTATCAGGGTGTCTTCCCGCTTATGTCAGTCTCCTCGAATGTCGATGACATCTAAGACACTAAAATTGGCCACATGGACATGGCCAAATTCATAGCCTGAATAACGGTGATGAATCTAAGCACCAGGATGAAGAGGATCATCGAGAGTAACATCCACTTGGTGGCAACTTTCTAGTGGTAGCACATCATACTAAGTTCATTCTCCAATGTGCTCACTTCTACAATAAATAGACCAGGTCGGTCTCAGATGCCAATGGCAACATGGTGATTCAGTTGGATTTCAAATTCATTGATAAAGTTTTCATGTGCCCTCCAGCCACTAAAGTAACCAAGATTGACTTTGTGGACGCCCAGAGGGAATACGATAAAGACCCTGAGAGGGTGAAGAAAGTAATGAACTATAAGTGGTTGAAGACCCCCAAGACCAACTTATCAAGATTGCTATGGAAATTTTCAAGGAGTGACTTCATTGAGGAGGTTGGTGACTTGATCACCCTTCTCAGTAGGGTGCGAGGCCTCCCATCTTCTTCACTATTCCATGAATAGATGTACCCATTCATTAAAATCATCTTCTAAGGCAAATAGGTCATCTTTTGGGGAGAGTAGATCAACAATGCCCTCTATGAATAGCTTACCAAGGTACAGACTTCTTACAAGTTCTATATGACTTCATACCTTGTGTACATAGCTACCATAATGCGAGCTTTTCCAAGCTTAACGATAGAAGGGGATAGAAAGACAACCCCAGTGTACTCATATTACCCTTAGATGACTCTATAAGGATTGACCTGCCACTTCAAAAGGGTAAATGATGCCTTTTTTACTACATTTCTATGCCTTTTCGACCCTCAGCTTGAGCAAAAGAGAGTATCAGACAAGGCCTGGATAGTGGTCAATGATTATGGCTGCATGTTCCTTTAATTTCCCACCTTTTGTTATCTTCAAGTTAGCTTTTACCAGGGCTACCCCTACATGCTCCTCAGGTTCCTTTTAGATGAGTTAGTACTAATGGAACTTTGCCGACAACTGATTGTCATGCATACCAGATAGATGGAGCTGAAGAAGCCAAGTTTCAGGTTTCCAATTGAAATTGGCAGGTATTCCATTGCAACAGTAGCCAAAGCCAAGATCATGGAAACTGAAATGTAGATGGTCACTCTAAGACCATTCAAGAGAAGAGAAAAATTTGACTATAGGGGCATCAAGGACAAAATTAGAAGGAAAACCTAGTTCCATGAGCCCATGATTAAGGATGTCTGGATCGACCTAAAGACGGCTGAAGAAATCAAGAAAATGGACTTTTGCAGGCTGACCCTAGAGCAGATCAAATATCTAGGACTTGTAGAGATCCCCTCTAGTCTGATCGATGATAAAAATGTTATCAATAGCAAATACCTGGCAGAAAAGGTCACTCGTTCCCCTCTTCCTCCAACACAGTGGTCTCAGAAGGAGCTGACTTCTCTGAGAAAGAGATTTGAATTAATATTGGATAACACCAATGATTGGTTAGTAGCCAAAGGGATCATCCTGAAATAATTTATCACAAGATTCGAGGCTGAATATCAAGCAAAAATGAAGAAGAAGGCTAAGAATAGAACCAAAAACAAAGGTGATGTACCTTCCCCTTCTAGGCCTCACAAGCCTAAAATCATCTTTGTATCTAAGAAGCCAAAGGCTACTGAAGAGCCTGAAGTGGTAGCACAAGGAACTAAAGAACAAAGCCCTGAAACACAGGCAGCCCAACCAATGGGGACATATGATCAACCATCAGGGAAACCAAGCACTGGACCTCCACTCTCACAAGAAGAAGCACAGCCACTCAAGAGCATCTCTCCTTTTCCCCCTCAGTCTCTTGTGGTACCTTCTTCTCCTATCTATCCTATCAGTGTTCCCTCTTTTGGAGCTACCTTTCCTTTCAAAGTCATATTTAGTGATCTACAGGGTGCTTCTAGAGGTTCTCCCCACTCTTCTGGGTCCATTCCAAGTTTATCATCTCCTTCTTTTAACTTGATAGCAAGCCCTACATAAGAGCCAGAATCAGTGGTTGGTGCAGTTTTGCCAGTTACTCCAACCATGAACACTATCACCACCAGTAGTGTAGAAGCTACCGTAGTAACACCAACTGAGAGAACCATGGCCATAACAGGTACTTCTCTCCCACCTTGGATGATAGCTTTCACCCCCAAAAGAAAGAAGATGGCCATCTCTCCAGATGAATTCAACTTTGGCAAAATAGTGCCAGTGAAAGCTAAAGCTCCTAAGAGGGAAAGAATCCTCTCAAAATTGGTTGAAGAAAAAGGGCAAAATTTTTTGGAAATGGCTAGGCCTCCATAGGACGCAACCCTTAAGGGATTTGAGATGAGCAACTATTCCATCTCTCGTGTTGAACTTGGCAAAGTTACTCACGAAGGTGGGAAAAATGATCTTCAGGCTGCTATGGACATCATGGTCTAGAAATTGGATCGAGAGAAGGAGATGAAAGATTATTACAAAGTTAAAACAGAGCAACTAATGGTAGTAATAAGAAGGTTCACTCTTCCCCATGAAGTAGCAACTCTAGAAGCCTTCTCTGTAGATGACCTGGTCATTCAAAAGGCTGAGAAGACTTACTTGAAGGGAAAAGTCCTAGAGGACTATATTGAAAAAATGCATACTCAGGGAGTTTCTTTGCTTTTAGAAGTTGCAGAAAGGATAGGTAAGATGAGGAAGGTAAAAGCAGAATTAGATGACTTTATTTCCCTTATCTCTTAAGAGATCAATAGCTCAAAAAAAGATCTTAACAAATGGAAGGAGATGAAGGATTTGAAGAAAAGCACCTTGATATCTATCGGTGTTATCTCCAACAAGGACTCTTTTGTTGAAATCAAGGAGTCACTGATCTTCAAGATCTAGGTACTCAAAGATCTAATTGATGATCTCAAATCTTTCAAGGAGGCTAGTGAGAAGAGTGACCTAAGCCTGTTGAATAAACTAGAAGAGCTGCCATGCAACCTGACCTCTAAGGACAATCAGTTCCTTCCAATAGAATAAATGATTTAGAGCTTCAAAGAGATGATTCAGAGAGATTTTGAAGAAAGATCCTTCTCAATGTCTTCGATGGACGGTATTCTAGATGCTCAATTAACTTTGGAAAATATAAAATCTAGGTTAACTGGTCACACTAAGGCCATCAAAACATTGAAGGACACATTAATTAGAGCCAAAATCATCTCCAAGAACACAGTTGCACCAGACAGCATAGGAATTCAGGTATCCATCACTATATAAGATGCCCATATGAAGAAATCTGGTAGCAAGAACTGAATTTCTCCCCTTCTTTCTTCTTCTTTCCTTATGCACTTCTATTTTGTGAAAATTGCATGCAGTTTTGTAAGATGTAATTACATGTAAATATTTCAAAAAATAATCTCAAAGTCAAAGATGAGTCATCTTTGACTGAGATATTTTTGTATTTTATTATTTTCTAGTTTTTGAGGATTTTCTCCCTATATATAGTGGAGACCTCATTTGTAAATTATCTTGGAAAAATTAATAACAAACACTCTGCCAAAATTGAAACAACTTTTGAGACTTTGTGCTCAAATTTGTAAATTATATTTTGTTGAATGAATGAGAAGCAGGTTTATTTCAGACTTTGTGTTGAAGTTATCTGTGTTGTCTAGGAAACAGTTTCTTATGTTCTCTTTCCTAATAATCTCTTGTTTATCTGATTTAATAAGCAAAGTGGGTGTGTTTATATTATCTGAGAATGCTTCTAAAAGGTAGAGGTTGGACTTTGATCTACTTTTATCTTTGAGATTCAGTTATCTTTTGTAGTTTCAGGCGAAGACTTTGTGCTTTGTTTCACTCTACGATTACGCTTGTTCTAGATCGGTGAAGGAGGCTATAGAAGACTTTGTGCTTATGTGAGTTCCTTTTTTAACTTTGTTACTTTAGGTGATCTCCTACTCTCCATTTGATACCATTCCTGAAAGAAGAGGAGTGTTGTTAGCTAAAGACCAGGATTTTTCTCTTTTTTTCTTTGTACATTACCTATAAAAAAAGAGAGGTAGATGTTGTTATACCACCTCATGTATTATTTTCTGCTTAATTATATACATACATATAGTGCATGAATATTTATAGGTAACCTACCCTTGATGAGAGGAGAGATTTACTTTGTCTAGATCTGGTAAATCCATACTTTTCATGGTGTAAATCTCCCTATGTTGTGGTTGATATACCCATTTTGTCATCAGTTAGTTGACGACAAAATATTCACCCAACAGGGAATAATAGCTTGAATAGTATGAATGGTATCATAAGAATTAGTGACACCATCATTAGTAACATGATGATTCTTCTTCTTAATTAACATGAAAGTACTCATAGAAGGTTGGGATGGATAAAATTGAATCATGAGGAAATATTGACACTTTTTTTGGTTAATGGCCTCTTCCAAAGTACATGAAGAGAGAGTATAAACTTGATATTGCAACTTGGGAAAAAAAGTGTTGGTAAATAGATGAAACAAGTTATCATCTACCATATTATGTTCACATTTTTTAGACAAGATCTTCCATTGTCTGACAAAATATTGTGTGATTTTGGTCTCAAGTTGATTACAATTGATAAAATGGGCCAAGGTGTTTTTAGGGAGATCACTAGTTTAGAACTCTTAGACTAGAACATTGACTAAATTTTCCAAACTATTGTTGGAATGAGATTTGAGTTGGTTATAATAATATAAATAATCAACCATGGGAGTCTTTACTAGTATATTGGTAGTGGAAAAAGTATTTAACTTGACCCAGTCTTTATATAGATCTCCAAATGTTTATAAGTGGAGAGTAGGATTAGTTGACCCATTATAAGTAATGATAGGGGTGATACCTCTTATATTAATATTATAAATTTGAGATGTAAGAGGCTCATTTTGAAGGTGCTTTATTATTTTGTTAAGAAAGGGAGGTTGGGGGATATGATTACCATGAGAATACCTAAGCAGAGATGGGGGATCATTTTGGTTATGTGTTCCCCATGGAACCTATTGAGGGTGGGTTTGAAGATGGATAAGATGATTTTGCAATTGCATCATTTGATTTGCATTGTTATCTTGTAAAAAATTCATTCGATTAAGAGATTTTAATAAAAGTTGATGGGTTTGAGTGGTATAAATGGCATTATTTAAAGCATTGGAATTGATAGTAGTGGCTTGGGTACCACCATGGGTGTTAGTAATAGCTTAAGAAGAATTTTTTGTCAGTGACTCACTAATAACATGATTTGATTTTATGGTAAAATATGTACTAATAGAGGGATGACTAGAAGTGATACTAGAGACATGATTACCATGAGTATAAAATGATGCACTAATGAAATAATTGATAAGAATGGGTCTTGGAAGAAGCCCACAAGAAGTATAAACTTCCATGTTAGTAGAAATACTAGGCATAAAGGTGGAGGAAATCAAAGAGTAAGATGCCATGGAATGTGAAAGGGTTAGAATAGAGGGAAGAGGTTGAGAATCAAATAAGCTAGTGTCCGTGAATCCACATGAGAATTGGGAGAAGGTGAATGGGGTTCCTCAACTTGACCACTTATCATGATATGGTAAATATTAGAAGGATATTTTCCTTTATGTTGAGGAAACTCAGTGATGAAAAAGATAATTTAGGGGGTTAACTATAATTCGGGTTGATCTCATAATGAAAAGAGAGGGTTATGAAATGAAGAGGAATGGATATGGATGCCATAGTTTGTAGGGAAAGTGGATACATGCACATTACTTTCATCTAGGGTAGGATCCACAAACTACTTATGGGAGAAGCTATTGGGGTTAGTAAAAATCATCATATCTATTGAACTCAACTCAGTGTTATCTTTAAATAAGAGGTTCATGATGAAGGATAAAGATTAGGGAAGACAAAGGTGATGTAAAATCAAAGAGATATAGGAGATATATAAGAGTATAATGTTGATTAGGTTAACTTAGTACTGTAAATAGGGTATGAGACTAAGAAAAGAAGGATATAAAGTCAACCAAGTTAACTTAGTAATTCAAATTAACTATAAAAAATGAGTAATGGGTTGACTAGATCAACTTAGTACTATAGACAGGGAAGAAGATAGTCTGATAAGGATACAAAGTCGATTAGGTCAACTTAGTACTATAGCTTGAATGACAGAAAGGAGCACTGGGTTGACCAGATAAAATTAGGACTATAGTTAGGGAGAAAGATACTCTATAAGATATTATGTTTAAAATAATGATAGTGTGTTAAAAATATGGAAATTTTTTATAATGCAATCAGAGCAAGAAATGGAAGCAAACACACAAATAATTGGATCAATGAGAATGATCCAACTAGGGAACATAACATAAAACCTTGCACCAACACTGAGCAATGTAAGTTTTTAAAATACAACACACAATAATCAAAGAGAAATTAGTCAAATAAAAATTAAGTTCTAAGTAAGTTATTATTTTGAGTGTTGTTAGATTATTATAAAGTGTTATTTTAAGTGTGATAGAGAAGATGGCTAAAAATATGGAACTAGAAAGAAATATATGGATGGTTTTAAGATGTTTATGCTAAAAGGGATCTATATTGGCAATGGTACTACCTTTGTATTGGGTCTTATCCCCTCACTTCATAATCCCACAATGATAAGGGTATCAAGTGCTTAGCCAATATATACCATTAACCACATATTTATACTTGGCTAGTAAACAAAGTTGACTTACCCCTTGGTGATGAAATCCATGTAGGTAGTCCATGGGAAGACAAATGTTAAATTAATTTTGAATCTTGTGTAATTTGGTAGTGTGTACAAAAAATAAAAATAGTACAACTAATAGGTGATTTGAAAAACCACCTAGTTAGACTATGTGAGCTACTCGAAGCATGCAAATAGATGAAAATGAAAGTGTGAATTAATTATTTGGATAAAATTATTAATTTACAAATTAATAATGGTAAAGATTCAGTTTAAATTACACTATATGCAAACAATATAAAACATAGTTGACTGGGTCACTACTGTTGTATAGAATCAAGAGTATTTAAGAACTAAGTCAACTAGGTCAACTTAGTCTTTTAGATAGAATACAAGATATATAACTAAGTCAACCAAGTTGACTTAGTTTGTTGTAGGAATTTAGTTTTGAAGGCTACAAACTTGCACAAAATATAACTATAATAAATTACTAAATTGAAAGATAGAAAAAGAGGAACCTTGGTGGGTTGGAAGATAATTATAATTGCAAATTTTTTACTTCATGCCTTGAATGTTACTTGCAAGTTCTATAAATTAAGTCAACTAGTTCAACCTAGTTTCATGAAAAACTATTTCATGGAGACTGGTAAGATGATTAAGTCAACCTACATGATTTAATTTGTTGTAATGGATGTTGATAGAAACACTAAGTCAACATGAAAAACTTAGTTTGTTGTTCTTGATGTTGACTAGAAGACTAAGTCAATTTGGTTGACTTAGTTTGTTATCTAGAATTGAAGAAGAATACTATGTTGACTTATATTATCTAGTGACCTATATATGATGAAGACCTACATATAAATAATAGAGTCATTTTGATATAATTGTGTGTTAAACATGTGCACATAAATTAGAACTATACTGACCTGGTCGACCTAGTATCTCAAATATAGAAAAATAATAGAATGATAGAAATGAAAGAAAACCTTCAAGGGTTATATTCACTTTTGGTTCACTATAATGTATAAAGTGTGAAATATAATAGATCTACAAATCAATCCTACCTTGAAGAAGAATATTCTACTTATACTATAGATTAGGGATACATCATATAATCAGGGTCATGACCAATATGGATCCATTAAATCTAATCAGGGGATATCTTACAATAATAATATCACTAGGGAGGGCTCCAAAGCCTCTAGTCAAGCGAAACTATGAAATAAACCTAACTAGGTCCTATGTTTTCATATTCACTAAACTAACAAAAAGTAACACAAAATCTAATATAGTGCTCACTAAATCTTGTGGCACAAAGTGGGGGTAATAAAAAATAAAATTAAACATGCATAGAAGACATATACTCATGTCAATGTCTATGAAATACTAATACATGGAAAAGAAGTACAAATGAATATTTATCTACACTTACAAAGTAGGATAAAAGTTAGGAATACTTACCTTTGAAGACAAATCCATGAAGTCTCAATATATACTTTGGCCAAGGTGATTTGCAAAAGGTTATTGTGGTATGTAAGGATGAAAAAGATAAATCTGCTCTAGGATTACAACTTATCAATACGTAAAAAAGACTTCTTCACAAGACAAGAGTCGTATCTCCAAATAAAGTATGAAACTCTAAGCTTGTTCCTCAAGTAGGATGGTGGATACGTAGATGTGCAATATATCTTACTTCTCTTCTCTTAGGAATGTTAACCTAGTATTTTAATTGATAAAAAACTTAACTAGGTAATGAACTATGTTGGCCATGGCTGACCTAGTTCTTAGTAAGCATTGCAAATAAAAATACAAGGTCAATATGGCTAAAATAGTCGTGAAAACTACCAAAAGGGGTTTTAGGTTAGGGAAAGGGTGACTGAATATGGTAAATGACTAGAGGAGGATGAAAAATAGGAGACAAAGCTTAGGGAAATGGTTTATATGTGACAAGTATGTAGATATCAAGTGAAAAAAGGGATAAAAATAATATGATAATGGTCTTCCCACCCCTTTCTTGGTGCATACCTTAGGGCGTGCACTCAAAGAGTTCAATAATTGACAGGTTCCTACAAGATAGAGAGCATTAGTAATTGATAAAAATTTGAAAATATGATGTGTATATAGGTGGTGCAGACATTATTTATGGAGTCCAATGGCTCACAACCTTTGGTATAATTAAGATGAACTTCTAATAACTATTCATGTGCTTTCATTTTGAAGGTATAAAAACTAAACTACAAAGATTATGGGAAAAATATCTACAATTGGTTAGTTCACATTAAATGATAAAAATTATAAAAAAAGGGGTGTAAGAACTTATAACATGATTATGTTCCATAGTGTATGCAATAGGAAATGCAACAGATCTACAATTCAGTCCTAGGTCAAAGAAAATAGATCCTACTTACATTTTCAATTAGGGATACTTTAGATAATTAGGGTCATGAAAAATACTGATACTTTAGATAATATCACTAGGGAGGGTTCCAAATCCTCCAATCAATCAAACCCATGAATAACCATAACTAGATTTTATGTTTCATATTCACTAAACTAATAACAAATAAAGAAAAAATCTAATCTAGTGTTAACCAAATATTATGGCACAAAGTGAGGGTAATAAAAAAAATTAAACATGCATAGAATGCATATACTTAAATCAATGTATGCATAATCCTAATGCATGGAAATAAGTAAAAATGCATATGTATCTACTCTTACAAAGGAGGAACAAAGTTAGGAATAATTACCTTTAAAGATGAACCCACTGAGCCTCAATCTCTCCCTTGGCCAAGGTGTTTTTCAAGATGTTGTTGTGGTATATAAGGATGATAAGGATAAATCAACTCTAGGCCATATAACCTATAAATTCATAGAAAAGACTTCTCCATAAGATAAGATCCATATCTCCACATAAAATATGAAACCCTAAGCTTAATCCTCAAGTAGAATGGTGGATAAATAGATGTGTAATATATCTTACTTCTTCTCTTCTCTTAAAAATGGAAAAATGATTATGTTTATATAGGTAGATCTAACCCTAAACCCTATCAAATGCTTGAACAAAAAAGGTTGACCTAGTCAACCTTTTATTGAAATTGACAAAAACTAACTTGATAATGAACTATGTCAACCATAGTCAACCTATTTCTTAGCAATCTTTGTAAATAACAATACAAGGTTGATGTGGTCGATATAGTCATATAAACTACCAAAATGGGTTTTAGGTTAGGGAAAAGGTTAATGAAGATGGTAAATGACTAGATGAGGGTGAAAAATAGGAGGTAAAGCTTAGGGTAATGGTTTTTAGGAGACAAGTGTGTAGATAACAAGTGGAAAAAGGGACACCAATCCTATGAAGGACCAATGGTCTTCCCACCCCTTTCTCAGTGCACCCCTTAGGGCATGAACTTAGATAGATAGAGAATCCATGGGTTCTTACAAGATAGAAAACATTAATAATTGATAAAATTTTGAAAATATTATGTGTATATATGCCCCACTTGAAGTTAATCATGTGTCATGTAAGTGTAACATGGGATGGTGCTTCAAGAAAAGAATAGAGGGACATATAACACTAAAATTGAATAAAGTGTAGTAAGGAGAAAATAATATAAATGAAAAGATAAGATTGAAAAACACATACCTTTACTTACTTTAGTGTTATATATAAATAATGAGATGGAAGAAATGTGAAGGTGTTTAATGTAGGAAGCATTAGGCAAACTTGTAGAGATTAACAAAAAAGAGTGAAAATTGAAAATTTGTAACATAGGCATATAATAGTTAGAAATATTATATATACTCATAATATATTTAATTTTTATCAAATATTGATGTTTTACATCTTGTAGAAACCCATCAAGACTCAATCTCTTTGAGCGCATGTCCTAAGGGGTGCACTGAGAAAGGGGTGGGCAAACCTTTGGTGTTTCACAAGATTGTTGTCCCTTTTTTACACATTATTAATAATCCAACTAGATCCCAAAACAATTACCTGAGATATTTTTCCTCCCTTGAGTATTCATCCAATTTTTTTCCTCTTTCCATCCCTCTTTTCTTGTTTTAATCCCCATTTGGATAGTTGACTATACTAGGTCGATTGGGTCAACCCAGTATAATTTAAGGGTATTATTTACTTTGTTATCTTGTTAAGCTTTTGGCTGACCCATCTTAGACCTAGTCAATTATCCCCTAAAACACACTATGTCAACTAGGTTAATATTATATAACTAGCATTCCCAAAAAGATTTAGGGTAAGATTTGCTTATATATACAAGATCATTTTGGTCATTATTGATATGTGTAATCAAGAGTATTATTTGATCATGATTATTTTTAATCTACTCTTCCACCATTATACTTGAGGAGACTTAGCTTAATTTTCTTATTTAGATAATCTAGTTGTTTAGATACATCTTGGATTCTTTGGCCTTTCATCCTTACAAACCACAACAACCTCTTGCAAAGCCCCTTTGGCCAAGGGAGAGATTGAGTATTGACAAATTCATATTTAGGTAAGTATATTCTAATTTTTTTCTCCTCTCTTTTAGTAGATATAATTAGCATAAGTATTGGATCGAATAGTACTATCTTTCATATTTCATGTATTAGGGTGTTACTCATACTTTAATTGAATTTCCTTATACATAGTTGTTTTATTTATTTCTGACCCCCACTTTGTGCCACAAGCTTTGGTGTGAACTAGACTAGTTTTAATTTCTTATTATTATAATAATTGAATTCTTTAAACCCTAGGACTCCATTAGGGTTTTTGTGATATTGTGTTAGATTGTAGGCTTTGAAACCCTTCCTAATATGATATATTGTGATAAGTGATCCACTAATCAGGTCTGGCAGATCCCCATATTGGTCATGATCCTATTTAAAAAATGTATCCCAAATAAAAAGTGTAGGTATTTTCTATCTTATCCAAGCTAGGATTAATTTATATACATGATGCATTTTCTATTACATACATTCTAGTAAACCTGATGTGAATCCTATCCCACCACTGGTTAGATTATCTTCACATTTCCATTTTTGTTTCTTTCTTGTTAGCATTAGAGTTCACTTTTAATTCACCTTCATTACATTCTGGTAAAACTGATGTGAAACTAACCCTTTGCAATATTTATTTCACTTATTTCATTCTTTTGATCATCATTTTGATCATATATTTTGAAATACTCGATTTATTCTGTTGACCCAAATCTTATCTCTATGTGTAGGTTTCCAAGAATAGGTAACTAGATAAACCCAATCAACCAAATACAAGTTTCTATCCTTTTAGACACCCATTTCAACCTATTAGTTTGACCCAATTGACCCCTTATAATTTCAACACTTTTTAGTAGGTTCATGTATAGCTTGATCGATTTTATCAACCTGGTTTGTAGATTTTGCCAACATACTTCAAGGTTATTCATCAAAACTCTTTCCTCATTGCATCTCTAATCCACCAAGGTTCCTTTATACTTCTCTATTTATTTCTTTTATATCTTTCCTTTCATAATTTTTAGTCTTTAAAACTGCCCTTGCATAGTCAATTAGATCAACACTACCAACCTAGTTCTATTCTCTATGTGCTATCTAAAATAACTTGATTGACCTTATTGACCCAATTCATTTTTAGACTTTGCTTTCATAGTATATGTTCGAATCTATCAACCTTATTTTGTATTTTTTGTATATAGTGTCAAAATTATACCTTATTTTAAATTTGAATTAACCTCATATCTGTTAGTAATTAGCTCACACATTTCTTTTCTTGTTGTTTGTATGCTTAGAATAGTTCACATAGTTTAATTAGGATATTTTCAATTAATCACTTATTTTCACTATTTATATTTTATACACACAGGGCCAAATCACAAAACATAAACAAGCACTTTAACATTTTGTCTACCCTAAGCTAACCTACTTAGATTTCACCACCAAGGGGGAAGCTAACTTGATGCTCTGGTCAAATATAAAGCAGGGTTAATGATATATTCTAGCTAGGCACCTAGCACCCTTATCTCTATGGTGTGTGAAGTGAGGGGGTAGGACCTAATACCATGCCTATATCATTACCACTATAGTCCCTTTCTACCTAAACTACTTAAAACCATCCTTACATTTCTATCTAGTACCTTTATTATAACCAACTTCTAATCACATTTAAAATTATATTTTAATAATATAATAAATATTCAAGTTGAACAATTAGTTATCTCTTTACTTTCCAAGTTGATTGTTTTCTCTTTGCTCAATTGTGTGTGCAAATACTTGCATTAGACAATGTTAGTACAAGGTTTTGTTTTTTGTACCTCGATTGGATTGGTTAGCATTGATCCAGTTGACTATTTTTTTCCCTTCAGCTCTTTCTTTCCTAGATTGGCTACAAAAATTATTTTATTTCAGCTCATACTTGTTATCATCTTTCTCTTTCTCCTTATTTTCTATACTAGATCAACCGAGTTGACCCTATACCTTTTTTAGCCCCTGTGCATTGTATTAGATTGACCTAGTCAAACTTGTATAGTTTACATTTTCTTTTTCCTCTTTTGCCTATCTCTATTTACTGTACTAAATTGATCCACTTGACACTATACTATTTTCAATCCCTATTTTTTGTACTAGATTGACCTAGTCAACCCTGTACTATTTTCTACCTTCTTTGTTCATAAATCTAGTTTCCCATTTATTTAATTTTACATTATTTTCATATCTCTTTAGTAGAATGAATTTTCCTATCATAATATTATTGTATAGATTGAATTAATTTAGATACTATATGGGATGTTCATTTCTCACTCTGTTTTCCTCCCAATAAAACCATCACTATTGGGGATCCTCTTCTCCTCCTTCATTTATGAACTATAACATCATGTAAATAACACCTCAAGATAAAGTTGATAGATCTAATCCATTCTTTACTTACCAATAAACTTCTCATCTTCAAAACATTCAAACCAATGTGGGAGTGATTGATACAAGTTTACTTAACAATCCCACTAGTAATCCTTCTTCTTCTAATCCCCTCACTAATACTAATTTAGGGAGTGTTCCTACCAATTCTAACTCACCTATGGATACAACCCAAATATTATCCCAAGATATTTAACAAATGAACATAATAAAAAATTCTAGCAACCAAATGACGCAACTTCAATAACACTTAATCAATGTGGCTAATCAACCTACAACTATTCATCCTCAATCTAATCCTAATTTCATTCCTATACCTCTTAGGGATGCCTAAACTAATGTTATTCCCTAACCCATAATGAATAACAAAATGCTTCAAACTATTCAAAATGAGCCTTTAGACCCTTTATTTTATCCATTGATATTGGTAACATATCTCCAACTATCAAATATGATGGGACTAAAGAGCCTACCTCATTTCTTAAATTCTTTGGTAACGTTTACAAAGAGTGGATCCAAATGAATACCTTCACCACTACTAAAATCTTAGTTAAAACCTTCACTGATGATGTATTATAATGGTATAATCAACTTTTCCAACATTCTATTTGGAAATTTGAAGATTTGATTAATCCTTTGGTTAAAGAGTTTCAACATAATGATCTTCCTAAAAATTGTCTTAGCCATTTCATTAATGCTAAGCAATCTCCCACTAAATTAACTTATGAATTTATTAAAGGATGGAAATATTTATCTCATAAAGTTGACCATAATATGACTAATGATAACTTATTCAAACTCTTTATCACCACTTTGACTCCCACTCTTCAATATAAGGTTTGAACCTTTTCTCCCCAAACACTTAATGAAACTATTGACCAAACTAAGCATCAAGAATTTCTTGTGAAGAAATTTAAACCCAACCCTAAAATTCTTAAATGATATTTCCAAGCATCCAATGCTATCATTAGTAATGCTTTGCAAATCAAAGAGGGAGTTTCCAAAACCAATATTCTTTCACCTTCTCATACGCCTCTTTTAGTTAAACAAATGAAACAATTTTTACTACCCTCAAAACCTTTCATTTATCCCAATTATCCTCTTAAGTGGTATGACCCTAATTCATTTTTTTGGTTCCATGCTAACATTGTGAATTCTCATGAATATTGTAAAGGACTCAATAAATTTTCTATCTCTTATATGCTTGGTGATTCATTTAATCATTATTCTATGATCAATCTTCATCATCAAGAATACACTATTTCTTCTAAAAAATGACAAAATTTAAAAGCTTATACCTCTAATAACCAAAAATATTCTTCAAATAATAAAAAAATTCAAGGGTGTTTATACCATTGATGTTGATTATGACCATTATTATAAAAAATCTAAATCTATCAACACTACTAAGGTTCATTATCATCATAAAATATCTCACAAATATCTTATTACCAAGCCTAAGAAGCCATATTTAGAGGAAAAAATTCTTAAATATACTACCACCTATAATGTTGATTTGGAAGCACCTAAGGAGCAAAGTCCTCCATTTGATACTCCAACCACATCTATACCTTCCAAAACTAATTTACCTTCTAAAACTCATGCCAGATCTTCTAAATCTCATTGAAACTTTCTTAAAGAACTCAAATCTATACCTTGAAATATTCCTCTTATGTAGTTATTTCAAACTTCATCCTATCATTGTAAATCCCTTATGCAACAACATCAAGAAATTGAATATCCATCCTCCAAATATTAAGAACCATATTCTATTGATTCTCAACCTACTAATGTCAATACCATTGAAACATCATGTCCTTCTTCCAAACATTTCATTGAATTTTTTGAAGAGGACACGATTAATGATGAAATTATTTTCCATTCTAATGATCCATCACTCTTTATTAAAATAGCCATTAATACAACTCTTATCCTAAAAGTCTTAGTTGATGAAGGCTCTAATATTAATGTGACATCCTTATGGATTATTCAACAACTTGGTTATAACAAAGATATCTCAAGAAAACCATCTCACTTGTTGGGGGTTTGACAAAACTAATTAAAAACCACTTGGTTGTATTTGGATTCCATTAAACATAGGACCTAAGACCATTCAAACTAAGCTTATGGTCCTTGATCTCACTTTATCTTACAATATCCTTCTTGGTCATCCATAGACCCATTGAATGAGAGTCATTTCTTCTTCTAGTAGTCAATGTATAAAATTATTACATAATGGGAAATGATACAAGCATGAAGACAATCCCAATCCATGGAGTATTCATCTTCCTAATCCTGAACATCAATATTGTATTCCTAAAAATCCTAATATTAATAGTTATCTTTTACCTGAGTTCATCAACATGAGTCCTAATTTACAAGTTAATCTTGTGGATTTTGATAATGATGAGCCTAATGAGTTATAACATACTTACAATACTACCAATTTACCTCCATATATTTTTCAATGGCTTCCTTCCTCTCTATTACCAAGAGACTGTACCATTCCTCTTATTGATGAGATTATCAACTTTCCCCCTCCATGCAATGATCATGAGCCTTCTTTAGTAGAAGATGTCTTGAATTGTAATGATTTTAAAGTGTCTAAATTATTTCAAGATCCTCTCATCATGTCTCCTCATACATTTATAAATATTAAGATTTCACCTTTTGAAACTCCCCTTGATTCTCAATCTTGTATAATTTTTCCAACATATGATGACAACTATATCATGGCCCAAGGTCAATCTAGAGACTTAGATGTCCATCATTACCAAAACAATTTAGCCCAAATTTATGATTATAATTATGATGTACATACTATTTATATGAATCTTACCTTAGATATTGAAGGTTATGTGCCTCCCGTCAATCCTCCTTTTATGAATACTCTTTAGGTGGTAGAGAATATTATGCTTTCTAAATCTCTGAAATTCCTTACACCTTTGGATCTGATCATTACATCTAATCCTTCTCCCAACATTGAATCTATTGATATTCCAAACTTTTTTATTTCATCTACTTCTACTCTCAAAATTACACTTGATGCCAAGGTAACCAATGTCCATTAGATTCATTCTGAATATGATAGCCATGGCAATCAAATTCTTGATCCTGAAGTAGATGTCTAAAATTATGGTCCTCTTCCTACCTTGCCAAGCAATGAAGCTATTCTTGAGTTACTTCATGCTTGAGAACCTCAACTTCCTTGATATCATCTTAAACTTGGAAATTTTAAAACTAAAAATCCTTACCTTAACAACTTCATTACTATCATTGATACTAAAACAAATATAATTTAAGCCTTACCCAATGCACCATACCACTTTTAAGATGGTAATGCCCTACTTATTGAAGAAAATACTCACATCGAATATGGTAATCCATCTTGTCCTCAATCTATTATAGTCTCTCAAGAGATTTCACATACTAAACATGATAATTTTAGCTTATTCTTTGACAAAAAATATGAATCTTTTGATTGATCCTATGAGGACATGCCTAGAATTAAACCTAGAATTATGGTATATAATATCATTACTTATCTTGATGCCAAGCTTGTGCATCAAAAACAATAATTTTTTTTGCCTGAAGTTTCAACTCTATGGCATAAGGAAATCATAAAATTACTTGATGCTAAATTTATCAAACTATTGGATTATTCTAAATGGGTTTCCAACATTGTTCCCATTCAAAAAAAAGTCACTATGGTTATTTGTATTTGTATTGATTTTTTCAATCTTAATCTTGTTTGTCCCAAGGACAAATTTATTTTACCTTCAATATATGCCATCATCAATTCCATGAATGGTTACAAAATTTTATCTATTATGGATGGATTCTTGATATATAATTAGATTCATATCACTCCCAAGGACCAACATAAGACTACTTTCACCACAAAATGGGGCACCTATTTCTATGTTAAAATTCCCTTCAGTCTCCAAAATGTCAGATCCACTTATCAACATGTAATGAATCATATATTTTATGATCTCATTCACAAAATTGTTGAAAACTATGTGGAAAATCTTATTTCTAAATCCACACATCATAAGAATCATCTTTATGATCTTGATATCATCTTTGATCATCTTCTTAAGTATAAATTTAGAATTAATCCTTAAAAATGTGTCTTTGGAGTCACATATATAAAATTTTTGGGATTCTTAGTCTGCCTCCATGACATTGATGGTGATCGTACCAAAATTAGTGTTATCATCAACATGCCCATTTCTTGTTCTATTCCTAACATTCATATTTATTTAGGAAAACTTAGGGAAATTAGATGATTCATCCCCAAAATGGCATATCAAATTCACTCTATCAATTTCATACTCTATAAAATTAATAATTTAGAATGGAAAAATCCATGTCAAAAAGCCTTTGACAATATGGAAGAGTCTTTACTTCAACCACCTACACTTCATCCTCCTTCAAATGATAAGCCCTTGATTCTATATAATTATTCCACACCTATTTTAGTTGGGATCATGCTTACCTAACAATATCATATTAGAAAATATTATTCCATCTACTATATTATTCAAGGCCTCATCGATTATGAAACATGTTACACCAAAATTAAGCATGACTACCTCACCATTTATTTCACAGTTGAAAACCTTCATCACTACATGCTTTACCAAACTACTTATGTCATCATTCATTATGACCTCTTTCATCATTTATTCTCCAAATAATTTCTTCCTAGAGATAGAATTGGTAAATGGATGGTATTATGGAATTTGATTTTAGCATCATCACTCAAAAAGCTATTAAAGAATAAGTCATATCTAACCAACTTGTTGTAGCTCCCATTCCACCCACTTCTTTCCTTCAAGATGACCTTACATATGAAAATATCCTTGACTTTAAAGATCTCAATCAAGTTATCTCTCTTAAATATTATTTTCATAGATTTATCGCTGATCTTGAAGCTAATAACCTTGAAGAATCTTCCACTCCCTGCGGTACTAAGAAACCAAAGGTAGTTATTGAGGAGATTCTTGAAATGAATGTTGACTTTCATGAGGATATTTGGACCCTCCACTTTGATGGTGATAAATTCCTTCAAGGAGTTGGGGTAGGTTACATTCTCATGAGTCCTCTTGGAAAAATCAATCCTTTAGTTTTTCGCTTCACCTTTGATGTTACCAACAATTTGGCCAAATACAAATCTCTTATATTAAGCATGAGAGTTGCTCTTGATTTATACATTAAATACCTTCATGATTTATATTATTCTCAACTTATTTTCCATCAAGTTAGTGGTAATTTTAAATGTAAAAGTGAAAACCTCATTACATATCATCAAATTGCAACCACTCTTGATAAGTATTTTATCTCTTTCACTATTGAGCCTATTCCTAGAGATCAAAATTCCACTATTGATTCTCTTGCCTCTTAAACTTCTCTATTTCATCTTCATCAAGTCTTTTCAATCCTTTTTTTCTTATACAAATAAGAAAATATCCATCTTCAACTTAACTAATGGATTCAATTATCTACCATATTGAGGTTTTTACCATTTGACAAAGCCCTTAGTATAAATAAATCATTAATTTATTAGAACACCAAACTTATCATCCTAATTTATACTTTCATGAAAATATGCGTATTCACAAACAAGATTTTAAGTATGTATTATGACACAACATCATTTACTATCACAATGTTGAAGGTACCTTACTCTATTATGTTATGCAAGACAAGGTTCCTCATCTTTTTGAACAAGCACATGGAGGAATTTATGGTTGTCACTATAGAAAACATGATATAATATTCAAATTACTATGTATGGGTTACTTTTGGCATAATCTTGAAAAGGATGCAATCAAATATGCTAAAAATTGTACTCCTTGTCAGCATCACAATGATCTTATCCATTCACCTCTAGCTGAGCTTCAAAATATTAAATATCCTTAGCTATTTTCCACATGCATATTTTATCTCATTGGTAAACTTATTCACTCCCAAAATGGGAATGTCTTTATCATCACTGCTACTAAATATTTTACCAAGTGGGTATAAGCCATGCCAATTGTTAATGTTACCAGTCTTACCATTTCCAATTTTTTTCTTATGCAATCATTTAATACTTTGGTGTTCACCATACCATCATTTTTGACAATTTTGGTAATTTAAAAAACAAACATGTTAAACAAATTTGCAATAAATTCAAAATCATTCACAAATTTTCATGCCTTATCATCCATAATGTAATGGTCAAGCTGAGGCCACCAATAAAATTATTAATAATATACTTCAAAATACAATTCATGAAACCTTCATGGATTAGAATATTCATATTTATATTACACTTTGGGCTTATTAGACTAGCATACATACTACCACTAGGGCAACTCCATTCTCACTAGTCTATGGTTCTGAGTCAGTTCTTCCTTTGTAAGTTAAGCTTCCCTCTTTTCACATATCTATTCATGCTATTATTCCTGATGAATAAATTTATGAAGTTTATCTTCATTCCATTTATCTACTTGATAAACATCATCTTTCTACCTTGAAACATAACCAACAATACAAGGCTCACATTGCCGAACAACATAGCAAACATGTTAAAGTCTATAATTTTAATATTGGTGATCTTATCCTTAAATTAGGCTACACCCATGATAAATAAGGTAAATAGACCCAAAAATAGTGTGGCCCATATTTAGTCAAATATTTTCTTGGTCTAAGCACCTACCATCTTCAAACTAATGAAGGCCATGTTTTCAAAGAGCCTACCAATGCATAATTCCTCAAAAAGTACTTTGCCTAAACATTTCCTTCTTGTCATGTTTTCTATCTACATTTATCTAACACTTTTTTAGGTTATTAGGCATGCATCTCTATTTCTATAGTAGTTCCCTCTTTTTCACAAACTTTTAGTCCTCCCTTTTGGTCTTTTGGTTTTTTGATGTACCATAATTTTCTTTATATTCTTGGATTTTCTCTTATTTTTGGCACCCCTTGGGTTTTTATTTTTTGAGTTGATTTGTAAGACCATAATAGGACACAAAATTCCTCACAAAACCACCATATTTTAACAATTTGTTTCTCTTGTTTTTGCTTTCCAATGTTTTTTTGGCATCCCTTGGGTTTTTGTTTTGTGAGTTACTTTGTAAGACCACAGATAGGACCTGACATCCCTCACAAAACTACCATATTTTTACTTACCTCACTTTATCTTTCAATTTATTATTGGTACCCTTATGGGGTTTTTTGTGAGTTGATTTTTAAGACTATGGATAAGACCTAACCCTCCTCATAGAATTACCACCTTTTCATGTTCTTGATCCTGGCTCTCAAACTTTAGCTTTTGCTTCTTTTGCTATATGAAATATGTGTAAACAATCTATGTTATTATGTTTTCCTCCATTTACCTCATTATTATGATAATGAATCACATGTTAGTGTCTTTGTATCCATTTTTTCCCTTATGTCATATTTTTTGCAAATTTAAGTAATTCAAATTATTCCATGTGTCATTCCTCTTGGTTTCCCCTTTTTTCATCTCCACATTAGATAAAACAAGGTTGAATTCAAGATAGTACTTTTATTTCACCTTAGTTTATGAAAATCTTATACCCCATGCTCTTTGAAGTTATCTCTCTTAGCAACCTTATCCCAAGTATTCAAGTGAAATTCATCTTTAACACCCATGTTTAGTTTTCTAAATTCATATGGAGGAGGAATAGAAAAATCCATCTAGAAAGTTAAAAGCCAAATCATTTGAAACAAAAGTCAATTATCTAAAAATCAACATATAAATCTCAAAAGTAAAATTCAAACCAAAATATATGATTACAAGTACATCTCCTATATCTAATCAAAGCTCAAACTCAACAATCAACCTCACTTAGAGCTGAGGTCCTTTAGGGTATGGTAGGCTAGTAGATTGGAATAGGGTATTTCAAAAAACTTTATGGTGATACTTATTTCTCATGTAATTACCCAATCTTTGTAGTAGATTTATGACTCTATAAGGGGTCTTGAGGAATGAGGAACACATCATTAGGATGTAGGTCCATTTTAATTTTCATGTATATAGCCTTCATGGGATGATTTATGTACTTAATTTTTTGACCTAAGACTTGTGTGGCTAAGATAAGTTCTTCATATTCCTAAAGGTCAAAAGTCCTCTTATTTTGATAAACCTAATTTGAGTGTCTTGACTTTGATAAATAATTCCTCTACCTTGGTTTTTACTTCATTCTCCCCTCCACCCATTTCATTTCACCCCTTGATAGATAGATTGTGATTCCAAATCTATTTTCTCTCTTATTTATTTATTCTCTTTAAAAAATGATAACACTACTTTGTTTTAGTTTTATTTATCCTTAGAGAAAAACAACATTTTTGGGAAACTATGGATTATTTCTTATTTCTTTAGACCATCGCTTTAAATTTCCTAGACTTACTTTACTTTCCTTACCATTTATCATTATTTTGTTACCATGTTGTTATGGACACCTACGTTCATACCATTTTTCCATTATTGAGTGAGGTTGGCTTGTTACTTCTCACTCATCGATGTTGTTTTCCCTTTTACACACCTTTTTCCATTATTGAGTGGGATGTAGATTATTACTGCTCACTCATCAATGTTGTTTTACCATTTTATTTATTATTTTACCATTGATTTGTTTTATTACCATCTTGTTTGACATGTATCCTTGGTTTGACTTGGTAAGTTTACCTTTCTTACTTAAGGATAGCTTGTTTGAGTTTTTAGATCTTTAGTAACCTTAGATGTTTAGTTACTTGATTTACTCTTGTTTTTTACTTGGTCATTTAGTATAACATTACACCTATTACCCTAGCTTGCCAAATTTCCCAATGTCCTATCCTCATAGAACCAACTATCATAACTATTTTTTTGCATTTGTTTGTTTTTGCTCTTTAGTTTTGTATTCTTGGGTTTGTTGAAAGCAATATCTGTACCCTACATAATAAAAACTAACAACACAAAAAAAAAAAAAACTTCCAATGATAAAGGTATGTCAAGGTACACATTGAATTTACTTTTTAGTTATTTGATTTTCAATCATTTAATTTTTGTATTAGTTTCCCTTTCATTCATTTACTTTTAGTTATTTATGCTTTTAAAATACTACAGTCATTTTTTTAGCATCAATATTGTATGTGTGTCCTTATGTTCTTTCTTGAAGCACCCTCACTTATTGTACCTTAGTAGAACATGATGAGATTCAAGTGGGGAATATGTATACACATAATATTTTTAATTTTTATCAAATATTGACACTTTACATCTTGCAGGAACCCATCAAGACTCAATCTCTCTAATTGCATGCCCTAAGGGGTACATCAGGAAAGGGTGGGTAGACCTTTGGTGCTTCGTAAGATTGTTTTCCATTTTTTCCACATTATTACCAATCTAACTAGATCCCAAAACCATTACCTAAGCTATTTCTCCTCCCTTGAGTATTCCTCTAGTCTTTTTCCTCTTTCCATCCCTCTTTTATTGTCTTAATCCCATTTTGGATAGTTGGTTATATTAGGTCAATTGGGTTAACCCGATATAGTTTAGGGGTATTATTTACTTTCTTATATTGTTATCCTTTCAACTGACCCAACTCAGACATAGTAAATTATCCCTAAAAATAGACTAGGTTGACTAGGTCAACCTTGTATAATTGATATTCCTAGAAGGATTTAGGGAAAGATTCACACACACACACACACACACAGATATATATATATATATATATATATATATATATATATATATATATATATATATATATATATATATATATATATATAAGATCACTATGGTCATTATTCATATGCACAATCAAGATTTATTATTCACTTATGCTTCTTCAAAATCCACTCTTCTACCATTCTAATTGAGGATACTTAGCTTAGGTTTCATATTTGGATAATATAGTCTTATGGATAAGTCTTGGATGATTTGGCCTTTCTTAGTGATCCTTAAAAACCACAACAACCTCTTGTAAAGCCCCTTTGGCCAAGGGAGAGATTGAGTCTTGATGGGTTCATATTCATGTAAGTATATTCTAACTTTTTTCTCCTCTCTCTTATTATATAGAAGTATCATAAATGTTGGCTTGAATAATACTATCTTTCATATTTCATGTATTAGGGTGTTACTCATACTTATTTTTATTGTAGTTACCTATACATAGTTATTTTATTTATTTCTAACCCCCACATTGTGTCACTAGATTAGTTTTACTTTCTTATTATTATAATAAGTGAATGTTTTAAACCTTAGGAATCCATTTAGGTTGTTGTGTGATTGCGTTAGATTGTAGGCTTTAGAACCCTTCCTATTAAGATATGTTGTGACAAGTTATCCCCTAATTGGGTCTAGTGGATCCCCATATTGGTCATGCTCCCACTAAATAAGTGTATCCAAAATAAAAAATGTAGGATTGATTTATAGACATGATGTATTTCTGATTGCATATAGATTTTGTACAACTTCAAGATTCCATAACATCTTATGGTTTGAAAAAATAGTTAGTAGAGACAAATATATGATAAAAAAAGAAATATAACAGTAAATATTTGAAGGGTAAATAATTATGAATAGTAAATAGTGAAAATGAACTTATTTTCTATTATTTACTATTCTAATAAAAATAGAGCTCGTAGAGACCTAGTGAGAGCCTAGAGAGCGAAGATGGTGAAGAGACAATAGTTGAGACAAGGAGTTTGTATAGTGGCCACAATGAGTGCATCATAGGAAAACAACTAAAAATTTCAAAATTTTGAGTATTTTTATTTGAAATTGAGAGATTTATATAAATTTGATAACTAGGAAAAATATAGATACTAGAATGAACCCTAGGGAATTTTTAGGGACACTAGGGATCAAATGGGGTATTGGGTAGGAATAAGTCAAAACAATAAATACCTAAGGCATTTATGGAAATTAGTTAAAATGTCATCATAATGAAAGAATAAGGTTGACCAAGTCAATGTAATGTGTATAAGATAAGAAAAACTAGTGGGTTGAGTTAATATTAAGTGTTTGACTTAGTTAATTAATGGAAAAACTAAGGGGGGTGACTTAGTAGTAAGTGGCTGACTTAGTTAGGGGAAAAAATAAGGGGGATAACTTAGTAGTAAGTGGTTGAATCCGTTAGTTAAGGGATGAAAAAGGAGGACATAATATGAATGGGATGACTTAATTTTTAAGTAAGTGGCTAACTTAGTATTAAAGAGGCTTGAAGGAGCTGATATAGCACTATTAAGCCTCATAGTGGCCGACTTAGTATTGAGAAGGCTGATGCAATTTGAAATAGGTCAATTTGGTATAAAATAAATGAATTAAACCAAATTAGGTTTTTTTAATGAATTTTATAAGAATGTATTTTGATTATAAAATGGCATGGAGGTCTAATACATCCTTTATTGTTTGATATTTTTTAAATACATCAAATATTGTGGTGATTGGTTGATGCCCATGGTTACCTAATTTTATAGAGTACATGATGGATGCGGACAAAGATAGATTAGTTGTGTTGGGTCTGAGAGGCATCATGGAGATGATATACATCCCACTGAGTGTTGATATTATTATCATGTTCCTTAGAACATGGAAACATTTGATGAACACTTTTTGATGAGTAGTAGATAGGGATACCATAGAGGTAGGTATCATATTTAAGGATGTCCATGTATTACTTAGAATACCTATAGGGGACACTAGTGATCATAGGGAGAGATAAACACTAGCCCAATGGGTGATGTCCTTAAATAAGATATACCCTCAACTGAGATTGAGCTTGTTTGATGTATATATTACATAGATTATATATATCTAAAAAATTGTGATAGGACTTGTGATAGAACAAGTGATGTGTCACAGTTTGGATGGTAAGGTACCATTATATGCAATAGTCTTATGTTAGTCCACTTTGGATCAAGGGTAAATTATGATCTTAGTTCTATCATATAGGTTCAACTTATACATGATATGCATGGGATGTTGTCTAGAGGGAAGAAGAGCATAAGACTAGTGGTACCATTGAGTGCATGGATAAATGAAAGGTTCCTAATGTATCCTCTAGCTAGGTTACCCCATGTGGTTGATGATAGGTTACGTTGAGTTTTGAGATAGATATAAGACTAGGTAGTGTAGGTCATATTCCACATGCCAACATTATATAAATCCACATGAGGAGATATAATGTGGCATGACTATGCATATATTTCTACTATTTGGTCGAGTTATGTGACTATAGCACTAGGGTTGGCTCGAGTTTGAATCACAAGCCATTATACCTGGTGGGTAGAGCCACAACTAATGGCACACTTTTTAAGATAGTTTGAACTCTTATACCCAATGGATCCTTAGTAGTGCCTATGTTTTGGGAATGGCATGCAAGATAACTGAGGGGAGGAGGAAGAGGAGTGCTAGTTGAGAGAATAGAGATCAGACTACAACATGTGAGACCATGGAATAGTCAAGCATGATAGTTGATAGTTCAAGGAGGAGAGGGCATGAATGTCGATGTAGGGGTGTAGAAGTTACCAAATTAGGCACCACATTAAGAAGAGCATTTACCACCTTGATCACATTACTAACAAAGATGCCAATGATAGGATCAAGTATAGAGATTGGTTACATAAGATGACCCAATAGGTAGTCCAAAGTAGAGTTGGTTGATATAGGCACCACTGAGGAGAGGCCTAAGATATGCATAGGTGGTAACTATGAATTTTGATTTGATAGGGATGTGTCTCATAAATGAGGTGATCTAGGGATGGGTTGATGGAGTGACCATGTTTGGTAGATGATCAGATAGGGAGATAGTGGTAGGTGACATTGGGACATGTAAGAAATGTTTTAATTTTTAGTTTTTGAGATATAATACTAGTTGTATATGATGGTATATAGATAGATTTTGAGATGTATATGTGATTTCATATTTATTTGGTTTGAATTTTGCAAATCCTATAGTTCATAAAATTATATGGGGATCCCTAGTCATGGTAGCACACCATGCCATTTTGGATCAGGTGTTGATGTTGTACAACCCCACCATGTTAGATGTGCTCAAGTGGGATAGTTTAGACTAGTGAGGGATGCTAAAAAATAACTACAAGCATGTGGGGATGGATTTCATCTATATATGGGGGTAGGATCAAGAGAGGCATAGGCTTCATAGGCCTTGGCTTAGGAGAGAGTCACACACATAGCTACCATGATTTAGCTAGGATACATCCACACCTAAGTGGCTAACCTATAGGGATAGGTATCAAGGTTGAGATTTCAGATAGCCTCACTATAGCACACTATGCAGAGGGGACTATTGGTGGCATCTATGGGAAGCATGGCTAGGCCACAAGATAGACATGATGGGGCCCATCCATATAGTTTGAGGGATGTATTTTTTTATTTTGTACTATTTGTATAAAACCCATGATAAATAGAGATATTATATTTTGATAGTTGGATGTTGATATTATGAGTTATATTTTGGTTTTGGTTGTTGATACATGGATACATTTATTTATAGCACATGTATGTTGATTTTTTTTGTATATGCTATAGAAAATATATGTGGAGTGTTTTCTTTTTTATAATTATGTAGTACACATGCATGGTTAAAAAGAAATAGGCAAAAAAGACTTGGAAAAGTATAATTAACCAAAAACAAATGTACTACATGCTATATCATGATGGGAAATGTGTAATAACAAAAGATGACTAAGTATAATAAACTAAAAAGTGGGAAATAAGAGGACAATTTTTTTTTAAACTATGAAAATATTGGCACCAAATTAAAACAAGTAAAATCACACTAAATCACATTAGGAAGTATGAAAATAATGTAATAAAATGGAAAACATGTGAAAGACAAATGGTAGAAAAATAAATCAATTAAGTTAATCAATCATACTAAATGACATTGGTAAGTATAAAATAAAAATAAAATTGGAAAAATGGTTGGATTCTTACATGAAATCACAAAATAAGAAGGTAAAAAGTGAAATACTAATGAAGTAAGCATAAAACATACTAAATCAAGATGGGAAGCATGTCAATAATGTGCAAGTCATAATAAATCACATTTTATCTCATATTTGACACATGTAATTTCGTTGTGACTTGGGTATTGGAAATTTTGTGAGGAAGGCTAGGTCCTATCCATGGTCTTACATTACAACTCACAAAGGGAACACTAATGAGGTGGAAACAATGTTAAAATATGGTAAAAAGTGATGTTTGGAATGAAAATGTGAAAATTTGGTAATTCATGAGGAAGGTGTTGTCCTTTATAAGGTCTTATATTGCAAATCAAAAATGGAATCCCTAGGGGGAGTGATAAGTGAAAAAAAAATCAAGGGGAAATATGAGGATTATCAGGAGTGAAAGAGGGAATGTAAGAATAATAATATAGGTATATTATGAGAATACCTCAAGAGACATGAGGCATACTAAGGACATGAAAACACACTTAAATGATTAGTGATTATCAATATACAAAGGACACCTATTTACTATAGGCACAAAGCTATGTAGGCAAATAAGTGTTATACTATGATGAAAATATGTTGGTTATTTTAAATAAGAAAATTATAATGGACCTAAATTCTCATGACATGTTCCAAATTCCTTAAGACCCCTTAAAAATCCATTGGTCTACTATGAAGATTGGACATGCACAAGAGAAAGTAGGTAGCACTAAAAGTTTTTTTTAACTCTCTTTTTCTAATCTACTGGCCTATCACACCCCAATGAACCTCAACTATATCATAAGGCCAAATATGGAGTTTGATATTCAATTAGAAAAAGGATATGTGCTTAGAATCACATCTTTTAGTGTGATTTGACTTTTGAAAATTTTCAATGTTGTTTTTTAGATCATTACCTTTTGTTAAATGATTTGGCTTCTTGAATATTTATGGATTTTAAGATTCATCCTCCATAAGGACTTTTAATGACCAATGATGAGAGATAAAGTGATACACATGAATGAGCTTTAGGGATTTAGGCTTAGGCTAAAGTAAGCTAAGTATTTAAAGATATGACTCACCATATTAATTAGGCCTAACTATGAACCAACATGTTATCTCAAGTCTCAACCATGTGTATGCTTAGTTTGCAAAAGGGAATAAGGGGAGATTCAAATTTCATCCGTAACATACGATTATAATGAGATGAATTATTTGCTAATTAATCTCATGTTAAATGATGAATGCCTAAAGGAATCAATATTTCTATAACCAAGTCACAATAAAAATTATCCATGTTTATATAGATAAGATAGAAAATAATATTGAAAAAAAACAAGGAAACCATAGAAAAGCAACTCATGAAGAAGCAGTATGTAAAACCAAAATCCATAAGAGAACATAAGAACAATAATGACATCATAAGAAAAATGTAGTGCACAAAAAAAGTAATCATGTAAGATAAATAAGAATTTAACACAATGTCAAATGATATAAGATAGATAAATGTAAATTTAGAGCACACATCATATCCAAATTAAGAAAGAAGTGAAATAATACCATGATTATAATCATAAATACTGATATATTTGTCCACACACATTTTCCATAACATTTGATAAGTCTCTATAAATTTGAACACAAATTTCATCAAAGTCTCATCGATCTTCAAGGAATGTTGAGAAAATAATTTACGTCAAATCTCCTCAATGGAGAATGTAGGAATACCTACAGGATCATGCTAATAAGGGATATCATGTAGGGAATACTTAGGAGAAGGAATGGGAGTGGACTCTATAGGAGATGAATAGTTCATTGGTAGAGCATGGGCCATAAGTGAAGGAGTCATGGGTAGAGAAGCATCCATAAGTGAGGGAAGACTCACAAGTGATGGAATTATAGGTGGAGAGAAGATCATAGGTGGTGGAGCCATGAGTGAAGAAGGGGAGATTTCTTGTGAGAGTGACTTGTGGGAAGAAGGTTAGTAAGTGTAATAATGATTATGAGGTTATCCTTTAGATGATGTTTAAGGATGCGATAATGATCAATGTGGTGTGTACCATATTAGTACCAGAGACAATAGACATCTCCATATTTAGTAAGATTTTTAGGTAATACTTTTGGGGGAGGTATAGCCTTGTATATAGGCTAAGGAGAGGTGGGATGAAAGGTGTTGATATATTTCCATGAATTATGAAAATTTATGGATGAATTATTTTTTATGCCATAGAAGTAATATATACACTTATGAGTAGACTTGGTAGGTGTACTCATAGGAGGAGTGGAAGTGAAAGGTGATGAAGGTTGGTATAATGAATAATATTTAATCCAATGATTGGAAAATTTATGAATATTAAAATGTGGATGATTGGTGCATTTGGTGGGTAAAGGAGAAAACTATGGTAAAGGGATCAAACCATTAGCCAGGGAAGGTGGGGTTGGTTTAGAGATTGGGAAAGGATCAACTGAAGGAACCATATGATCACAAATAAGAAAAGACTCAGCTGGAGAGGGAGTGGGAATAAGATCCAAACTGGACTCAACTAGGGGAGGGGTAGGATGCACATAAAGTTGAAGGACAATTTCAAGCATCTTAGGGATCAGTTGGCTAGAGAGGTCCTAGTATGTGGCAAAGTGATAGGGACCTAGTCATAACATGATCTATAAGCATACCCCTATGAGGTTATTAAAAAACTAGAGGTGTGCATAGCATCTCTACCCTATAATCATGAGGAAAAATGGTAAAATTAGGAATGATATAAGATGTAATGCTATAATAAATACTAAAACATTCAATTAAAAAGGAATGATAACAAATAATTTCAACATCTCAAGCTTAAATAAGACCTCATAATAATGGATCATCTAAGGTATAGCCATCATCATAATTAGGTGTATGATGATCAATGGCATAGATATAGATGACCTTGTCATTTGATGTGGTATGATTAATGGAATGTTGAGTCTTATTTAAGATAATGGGTATATCATCACTATGTGGTTAACGAGAATGGGGTTGCAAAGAAGGGGGAAAATAATAAATGATACAAGGTCAAAGATCCAAGGTTTTAATATTGAGATTGATTTCATTAGGCTTATCATCATAAAAATTTAGGAGGTTAAGGGGTATATTCACAATGAGTTTAATTTAACCATTATAAACTTGGGTAGAATTGATAGGAAAGTTAAATAATTAAGATTCATGAAATGGAATGCTTGGCAAGGGTTCAAGGGTGGGAATATTGAAAACACTATGGTCTTGGAATTATTTGAAATTTTAAGGGTTAGTATCACCTTGAATCCTATATATGGATCTATTGTGAGGAAATTTAACACATTGGAAAGTGAAAGAGGCAACTATTCTCATGTTATGAGTCTATGGCCTACCAAACAAAATGTTATAGGATAGACAAAAGTTTAAGATCATCACCTTCACGAAAATGATGACATGTGAGATGGTGATAAGGATCCATACATAACCTAAGGGATGAATTTGCCTACAAACATAACCTTGACATGTGATATGTGTGAACTTAATATTACATTCATAATATCTAAGGGTTTTGATAAAATCAAGAGAGGAAACACAAATTCATAAACCCTCATCAATCAAGGCATGCTTGACTTGGATATTACCAATTTGGACACTGATAAAGATAGGAGGATCATCAACATGAAACTTAATCTCATCATGTATCATATAATAAATGGGGAATTTAAGGGAAAAATAAGTGTTAATTATTTCATCAACATGTATAGACATATCTTCACACTATTATAAAATGATATCTTCTAATCCAGATAAGGTGACTTCACATCCTACTAAGGGAGGATGAGGGATTTTCATTTCTAACAAAAGATACATAAGATGATTATGGTGAGATAAAAAGGTTTTCATAAGTTTGAAAAATAGTTTTTGAGAGGGGAGATTATTAAGCTCTATAATAGGATCCCACACATCGTAAACCATAAGAGGAATATTGGAAAGAGGTACATATTATTGAAGAAAATTCTTGAAAGGAGAAGATAAGTACATGAAAATTTATGTTGATAAGATGTGAAAGGTTTAATTAGAGGATAAGTTTATTTATTTTCTTGAGAAGATAAAGTAGTTGATGTAAGTGTGGTTTGAGAAGAAGTATTGATATAAGTTTGAGTATCATCAATGATGGGTAAAGAGGTTGGAGGAATGGTAGAAATAGTATAATAAGTTTTATCTAAGGGAGGTGTTGGAATTCATTAATCAAAAGATATAAGGTCTTCTCTCCCCAACTCTGTTAAGTGAGTTAGAGAAGAGTCTTGGGTAACAAGAAATGTGCGAGACAATTGAGGAGTGTGGATGGGATGAGGATCAATGAAGGTAACCACCCTTCACATATTAGTCATATTGACCATATTATCATTAGGATATCAAGAATACTATCACCACTATTGGTATAAGGGGTAGGTTTGTCTAGGTTGTCTTGGTGATTTAGAATAGGATGTTTATGGATGTCTAGATAAGCATTATCTTGGTTAAAAGCTTGATATTTAGTATGTGTTTCATGGGCTTTGAAGGCAATGTTATACTCTTGTTGACATTTATAAATGATAGAATCATGGTCAAAATTGGGATTCAGAAGGATATCCATAACCAAATTATGAATTTGTCTACAAGTCTCATGAGAATGACACCAACTAGCATGAAACCAATTTTTTTTATTGGGATCATACCAAGATTTCATGGGATGAATGGGATAAAGTTCTCATGAAAGAGGACTTGGTAGATATTTTTGTAATTATGATAAGGATAAGGGTTTATGAACATTGATGATATTGGTTGAAGATAAATGAGTATTAGTGATGTGGTTAGGATGAGAAGCATGTTTTAGATCCTGGTTGGGAATAATAACTTAAATAATATAAATGGTAATATAAGAATCAGTGACACCATCATTAGTTACATGATGATTTTTATTATTGATTAATATGTGAGTAACCATAAAAGGTTGGGATTGCTCAAATTGATGCATGAGGAAATCTTAACACTTTACTTGGTTAATGGCCTCTTTCAAAGTATGTGGAGAGAGAGTCTAGACCTGATATTACAACTTGGGAAAAAAAACATTGGTAAAAAAATAAAATAGGTTTTCATCTACCATATTATGTTTATATTTTTTAGACAAGGTATTCCATCATTTGATGAAATATTGTGTGGTTTTAGTCTCAAGTTACTTACAATTGATAAGATGGTCCAAGGTGTTTTCATGAAGATCACTAGTTTAGAATTTTTAAACTAGAGCATTAACTAAATATTCCAAACTAGTGATGAAATGAGATTGGTTTCAATTGTACCAATCTAAAGAATCACCCACGAGAGTCTTCACAAGTAACTTGGTAGCATCAAAAGTATTTAACCTAACCTAGTATTTATATTGATTTCCAAATGTTTTTAAGTGGAGAGTAGGATTGGTTAAACCATTTTACGTAATGGTAGGGGTGATACATCCTATATAGATATTATAAATTTGAGATGTAAGAGGCTCATTTTGAAGACACTTGATTGTTTTGTTAACAAGGGGAAGTTGGGGGATAAGACTACCATGGGAATCCTTGAGGGGAGGTAGGGGAGAATTTTGGTTATGCATTCCCCACATAACCTATTAAGGATGGATTTGAATATGGATAAGATGATTTTACAATTACATTATTTGATTTTTAGTGTTATCTTAGAAACCATTCATTTTATTAAGATTTTTTTATAGATTTTGATGGGTTTGAGTGGTATTATTGGCATTATTTGAAGCATTAGAATTGGCAATAGTGGCTTAGGTACCACTATTGTTGTTATTAGTAGTTTGAGAAGAATTTTTATTGAGTGAGGTACTAGTAACATGATTTTATTATGTGGTAAAAGATGTACTAGTAGAGGGATGAGAATAAGCGGTACTAGAGACATGATTGCCATGGGTATTAAATGATGCACTAGTGGAATAATTGAGAAGAGTGGGTCTTAGAAGAGGCCCACTAGATGTAGAACCTACCATGTTAGTAGAAACACTAGGTATGGAGGTGGAGGAAATAAAAGAGGAATATTTCATGGAATGTGAAGGGGTTGAGAATAAAAGAAGCTAATTTCTCCAAATCCATGTGAGAATATGGGAGAAGGTGAATGGGGCTCCTCAACTTGACTACTTATCATGAGATTTTGAATAGTAGAAGGATATTTTCCTCGATGTTGAGGAAACTCATTAATGAAAAAGATCATTTCTAGGGTATAATATAATTTGAGTTGATCTTATAATGAGAAGAGAGGGTGATAAAATGAAGAGGAATGAGGAGGGGTCCCATTGTGTGAAGTGTAAGTGGTTACATGTACATTAATTTTATATAAGGTAGGAGCCACAAGATGCTTATGATAGAACCTATTAGGGTTAGTAAAACTCATCATATCTATTGAATTCAACTCAGTGTTGTATTTAAATAGGAAGTTCATGATAATGGAGAAAGATTAGGGAAGACAAAGTTGATGAAAAAATAAAGAGATACAAGAGATAGATAAGAGTATAGAGTCAACTAGATCAACTTAGTACTATAAACATGGTATTAGATTGAGCTAAAAAGGATACATGGTTGACTCAGTCGACTTAGTACTATAACTTAATTGGTAGAAAAAATTATTGTGTCAAGTAGGTTAACTTAGTACTACAAATAGGGAAGAAGATAGTTTGATAAAGATATAAAATCAACCAGGTTGACTTAGTACTATAACTTAATTAGCAAAAAGGAGCACTAGGTTGACTAGGTTGACTTAGTACTATAGTCAGGGAGAAAGATAATTTATAAGATATTATGCTAATCAAAATGATGGTATGCTAAAAATAGGGAAAGTTTTTACAATGCAATCAAAGTAATAAATAGAAACAAACACATAAATAATTGGATCAATGAGGATGATCCAACTAGGGCACACAATATAAAACCTTGAATCAATATTGGCCAATGCAAGTTTTTGCAATACACCACATAATGATCAAAGACCAAGTAGTCAAATAAAAATAAAATGTTAACTAAGTGGTCATCTTGACTGTTGTTAGATTATTATAAAGTGTTATTTTAAGTGTGATAGGGAAGTTGGCTGAAAATAAGGAAATAGAAAATAATCTATAGATGGTTTAAGGATGTTTAGGGTAAAAGGAATCTATATTAGCAATGATACTAGCTTGGTATTGGGGCCTACCCCCTCACTTCATAATATTATATTAATAAGGGTGTCAGGTGCCTAGACAATATATACCATTAACCACATGTTTATATTTGGCTAGAAAACCAAGTCAACTTCCCCTTTGGTGCTGAAATATAAGTAGGTAAGCTTTGGGAAGATAAATGTTAAATGCATTTTGAATATTGTATGATTTTTTAGTGTGTGAAAAAAGAGAAAAATAGTGAAACTAATAGGTAATTTTAAAACCCACATAATTAGAATATAGAGCTACTCTAAGAATGAAGACAACTAAAAATGAAAGTGTGAATTAATTACTAGCATATAGCTATTAATTTCCAAATTAAGAATGGTACAAAGTTGGTTTAGATAATAGTGTATGCAAGTAGTATAGAACAGATTCGACTAGGTCATTACTATTTTATATAAGCAATAGAATTTAAGAACTAAGTTGATGGGGTTGACTTAGTATTTTAGATATAAAATAGGTTACAAAACTAAGTCAACCAAGTCGACTTGGTTTATTGAAGGATTATAGTATTGAAGGCTATAAACTTGAACAAAACATAACTATAATGAATTACTAAATTGAAAGAGAGAAAGAGAGGAACCTTGGTGGGTTAGAAGATGATAAGGATTGATATATATTTTTTATAGTGCCTTGAATGTTGATTTTAATTTATGCAAACTATGTCAACTAGGTCGACGTAGTTCTATGAAACCTTATTTGCTAAAGCCTGATAAGATGACTATATTGACCTATATGACTTATTTTATTATTGTAAATGCTGATTGGAATACTAAGTTGACCTACATGAAATATTTTTTTATTCTAGATGCTAACTATAAGACTAAGTTGACCTATTTGACATAGTTTATTATCTAAAATTGTAGAAAAAGTATTGTGTCAACCTATTTGATTCAATAACTTATATCTGATGAAGACCTGGATAGAAAGAATAAATTAATTTTGATATGATTGTGTGTTATACCTATGCACATAATTTATAACTATACCATCCTGGTCGACCTAGTATCAAAAATATAGAAAAATAATATAATGATATAAATGCAAATGTGAAAGGAACTTGCAAGGGTTAAATTCATGTTAGGTTCATTAGAATGTATGTAATGGGAAATGCAACATATCTACAAATCAATCTTAGCTCAAATAAGATAGATCCTACTTACTTTTTTGATTGGGGATACATTAGATCATTAGGGTCATGGTCAATATGGATTCACTGACCTAGACAAGGAATCTCTTACCATAATTACATCACTAGCAAGGTTCAAAATCCTCAAGTCAAGAAAAACTATACAATAACCCTAAATAGGTTCTATGTTTTCATATTCACTAAACTAATAAAAATTAAATAAAAAGTCTAATTTAGTGCTCACCAAAGCTTGTGACATAAAGTTGGGGTAATAAAAAATAAAATTAAATATGCATATAAGACATATACTCACATCAATGTATACAAAATTCTAATGCATGGAAAATAAGTAAAAATGTATATCTATCTACTCTTACAAATGAGGAACAAAGTTAGAAATACTTACCTTTGAATAAAAACCCACTGAGCATCAATCTCTCCCTTGGCCAAGGTGATTTATAAAAGGTATTTTTGGTATGTAAGGATGACAAGGATAAATAAACTATAGGATACATAACCTATTAATGCATCCAAAGGCTTCTCCATAAGACAAGATCTATATCTCCATATAAAATATGAAAACCTAAGCTTTATCCTCAATTAGAATGGTGGATAAGAAGATGATCAATATATCTTACTTCTTATTCTCTTCTCTTAGAAAGGGTATAATGATTATGTTTATATAACCATATCTAATGCTAAACCCTTTTGAAAGTTTCATCTGACAAGGTCAACCTAGTTAACCTAGTATTAAAATTGACAAAAAACTAACTAGATAATGAACTATGTCAACCATGGCCAACATAGTTATTATTAGGCTTTGTAAATAACAATACAAGGTCAATGTGGCCAACATAGTCATGTAAGCTACCAAAAGGGGTTTTAGGTTAGGTAAATGGATATTGAAGATGGTAAATTACTAGAGGAAGGTTAAAAATAGGAAGCAAAGCTTAAGGGAATTTTTTTAGGAGAAAAGTGTTTAGATATCAAGTGGAAAAATGGAAAATAATCCTATAAAGCACTAATGGTCTACCCACCCCTTTCTTAATGTACCTCTTAGGGTGTGCACTTAGAGTGATTGAGACTCGATGGGTTCCTAAAAGAAAGAAATAATAATTAATTGATAAAAAAATGAAAATATTATGTGTATAAACATAGAATTTCAACCCATAAAGGCATTTCCATATGCTAATATATAGATGATTCTTGATGATAACCCATTTATTTTTGAGGCCATGCCGAAAGGATTACCACCAAAAAGAGAGCTTTATCATGCCATTCAACTACTTCTAGGGAGTCAACCACCAAATATGAGACCATATATATCCATATTCACAAAAAAGTGAAATAAAAAATATAGTACATGAGATGTTGGAGGTAGGAATCATCAGGCACAACCAGAGTGAATATTCATTGCCAATAGTCATGGTGTGTAAGAAGGATGACACATAGAGTATGTACCTAGATTATAGGGAACTCAATAGGTATACCATCAAAGATAAGTTTCCTATTCCAATAACTGATGATTTACTTGATGAGTTTCATGGTATTATTTATTTTATGAAATTGGATTGCCATTCAGGGTACCATCAATTTAAAATCAAGGATGAAGATGTTCATAAAATTACTTTTAGAACTCATGAGGGCCATTATGAGTTTTTGGTAATGCCCTTTGGTCTTAAAAATTCACCGTATACTTTTAAAATCTTGATGAAAACTATTTTAGGCCCTTTTTAATGAAGTTTGTGTTGGTTTTATTTGATGATATATTGATTTAAAATAAGACATGGGAAGAACACTTTCAACATGTGAAACATGTGTTGATAGTTTTGGAACAACATAAAATTTATAAAAATCCATCTAAATGTGATTTTTTAGTATATGAGGTAGAGTACTTGGGTCAAATTATATCCCATGAAGGTGTCAAAGTTGATCTTCATAAGGTAAAAGCTATGATTGATTAGCCAATGCCCAAAACTCTCAAAAACTTTTGAGGGTTCTTAGGACTAACAAGTTACCATTGAATATTTTTTAAAGGTTATGAAATCATATCAAATCCACTCACTACATTGATAAAAAATATGCCTTCCACTAGAATTATGCATCCATTAAATAATTTGAGCAACTGAAATCAGCTATGTGTACCATCCCAATTTTGTCTTCTCCAGACTTTTCTAAGACATTCATTATTGAATATGATGCTTCCAAATCAGGGTTAGGAGCAGTACTAATGCAATAAGGAATATTACTTTAATTTTAGAGTAATAAATTAAAATTTAAGAGTCTCTAAAAATCCATTTATGATAAATAAATTATGGTTATTCTTCATGTAATAAAATAATGGAGGCCCTATCTGATGGGTAGATATTTTAAGGTGAAAATGGATCTTGACAGTCTCAAATAATTTTTAGAGAAAATATTATCATCTGAGGAACCAAAAAAATGGGTAACAAAAATTTTTGGTTATGATTTTTAAATCATATACAAGAAGAGTAAATATAATGTAGTAGTATATGCACTAATTAGAAGGGATACATCCATAGGAGCATTACTCTGTGCAATGTCCATGTTGCAGGTAGATTGGGTAGATGAAACTAGGTTAGAGTGGGTGTAGGACAAGGATACATAAGTTATGATTCAAAATATCCATCAATATTATATAACTTATAATAAATTTGAATGGAAAGTTAATAACCTATGGTATAAAGATAGGTTATACTTATGCAAACATTCATAGTTGAAGCATAAGATTCTTGTAGAGTTGAATGCATCTCTAATTGGAGGAAATTTTGGGTTCTTGAAAAATTAACATAGAATCAATTGAGAAGTATTTTGGGAAGGACTCAAAGGAGATGTTAAAAATTTTGTGGCAAAATTTTTAATATGCCATCAGAATAAAGGTGAGATAGTTAAGACCCTAGGTATGTTACAACCTTTAGCAATTCTTAGTCAATGGCGGGAGAAGATTTCCATGGATTTCATCACAGGGTTGCCTTGTTCTAAAGTTAATAAGTTTATCTTGTTAATTATGTGTAGGCTTACAAAATATGCCCATTTTTTCTCTCTCACATACATTTACATCAAGTACACTAATGACTATTTTTTTGGAGGCAACTCTAAAATTACATGGAGCCCCAAAAATAATTGTAAGTGATCATGATCCTATTTTCACTAGTAATTTTTGTATTGAGCTAATTTCCTATTTGGGTACTTAGCTAGCTCATATCTCATCTTACCACCCCAAATTTGATGGATAAATAGAAGTGGTCAATAAATGTTTATCAGGTTATCTCCATTGTTTTGTATTAGATAATCAAGAATGTTGAGTTAAATGGCTACCACTTATAGAATGGTGGTATAACACATCTTTCCATACCTCTTCTAAAATGTCCCCATTTATATCACTATATGGTTACCATACACATTCCATCACTTCTTCCTCAATGGTACAAACCAAGGTTCAATATGTGGAGGAGCACATTCAACATCAACAAGAAGTTTTGGCTAGTTTGAGAGAGAATTTGACATTAGCAGAAAATAAGATGAAGCAAAAAGTAGATCAACACCACAGTGAATGACATTTTGATGTGGGTGACTAGGTATTTATACATTTGTATCCTTATAAATATATGTCCTTGAAGCAACAAAAAAGGACAAAAAAACTTGCTCCTAAGTATTATGGCCTTTATGAGGTTCTGCAAAAAATTAAAAGTGTGGCTTACAAGTTGGAGTTGCTTCATTAATTTCACATATACCCAATATTTAATGTTTCCTACTTGAATAAGGACATTTGACATATTTTTTATCTTAGATAGAGATACTAGAACTAGATGAAGAAGGACGAGTCATTTTGGAACCAAAAAAGATCCTATAAACACATACTAAGAAGTTGAAAACTAGAGAGATAAGGGAATATCTAATCAATTAGAAGAACCTGAGTAGCGAGGATAAAAATTAATAAGGTGAAGATTTTATACAATAACATCCAAAGTTTTTCAACATTGAGGACAATGTTGTTTCAAAGGGGAAGGACTTGCAACACCCCTAACCTATCATATGTATCAGGATATGAGTTCTGAATTGTGGATTACCTATCCCTATTTGATGTTATATCACATTTCTCTATGCTTTCATTAGGTTATTAGGTTGGGTTATGAATTAAATATGGCCTAGTTAGACTATATATAGGAGGTAGTGGGTATTTTTTTATCATCATATCAAAGTATTCATTTCTTATTGCAAGCATTTGGGAGGTTGCCCCCTCAAAGTGGCTTATCTAGTATTCATATTTTTTGATATATTTCCATATCATTATGATATATTGTTTTTACTCTACTTATTTGGTGAAAAAATGTCATTACATAGGGGGATCTCATACACTACTTTTGATTTACCAGGTTATATCATTGTATACTTCATATCATAGATTTAGCATTGTTTATTTATTGACATTGATCTTCCTATACTAAAATGATTTTTTTATAGACTATTATTAAAATAAACTCATATTATGTACATATTTGTTTTAAAAATGTGTACTGCATATTTATGCATACTTTCATTTCTAGATATACTAGTTTAGATTTGATTGTATCCCTCTACTTCTACATCTATTAGAGGGAATTTGAGTATGCCATTATTTTATGGCTCTATGCCAATTCCTTTATTTATTTGTATGCTTTGGACATGTGCCCATGTCCTTGTATGTGGACATTTGAACATTTTCTTCCACGTATCTCTAAGCCAATCTTACTTGTTGTATGCATATGTTAACATTTGAAAATGTTCTTATATGTTTGTTATTTATTATGCTTAGTGACATGAATACATGTCCCTTATATTGTGGCCCCTTGGCCTATTTTTTGTACTTCATGTGTTTGTATGTATGCTTTCATGTATATTTCATGGTAATGATACTTATCTCTTGCTTGTTACATTCACTTAGTTTGTGATGTCATGAGGGACATCATATATCTCCCCTTCCTCTTTAAACAACTTTATCAACATCATTTCCCATCCACTTAGGTAGTTACCCTAATTATATTCGGTTTTGTTGTTTCTATACGTGATTAAATTGTTACATATATCTTGACAACCTTTTAAATAATAGATCTAACATACATCATAAATTATCAACTCATGCCTAGATTATCTTACATTTTTATGTCATGTATACACATTATGTTGGTTTATCACACATATATCATATATTTTTAGTCTAACACACATGATGCAAATATTTTCTTTCAAGGATGGTTATTACATAGGTTCCATAACTCCCCTTAAAAGAGGGTAATTTCATATGGGTTTATCACAAATATTATACCATTTGAGTGCACTCAAAACTTAATTTTCAACACACAGACATAGATTATAGGGTTCAAAATTAGGAAAGCATAATGGAAAAAGTAAGATAGATCAGTTTTAGTTTGGCATAAAAAAGTAAAATTGAAAATTACCATGGCCTAATCAACACTAATGCAATACACTACTATTTAGTATCCCCAAAAATAGGAAAATATAGGCTGGACATAAAGGTACAATAAAGGCAACTCATGTTTGCATACTATCAATCACAAATTATTAGCTATGCTCAATTTATTCTCAAGTTTTGTGCAAAATGATATTAGTTTGGTGGCATCATGCATGGCATGATCATTCCCATTTTAGCTTAATATATTATTAGATACATATTACTATAACTCATTCCATAATATATATGCATAGATATCAAAATTAGGGGCATTTTCATGGCATAGTTTTTATATTTACTTAATTATGCACTAGTTGATTAGATGGAATAAAAAAATCCATGTCATGCTCCACATTATATACTATAGACACCATTTACACTAGGTTCACACCAAATTGATGAGTTATTCTATCTACAGTGGTTGGCATTATTAAGTAGTATCTACGTTACACACCTATGTTTCTAAGTGAACCTTGAGTTATTTTACATTTTTTGAGGGTACTAGAGTTATCCTATATAGTTTTAGTTACATCATACAATTTTTTATATATGCACCTACTATAGATGGGTAGGAAATGATGGATTCATATCCTACTTGAGTTATATATCCACCTATATAGGATGGTTTGATAATACATTAGTCCAATCCAAGTTATTCATAGATTATGATCAACCAAATAAGGGTGGGCAATGATGGAGTCAAGTCTGGATTGATTTATTGAGCCATCCACACATGAGGATTTGGAAATACATCAACTCATTCCAAGTTATTCAACATTTGATCACCACTTACACATACACGACATCTCCAAGTTTTTGCATGGATTCAAATACCAAATGAGGTGTATTCATTTCTTTCATCTCCCTCTTATCTCTTTATTCAGTCTTGTATTTACCTATGTTATACTTAAGTAAAGATTGATTCATCCATGTTTAATTTGTAGGATATGTAATGGATCATGATTCACAAACTCAAACCCTAATTCATAGGCTTCACCTCATAGGTAAGTATTGGTATGATTATTTTTCATTTATCCTAGTCATTTCACTTTGTTGCATTTATAGAATAAAGAAGGGGGGAATATAATCATTAAAATGTCACTTGAGTGTCATGAGTGTCACTTTAGACCACTCTATCCCTAGTTTATACATGAACCTATCTTAGGGCCTCTTTCAATCCTTATCTAGATTTTGTGTATGTCTAACCCACCCTCAGATGTACCAAAAGTAATCCTAGACCATCTCCTAGGTATTCAAGACCATAGTGCATGATATTATACCACTTGGACACTAGTGCAACCCTTTAGACACTAGCATACTATGTTAGTGACCAAGGGATCATGCTACTATTTATTACCTCATTTCTCCTCTAATAAATATATTTAAACTTTTCAAGGCACTTTAGGGTTAGCCTAGACCTATTCTACATCCATAAAAGTAACATATTAGTATATATACAACACTTTTATCCCTTTATGCACTAGATGGAAATAAAATATAAGTACACACAAATAAGTTCCAAAATAATTTGTGAAAATCAAAGTCATTAATCCTTATTATGCCATAATTCTACATATAAAATATACAATAATACTAAGCTCATATTACTTAGATTTTTAGTCTCAAATACATTCAAAGCACTCAATCCTACACTCATACTAGAATTAACTTGCACTTGTACCAAACACTTAGGTGGCAGAACTATATTGGGCTTGATCCTCTCTCAAGGTATTGGAATATAGGTATCTCTCAACACATTACGGTGTTGAGGTCATGTCTAGCCTATCCATCTAACATCACACATTTTTTATTATTCTCCTCAAATACCCTAACAACATGGATGTCTAAGGTTTCACTTCAAAATAATTCCAAAATAGGTCACAAATAATGAATTAGATTTCATTTGCACAAGCACATGCACATCAAATCTAGATGAAGGCATATTCATAAGTTCACATTATTCTCTATATAAGGACACTGCTGCATCCTTGAAGACACTAGCATAGTGTGTTATTATCTAAAAGATTGTGCTACTATTTAGGAGGACCTATGAGTCTTGATTCCAATTGATGAAACTCTAAGGAGCTTTTATACCAATTTATAGTATTTTATTCATAAATCTCAAAAAATTTATAGCTAAGTACATATTTTCATAGTTAATTACTATTTTTATAATAATCAAATTAGGTTAATTATTGTATTAATTAGTATTTTTATTTATTACATATTTATTCCCTTATTTATTACTCTAGGCCTTTAACAACTTATGGTTTTAAACTACATAATCCATTTAAAATTTAAATCAATAGGGTATTATTTACTTATCATGTTACACCTTATATGATCTATGCCCCCATTTTCCTACCATGATCCCTTGATTTGATTTGCTTTTTAACCATACCCCTTTATGTTACAAGCTTTGGTTAAGTTACTTTTATTTTATGTACATAGGTTTAGCTAGGGTTATTGCATAATATCATTTTCCTAAAGGCTTTGGAACCATATCCTTTGGTTTTGTGTGGCAATATATCCCTTAGTTAGGTTTAGTGATTCCAATTCGGTCATGCCCGTGATATAAATAGTATTTCAATGGATGTTAGTTTATTACCTTATATGATATTGGATTTACTAAGTCAAATACACTCGATATCTATATTAATTTATTGCATATATTTTAGTGAACCTAACATGAATCTAACTCTTGCATTTTTATTTTTCATTTTTAGTTAACTAGCTCATGTTGGTCGATCTAGTCTTAACCTCTATCTTTAGATTTAGGATCCACAATAGACTAGGTCACATTGGTTGAACCAATTTTTACCCACTTTGTAAGTCTTCCATCTCCATACAACTAAATGATGTTGGTCAATTTTATATTAACCTCTATCTATAGATTTAGGATCTATAATCAACTAGGTCATGTTGTTCTACCTAATTTTATCCTCTATTTGTATGTTTTTCATCTCTAGTCAACTGAATCATGTTGGTTGATCCAATTTTATTCTCTATTTTTATATCCTTGATCCATAGTCAAATAGGTCATCCTAGTTGATCCAATTTTGTCCTTTTATTTTCATGATTTCATTTCCAACAAATTGAGCCACATTGGTCATCTCAGTCATTTTTACTATTTTTTGAATTTTCACTTACCTAAAAATGAAGTCAAGTTGGTTGACCTAGTTCATTTCAATAGTTTTTAATTTTTACCTTTTAAACAAAATAGATCATGCTATTCAACCTATTATAATTTTACTACTTTTAGTTATTAACTATCAATAAAATAAGTTAACCTAGTTGACCCTATTTAGCCTATCTATTTTTCAAATTTTTACCTCTAAAGGATTCAATCAAGCCTAGACTATACAATCAACAATTATATTTTTAGCATTTTAATTCAACTGACCATGTCAACTTGGTCAACCTAGTTATGTTTTTCAATTTTACTCTAAACAAGCTTTATACTTCCATTTTTGTCAATTCCCTTAATTTTTTGTCATTTTTATCTTTCAACAAAATTATTCAGCATTTTAATTTCTATATTATCCTTACCATTTTTCCAATTTTGTAAGACTGTATCACATAGTAAAATAAGTCAACTTGGCTAACTTAGTTTTCTATCTATCTAATTTATTCAACAAATTTAATTGACCTAGGGAAATGTTTTTGATTTTTTCTTATTTCCATAACATACAAGATCAGCCTACCTAGATGTGTTCTTTTTTGTTTACCAACTAGATTGATGTGGCCAATCTTGTTTTGTGTCTTTTAGTTTCAGCATAATTAAGGTAAATAAATTTAATTTCTCAATAATCAATCTCAAATTTACTTTGAAAATAATTGGCTTCCTATTTATTTACTTTCTAAAATTACAAGTTAGTTTTCAACATTATTTTTTCCTTAATTTTCCTAGAAACTACATACTGGTAATTTAAAAATACTTAACTATTGTCATGAAAAGCTACATGATACTATGTTTACAATCCTTGTCTATTGTTTATATACATCATGGTGTGAAGGGATTTCTATAATACTCATAGCTATAGTATATATCTAAACATGATCTTTAGTTCCCATGCACTTCATGGTATTTTTGAAATTTTTATGACTTCCTTTTGAATTGAACCTTAGGAATCCATCCATCCATTTGATTTTATGCTACATCATTTAGTGGTTATCACTAAGAAGTTACTTTTAGCTTACCCTTGAAACCAATTTTAGTGGACTATGGGAATAATAATTCCTCCATAGTTATCGATATGAAACATTCGGCCATCACTATCCAATAGACAAGCAAGTATCTTTGGAAGCCTAAAAATCAATCAAAACCTTTTAGCATAACTTCTTGATCTTATTTTTGGATAATTAGTTAACATCAATAGTTATGAAATTACATTTTTTGTTTGTTGCTTGGTATTCTCTATTGTATTATGGATTTTATTGATAAACATTAATTAGATCATGTGCTATGTGGTATATAGTTTAGTATTATATCTAATTTACTTATAATTTAAAAACTACATATTTCAATTTTTTTTTTACAGATTCAACTAAATCAATCAACATAGATTAATATTACTCTATATTTTCCTGCTTGTATAAATAAGTCAATTAGATCAATTTAATAGGCTATCAAAATTATGTATTTTACTTCTTGTGAAACTCATTAGACAAAATCAACTTAGTACATGGTTAAAAATTTATTTTTCCCTACTTGTACAACTAAGTTGATCAACTTGCCTTAGTAGGCAGTGTAAACTCTATATGTTTCCTACCTATATAATTAAGTCATCCAGCTCAACTTAGTAGGGTTTCAAACATTTTTTTATTTCATGCATGTAAAAATAAGTCAAAAAACTCAAATTTGTATGGTTCTCACCCATTTATTTATTCCTTCTTGTAAAGCTAAGTCAACCAACTTGATTTAATCTATTCAGACTATTAATTTTTTCTTCCTTCCTAACTAAATTGACCAACTCAATTTAGTAAGTTTTCACTGCATTATATTTTCCCTACTTAAGAAACTAAGTTGACCAACTCAACTTAGTAAGACTTCAACATTGTTATCCTATCCACCCAACTAGGTCAAGTAGCTCAACCTAGTAGGTTTCTAGATTTTTACTTCTATCTTCATCTTTCATTATGTAGTACATTTTTAATGAAACTAGAATGATATTACTTCACCAAAAAAGAAGAATAATATAAATATATCATAATGATATGGAAATATAGCAGAAAATATAAATAATAGATAAGCCACTTCAAGGGGATAACCTCCCAAATGCTTGCAATAGTAATGAATACTCAAATATGATGATGAAAAACTAACCCCACCTCATATATATAGTCTACCAAGGCCATGGAAAACCCATAGGCTGACCTACTAATCATATAAATGCATATATAAATGTAAAATAATATGAAAAAGGGTTATGCAAGTCACAAATCAACTACACATATCCCTATAAATGTTAATGGTTAAGGGCAAGCATGCTCCTCCCCTTCAAGACAATTTTGTCCTAAACATTGAAGTAAACTTACATGTTGTTGCATGAAGGATTCATCCTCCAAGGTAGCATATTCAGAAGTTAGATTATTTTATTTAATCAAATACTCTATAATCAATCTGAACCATAGCTACCTAGTGCATGTTTGAAGGACCACTTTATGATCAAGAATAACCCTCCCTTCCTCATCTAATTATGGTAAATAGGTTTGAGTGGTAACTTTGTGTCTAATGACCTTATTAAGGCAAATACATGAAATAATGGATGAATGCAAGTAGATGGAGAAAATTCCATCTTGTAGGCCACACAATTCCATCTTGAAGGCCACACTACCAACTTTTTACATGTTTTGATAAGGGCCGTAATACATGGGAGATAAGTTGTTATCATTTTTATGTTACTCCAAGGACATTTTATTATATGGATGAAAGAGAACAAAGACCAATTATGAATTTAAAAATTCCTCTCACTCCTGTGTTGATCTACCTATTACTTCATGTGATTCTAGGACAAAGCTAAATTTTCACACAAACTAGCAAGGAATTTTTGTTGATTTTGAAGGTATTTCTCCACTACATGTAACTTTGGGTGGGATTTCAAGGGTGAAGTGAGGGATGGAGGATGGTAACCATAAAATTACATAAAATGAAACATTTTGGATGAACTATGCACTGAAGTATTATACCACCATTTAGCCAAGGGCAACCACTTAACCCATTTATCATGTTTATCTAACACAAAGAAATAAAGATACCCTTATAAACACTTGTTAACTACCTCAGTTTATACACCAAATTGAGTATGATAGGATGAAATATGAGCCAATTGGGTTCCCAAACATGCAAATGATTTTATATAAAAATTACTAGTGAATATGGGATCTCGATCACTGACAATAATCTTGAGAGTACCATGTAATATTTAAAATGTAATGAGAAAGGTAGAAGTTATTGTACTAGCCACCAATGATTGAGATAAAGATTAAAAATGATCATACTTTGAGAGTCTATCTGCAAAAACCATGATAAGATTTCTACCTTTAGATCATGGTAACCTAGTAATGAAATCCATAGATACCTCTTCCCATTATCGATTAGGGATGGATAAGAGTTGTAAAAGACCTAGGGTTTTAATAGTTTCACCTTTATTTTTATGATACACCATACGTTTGGCCACATATTTATGTACATCCCCCTTGATTCCTTTCCAAAAAAAATCCTTCTTGATGTTATGATAGGTTTTCAAAAAACCTTAGTGACCACCAAGTGGAGATGCATGAAGTTCTTAAAGGATTTTCTATTTGAGAAGAGAATTTTGACACAAATATAATTTATCTTTGTAATATAATGCATTCCCCTTCTATGTAAAATTTTCAATCCCATATGAACCTTTCTACATATTATTAATCAATGTATGGGTATTACTATCATTCTCCCATTTTGGCCATGCTTCCTTGAGCCAATCTACCAACCAAAAGGTCATGGCACATAAAAATGCCTCAATTGGTTCATCACACCTAAATAGTACATCAACCACCACATTTTATTTTACTTTATTATAGACTATTTCAAAATCAAGACCTAACATTTTTGTCGCCCATTTTTGTTTTTATTTAGAGGATAACCATTGTTCTAAAAAATATTTAAGGCTATCATGATGAGTCTTAACTTGAAAGTGATGACCCAATAGATAAGGTCTCCATTATTTAACTGCATGTAGAATAACCATCATCTCTTTCTCATATATGTGTTTGAGCCCATTTTTACCCTTTAATTGATGGATTTTAAAGGCAATGGGCCTACCCTCTTGCATGACTACTGCACCCATACCATATCTAGATGCATCAAATTCAGCCACAAATGTTTTAGAAAAATATTGAGTAGCCAATATTGGGGTGGTGCAGAGAGCCATTTTTAGCTATTCAAATGGCTTGGTAGATTTATCCATCCACTGGAAGGATTCTTTCTTCAATAAAGAAGTGAGTGGTGTTACAATACTACCATAGTGTTTGACAAACCTGTGATAGTAACTAATTAGCCACATAAATCCCCTTAGTTTATTAAGTGTCTTAGGAATCTACCACTCCATGATGGCTTGGAGTTTTTTAGGATTAAATTTTATTCCTTCATGTGATACAATATGACCCAAATATTTCATTTCCTATAATCCAAAATCACATTTGGATGGTTTAGCATATAACATTTTTGCTCGAAAATTGAGAGTACCTATTTCACATATTGCAAATGGTATTCCCAAATTTTCATATAAATAAGGATGTCATCAAAAAACACAAGTAAAAACTTTCTCAAAAATGGCCTAAAAACCATATTCATCAAACTCTAAAAGGTGGATGGTACACTGGTGAGAACAAAAGGCATGACCAAAAATTCATAATGGCCTTCATAAGTATGGGAATATATTTTAGGAATGTCCTCCTCATGAATTTGGATTTGATGATACCTAGAGAAAAGATATAATTTGGTAAAATAAATAAAACCATGCAATTCATATAACAAATCATCAATTATAGGAATAAGAAACTTATCTTTGATAGTGAACTTATTGAGATCTCTATAATCTGGACACATCCTCCAAGTTTCATCCTTCTTTTACACCATGACTACTGGAGAAGAATATTTACTTTGGTTATGCTAAATGGTTCCTACCTCCAATAAATCTTCTACCATTTTTTCAATTTCACTATTCTATGCATAAGGATATATGTATGGTCTGATGTTGGGTGGCATAATTCTAGGAATGAGTCTTATGGCATGATCATGGGTACATCTAGGAGGAAGATATTTTAGCATGGGGCTAAAAAAAACTAAATTATCATCCAATGTTTTTTGTAACTTAGGATGGGTAGACTCAAGTTTTTGAACATCAATGGAAAATAAGCATCCCACAAATCCTTCAACTCCTTTTTTTAGCATCTTGGTCAGCTAATGTGAACTAACCACTTGTGTATATTTAAATATTAATCCATATAATTCCACTAGCTTTCCTCCAAAATAAAAATGCATGAAGAGTTCATGGAAATTCATCTTGATAGTACCCAATGTGGTGAGACATTATACTCCTAAAATAATGTTAGTAATACCCATAGGAATAGAAAACATAGAAGAATCTAATAAATAGTCCCCCATTACTAATTTAATACTATGGTATTTTTTATAAAAAATAAATGTACCAACATCTACAATCATTACTTGAAATTTTAGGGTTGGGTAGATGAAATAATTCAAACAAGCATCTAACTTACTATTGATGAAATTGTGTGTACTACCTAAGTCAATTAATATCATGGCCTTCTATTTCTTAATGAAACCCACCACCTTAAGAGCCTGAGGAGTAAAAATATCTATAAGGGTATGATAAGAGATAGTAAGTTGAGAATCTACAACTTCATCCTAGGGTATTTTAAAACCCTCACCAGATGCCTCCTCATCTTATTCATCTTTTTCAATCCCTTCAATGTAAAATAACTTCTTTTCAGCACGTTGATGACCTTTGTTCCATTTATTATTACAACCATAACATAAGATTCTATAATGCTTCTCCTCAATTTTTTGTAGTGCTAATCTAGTAGGTTGAGGAAGTGATGGAGTTGGGAAGGTGCATTCCCAACTAATAGTGAAAAGATGATGTTTGATCATCTCTTTTTCTTCTGCTAGGCATACCCTTAGTATGGCTTCAGATACAGTTATGGGGTTAAATATATAAACCTCTAATTGAATACTATATTTTAGTCTACCTAAGAAAAGGTCAATAAAATTTTCCTCAGTAATGCCCTCCACACATAAGGATAGATTTTGAAACTGATGAATATAATCCTTCACTATTCTTATTTATCATAGTTTGGCTAACTGGTTAAAGTAGTTTTTAGAAACATTATCCAAATAGTGAGACATCATTTCATTAGAGAATACTAAAAATGTAATAGGAGAACCAATATTCTTATTTTTATCACACAACTAATGATACCAAATAAATGGCTTAGGTTCTAGATACCGAGATGCCATGAACACCCTATAAGAGCTAGGATTTTGGTGCAGATCAAATAGACTTTCAATTTGAGTGATCCAAGTGAGTGGATCCTTACCATCAAACTTGCATAAGTCCACTTTTGGTAACATTAGTTTCACCCCCATATTTGTGGTGTTAGTGTTGAGAGGAGGAAGAAAAGGAAAAATGGAGGCTTGTTGAGTTGTAAATGAGATGAAATGGTATCTAGTTGTGCCATGATCTACTGCAAGTGATTGTTTACACCATTAAGCTCCCCTTACATTATTGACATTTGAGTTTGGAATTAAAAATCCTTCTACATTAGGCCATATATATTTGACTAAATTTGAGAAATCATATTAGAGGTTTTATACTCCATTTCATCCCCTAAAGTATTTTTATGGGTGTCTTTCCCTTTCCCCCATCTGTGAGTGTTAGGACAAACCATAATAAGTCTTGATGGTGAACCTTATTTTGGCCCATTGACCCAACTTTGATCATGAATTTTCTAAATATGGAAGCCTAAAATAAAAAATATCAAAAAATAGAACCAAACTAAGTTTTTCTAAGGTTTCCAAAAATGTAAACAAATTTGAAAAATTCTACACATTGTAAGCTATGGAGTGAATTTATGACAAACACTAAAATAGATATAAATTTTGGAAAATAGATCTAATTGAGCTTAAATTTTAATGGAATATTACCTGACTTATTTCTCAACTCCATTAAATTTTTTTTAGATAAATTCACATATGTTTGTAAAATATATCTAAGTTTCAAGATCTAGGGTTTTTGACTTGATTATGGCCCAAATCAATGCTCTGATACCACTTGGAATGATATTAATTCACTAAATAAGAATAATAATATAAATACATCACAATTATATGAAAATATATTAGAAAATATGAATAATAGATAGGCCACTTCAAGGGGGAAACCTCCCAAATGCTTGCAACAAGATTGAATTCTCAAATATGATGATGAACAACTAAACCTACCTACTATATATAGTCTAACAAGGCCATAAACAACCCATAATCCAACCTACTAAGCATTAAATGCATAAAAAATGTAAAATAATATAAAAAGGGTTATACGATCCATAAATCAACTATACATATCCCTAGACATGCCAACATTTAAAGGCATAGTAGAAACTCATGCAAAATTAAAATGATATGATGACTTTAAATAACCCTCCTAAGCATCATCATTCTCACCTTCCCTATAATTCTATAAAAATCTAGATGTTATCAATGTTCATGTGGCCACTAGAACCAAAAACTATGGGTCACCTCCTCCCAAAGCTTTAGATCCACTTAATTATCCTATGAAAATATCTATTTTCAAATATGAGAGTGAGCTTAAATATACTATTGAAATGATACTTTTCATCAATGAAAATACTCAATATCAAGGAAAGGATCCCATGATCATGTAAAATCTCACGATGGGACCTTACCTTAATTATCCACCTTCACCTGCACATAAATTATCTATAGGCCTTGAGGTAAGTCACCCTATGACTTCTTCCATGATTTTTTATTGTTCCATACCCACTTCTTCCATGACTTGAAATTTCTCTACTACTTCTTCCATCTTCCCTAGTATCCTAACTACTATGGTTGGTCTTTCCTCTAGTGGGCCCATTCAAAATTCCCATTTTTGTACTAAATTCAATGCTACCTCTAATGCATCTTAAGTTATTTATATTAGTAAAGCCACTATCAACACTAATCAAAATTTATTACAAGCTATGAACCAAATGCATACTTTTCAAACTGATAGGACAAATAAAATGATACAAATGCATAAGGTCAGTTTAGACCTCAACCTCCACTTCTTAACAAAACTATCAAACATTTAAAAAATGAACCCTTAATACCTCAAATTTAAAACATTCACATAGGTGGTATTGTTCTTACTATCACTTATAATGGATTCACTAATCCTACTTTACACTTGAAAACTTTCAAAAACTTGTGTAAAGAATAGATTAAGCTCAATACTTTTCCCACCACAAATATCTTATCTAAAACATTATAATCAACCAAAATCCCATACAATATTTATTTAATGTATTCATATAAGAATTCCAAACTAACAACCTTCCTGAAAATAACTTAGCTCACTTTATCAATTGTAAAAATCATAATACGAAACTTCCCAAGTGTTCACTAAATGATGAAAAGACTTATCCAATAAATCTAAACATAACATGTCAGAAGACAAACTCTTCTACATTTCACTAATGCTCTTCATCCTAAATTCCAATATCATGTTAGGACTCTTTCTCTCAAACATTTGAAAGAATCCCTTGACCAATCCAAAATGTCAAGATTTTTTTAAAATATAATTTGAACCTTCTTTTCCTCCTACTATAAATTGAATTCTTATGAAATCTAAAATTATACATGATACCAATAATGGTGTTAAAAATAGCTATTATTCTATTCCCACTATTCACACTATTATTCCAAGTGGTTCAAATGATGTTTCTAATTAAAAATCACTTTCAACTAACCCTTTATAAAAACCCAGTTCTATATTTTCCCAAGTAAATAATGTGGATTCTCAAAAAACTATTTCCATGGTATAAATTCAAAAACTTCTTCCTAGGCCTTCACCACAAGATCTTGACCCTACTTTCCCTACCAAACATTGGTATGATCCACAAATTTTTTTTGGGTATCATACAAGTTAGGGTCATTCTCATGAAAATTGTCTCCAATTATGAAACTTTTATCTTGAATATCTTATTGGTCCTAATTTTGATCACAAAACCCTAATTTATGAGCATCAATAAGTTTATGGAGTGGTAGCCAAGGTTTAGGAAACAAAAACTAAACATGATGACCTTAATGAAGCTAACACTTATCTCATAATTCACAAATATCCTATTCCTCATCATCAACCAAATACTACTTAACCTCCCACTACCAACACTGTTGTTAATATTGATAATGAAAATGTTTTCAATATGAAAAATGTGAGGAGAGTAGTTTATTATATTGACCCTTACCCAAATTATAACTATAATAACTTCCCAATTTTTTTTTATTATCCAATATTGTTACCCATCTCATTTTATAGAGCTTGGGTATACAACAATGATCCTAAAAAATATAACAACACAACCTACTCCTTCATCAAATATCCTACATATTTATAATAATACACCATATTTAGATACTCATTAAATTTCCATTGATACAACTTCAAATCCTCACCTATCACCAAATTTTCCTCATTATGAATTACGTAAAACTCCAACTCAAACTATTCATTCGATTTCTTCACCACATAAATTTTTTTCCATAAAAACTCACAACACCTTAAACACAAGACCCAAAACATTACCTAATTAAACCAAACCATACACACTTGTCCAAACCACATCAAATAAGAACCAATCAAATACATCTTATCAAAATCATTTTAAATTTACTTCTACCCTTCCTTTAATAGATTTAATTCCACATTATGCATCGTTATTCAATACAACTCCAAATGGATATGATGGATGGGATCCTATAATATAAATTTCTTGTATACCATCTCAAATTAAATTTATTGAATTCATAATTACTTATCCTTATCATTGCAATCATATAATGCAAATTTTATTCAAAATGAAAATACCTCAACTTCCACTTGTGGGGCATGAAGCCACTTTGAAGTTAGTATTCTTCAATAGTGAAAATAAATGTTTATACACATTGATGAAACCATAAATACCTCTCTCTCACTCAATTTTCCCATCTTTTAAATGATTCTTAATTAAATATTTCTTTAAGTGAATGATCCTCCAATATTTATCAGTGTACAAATTAGTGATATCCAATTCAAATGTGATTTTATTGATGAAGGATATGACACTTATTTTATTTAACTTGATTTTATTAAAATACTTGGGTACTCTAAATGAAACCTTAAATCTACCCAAATTACATGCCACATCTATGATCAAAGACAAATGCTTTCTCTAGGATGTGTTTGGATTCTATCAAAGTTCCTCCTATCACTTTTTATATTAAATTCATGATATTCAACTTTATATTATCATATAATATCTCACTTAGTCAACCTTGGACACACCATATGGGAACTATAGCCTCATTGATATTCCAATGTGTTAAATTTACTCATAATGATGATATTTACAAGATTACAGGAGATATGAAGCCTTATAATTCTAAACAATTATAAGAATGTGTTGTTTTAAAAATTCCCACCCTTTCACCTTTACCTAACATTCCCTTTCATGAATCTCAATGATTTAACTACCCTATCAACTTTACTAGAGGTTATAATAGCCACCCTAAACTTGTGAAAAATATCCTACCTAACCTATTAGATTAAATGATGATAAACCAAATGAGATCAATTTGAAAATCAAAACCTATAATCTCCCTTCACAGATAATTACTCAATTACATCCATCTTTATAACACCAATCTTGATAAAAACAAATCAATGAGATTCTTGTCACTCTATCCAAGACTAAATAATCCATTCCTCATGCTTATTATATCAATAATATAATTGATGATTTCACTATAGATATTCATAATTTTTATTAATATGATGGATATATATTAAATGACCCATTTATAGATAGTTTCACTTTAGATAAAAACATAGAAATAATTAAATATTGTTATTCTTTACAACACTTCTTTACTATTATTAGTTTTATTAATGTAGTTCCTTCTCATTATACTACATCTAACATTATATTTTCTTCACTTGATGTTCACATGTTGTAGATGGATAAAAAACACACTAATTCTCACCTAGTCACTAATTAGCCTCTTCAAAGTATGATTCTTGATCATGCCATGATGAGACCATATTAGTTCACTAGGCTTTCTAATCCTTCAAGTTTGCTCTATCTTGAGATGTCAGCTACATTACACTACCTCACATCACAAAAATTTATCATAATTATTATTCCTATCATAGACACTACTCTGAGTTGTACTACTAATGGTGATGAACCTTTTCCTAAGCTTAATACTCTACCTACATGATGGGTGGATGATTCTTATTGTGAGTTTCATAAAGTTGATGGTCACTGGGCCAAGGATTATTAAGCACATTAGTATTAGAGGTACAATAACTGATAGGGGGGAGGTTAATTAGTGATCCTAGATATTTATATCTCAATTCTAATCCTTTTAAACAATTAGACAATCAACATATATCAAATTGATCAAATACCATTAACAAGAGAGGTCATTCAATCAATGCATACACAAGATCAAACATACAACACATAGTTCCTATGGGAAACCCTCTGTTTCTAATGCAAAATTGCTTTCTACATTCAAAGAAGAAATAAGAAACTAAAAGAAATGGTCAAGGCTAGAAGTACCTGATAAAGTCGTGCGCACCAAAATCAGACGTTGGAAGATTCTCCTCTTTTGCTGTGGAGGAATGACACCTGTGAATAAAAAGCTAAAACACGGAAAAACGTTAGTTAAAGATACGGTGGGCTGTCAGGCGAACGCCTGATCCCGGAAGTACGAAGACTCCCTAGAAGGATATTAACCCACTGATAAAAAAAAGCAGAATATTGGACGAAAGTAGATAATAATGAAAGATAAAATAACAGAAAATAAAAGTGCGTACCTGATATGCAGCACTGTTCTACACAGTCACCGGCGTCGGTCTCTGTGGTGCCGGCGTCGGTTAGGAAGGTACCAACGTCAGTTTAGGTGCCGTCGTCGGTCGGGGTATTGACCGGCGTCGGTAGGGGCAGGTTCTGGAAAAGTCTGAACAGGTTCGGGACAGGGTCTGGGAGAGTCGGGACAGGTTCAGGGATGTAAACGAGGGATGCTGGGTCTGAACAGAGTCGGGATAGGGTCTGGGAGAGTCGGGACAGGTTCAGGGATATAAACGAGGGATGCTGGGTCTGAACAGAGTCAGGACAGGGTCTGATAAGGTCAGGGTAGGGTTTTGGATAGAGTCGGGACAGGTTCTGGGCAAGGTCAGGTCGGGTCTGAACAGAGTCTGGGGGTTTGAAGAATCGGGATGACAGAATTGATAAAGAATAACCAAGGAAGAAATAAAACAAATGGAATAGATACTTACCTGCCAGAAGACGCGATGAGAGCCATAGTTGGAGTTGTCTGTGCAGTGCCAGATTGAGTGCAGATTGGTTGATGCCGAGAGTGTTGATGCCGGAGTGTTGATGTCAGAGTTTGCAGGTTGATGATTGCTCGGGTTTGATTGATCAGCGTTTCGAATAGCGTTCAGGGCTCTGGTCTCGAATGGTTGGCATAGGTTGATGAAGGTGAGAGACGGTTCCAGAGATGGTTCATCAACCGTTTCGGGAAACCGAATGATAACTGGTAACGGATAACGGCAAGGTGACCGACATCGGCAGGATTGCCGACGTCGGCCGATAGGTGACCGACGTCGGCGACATCGGTCGGGTAAAGACCGTCGTCGGCAGATGCATAATGGGGATAGAGTCTACCTTTAGCTCTGTGCTAATTTTTACATGCTGCCAGGGTCAAGGTTGGTGGAACAAGTGATCGATAAGGGTTCAATAGGCAAAGAAGAATAAGACGGGGAATGACCAGGGGAGTCGACACGATTTCGGTGTCTACATTTGCCCCTTTTTGTCTTGTTGGTTGTTCTGGATGAACTGCAAGACAAAAATAGGAGTGAATGCCCCAGGTGAGGGATAAGGTTGATTTCATCTTGTTGGTTGTTCGAATGAACTGCAAGACAAAAATAGGAAGCGAAATGCCCCGAGTAAGGATAAGGTATCCCCCCTCAAAGCAGGAGTCGAGGGAAGGGAACCGGGAATCGGGTGCTAGTTTGACAAAGAGCGGATGAAAAAGGAGTGAGGGTGAACACTGTAAAGGTCGTGATTGCGCGCATACCACTGCACGAGATGGTCAGGCCAAAGTGTCGCAGGTCAAGGGTCGAGGAGTGCCAAAATTGAAGTAACCGGGCCCCAGCATTTAGTCGTCTGCTGATTGGGTCACTCAATCTAAGCTGAAGCTCCAAATGGGTCGTCGTGTTCCAGGTATCCCAGGCTCAGGAAGTGCTCCTAAAAATGCGAAAAAGTCACAAGTAGTGTGGATCAACCGGCTTGCGATCCTATACTTGTGAGGGTCCAAAAAGGTCTGCGCACAATTCTGCTAACCAGTCATGAGGTAGCATACATGCAAAAACAACCAAGGCAACAATGTCTTGGAAGTGGTCGAGGTCGGAGGAGATGGGCATGATCTCCAATGGTTGGTGGTCGATGGATGGATGAATGGATGAAAGGATGCGGCCGAGCTAACCCCAGAAGACCCCATGTCAACTGAGTGCTGCCTACATAGCCCTGGTGATAGGGCCTCAGGCCGATGTAGTTCTCCCTAGAAGGGAGGAAGGGTCAAAGGGATGGTGAGGAAAAAAAAGATGTTGCAGCCTTTTCCAAATGGTGTATTCTGCAACATTGGTTGAGGGGTTTTTCATCCCTAACAATATTCCATATGCGTGATGGATGTATGCTAAAAATGAATTGAGGTCTATTTATGCTTCAGCAAGTAGTGGTTTATGCTGAACATAAATTGTGGTGAGTCGATAGTTTCCATGTGTATTGGTGTCCATAGAAACTAGGGTGAACAGGAGAGGTCATGTTGATGGTCTGAAAAGAGAGTTGAGTTGAGTTGATTGACAAGTGATGAGGGTGAATGTGACCAAAGTGCAGAAGAAGTGAAAAGCATATTGCTCTTTCATTGACAAGGACCAAAAAGATAGCATAGATAGGGGTTATGAGAACCAAGAGCCCCATTCATGCGTGACGTCGTTGACCATAGTTATGTTAGAGCGGTAATCGAATCACTTAGACATTAAAGTGAGCTCGAAGTCCCTTGAGCAGGTGATAGGAGGAGGAAAGAGGGTAACCCATTTTAAGAGCAGAGATAACTTTGCCCCTTTTTATAGGAGACCCTGAGACAGCTATAAGTCAAGTCCGTGACTCGTTTTTTTTTTTTTTTGGCGCAGACTGATCAATGCGGGAAGCCTGCATAGAGATGTCATTTGCTTGGTGGTCAGTTTGTGAAGCTGATCAATGCGGGAAGCTTCTAAACTAATGTTGTTTATTGCCAGATTAGTCATAGCCATCCTTCGAGGGAGTGGTCTAGATTTTTGTGTTTAATATAAAGGCTTTTGAATAGCTGTCCTTCGAGGGAGCAGTCTATTTATTACAGCAATGATAGTACAGCTATCCTTCGAGGGAGCAGTCTATTTTTTGTGATTTTGATATTGATATAGTGACCATGGATATGTTTTGACATCTTGATTTGTTTTGATAGAAGTGTGAGTCATGGACAAGATTGTAGAAGTTCAAGGACGCCCCTTTTTATTAGGACAAAGCATCCATACATCATAAAAGGGTTATAGGAATTGTTAAGAGGAATAGGGTTGAAAGGAAGTAGGATGAAGAGGACGGGGATTTCTTAAGGGATGAGCTCAAGTTAAGTCTCAAGTGGACGAATACTCGACTAGCAGTAGAACGGTCGCAGATGCAACGCATTAAGAGGCTCAGGTTCTGGGTGTCCATCAAGAGAAGACAGACGATAAGTCCCTGATCCATACTTGTGCGTGATAATAAAAGGTCCGAGCCAATTAGGAGCAAACTTGCCTTGTTTACTTCGCTCCATATTGGTCACGTGTTGATTCTCTTTGAGGATGAGGTCTCCGATGTTGAAATCTCGTTCTCGCAAATTTTTGTCATAGGTGCGCTTGATGCGATGTTGATAGACATGGAGATGATTAAGGGCAACAAGATGGTGTTCGTCAAGTAACTCAAGTTGAGCTAAGCGATCTTGACGAAAGTCATCGTTGGAAAGGATATCATGTAGAGAAATGTGGAGAGACGAGATCTGTACTTCGAGAGGTAAGACAACCTCTGTTCCGTACACGAGAGAAAAAGGGGTAGCACCCGTAGAGGTTCAGATGCTAGTGCGGTAAGCCCACAAAGCGAAGGGAATGTGAATGTGCCAATCCTTGCATGTGTCACTGACCACTTTCATGAGAATTTTGGTGAGAATTTTGTTGGAAGCCTCGGCCTACCCATTTGCTTGTGGGTAGTAAGGCGAAGAGAAACTGAGTTTGATACCGAAGGAGTCGCATAGCTTTTGGACAGTTTTGTTTTTGAAGGACTTGCCGTTGTCAGTGATGATTTTATGAGGGACACCGAAACGACAGATGATATGGGTGTTGATGAAGTCGACAATCTTGTCGGCTTTTGTGGAGACGAGAGGAATGGCTTCCACCCACTTGGTGAAATATTCAGTGGCTGTGATGATGGATTGATGACGAAGAGACGAATGAGGGTTAATCTCACCGATGAGATCTAAACCCCACTGAGAAAAAGGCCAGAAATCTTGACCAATTTGTAAGGCGTGACTGGGGAGATGAAGCAAGTTAGAGTGCTGCTGACACTTGATGCAACGCCGAACATAATCGCTACAGTCTTGATGAAGGGTAGGCCAATAATAGCCCAGATGAAGGATGCGCTTGGCAATCGAATTTCCACTGAAATGTCTGCCACAAATCCCATCGTGGACTTGTTGGATGGCGTGAGATGCTTCAGTGGAGGTGAGACAACGAAGAAGGAGGCCGTCGAAGCCTCACTTATAGAGAAGACCCCCTAGCATGGTATAGCGAGCAGTACGCTTGATAAAAGCTCGTCGTGCATTACTAGAGAGGTTGGGAGGAATGATAGAGAGAGATAAGAAGTCCACAAGTTGCTTATACCAAGCATCTTGTGGGCTAGGGTCTATAGTGTTGACATGATGAATGTGAGGAGAGATATATGAAGGCAACGGCACACGACGCACCGTGACAAAAAGTCTAGATGTAGATGAGGAAGATGGGATATGTGAAGCGAGAGAAGCCATAGTGTCAGCAAACTTGTTCGTGGATCGAGGAACAGTCTGCAAGAGGAAATGGTCGAAAGATGCAAGGAGAATGTCAGCACGATTTTTGTACCTTTGCAAAATTTCATTTTTACAGAGGTATGAACCGTTGACCTGATTGACGACGAGCTGCGAGTCACCGAAGATGTTGATGGACTTAATGCTGAGAGAGAGGGCGGTCTGAAGTCCCAAAATTAAGGCCTCGTATTCGGCCATATTATTGGTACAATCAAAGTTGAGTTTGAAAGATAAAGGCATGGGCTCCCCTTCGAGTGGGATGAGAATGACCCCAGCACCTCCACCTAGTTGACATTTGGATCCATCAAAGAACATAGTCATCTGATAGGTGGTGTCGTCAGAGGAAAGCGCAGCGATAGACTCGTCAGAGAATTCACACTGTGAAGGTTGAGTGTTAGGAAGAGGGGCATCTGCTAGTTGATCAGTGATGGTTTGCCCCTTGATAGATTTCTGCTGGATGAATTCGAGATCGAACTCAGCAAGTAGCATGAGCCACCGAGCCATACGTTGATTTTGATATGGCTTGGAGTGCATATATTTGAGAGGGTCGGTGTGGGTGATGACAAAGGTTTTGTGACTGAGAAGATAGTGACGAAGCTTAGTAGCAGCAAAGACTAACGCCAAATAGAGTTTCTTGATATGGGTATACCGAGTTTCATAGTCGACCAGTGTTCGGCTGATATAATAAATGGCTTGCTCACGGTGATGCTCGTCTCGGTGCGCGATCATGGCACCTAACGAATGGTGAGTGGCAGAGATATAAAGGCAGAAGGGTTGGTCGTCTTTAGGTGGAATGAGAACTGGTGGAGAGACCAGATAGCGTTTTAAGGCTTCAAAAGCCTCTTGATAGTCCTTATCCCATGTAAAAATGACGTCCTTCTTAAGGAGATGATGAAAAGGTTGGCAGCGGTCAGAAAGCTGCGAGATGAAGCGACGAATGGACTGGAGCTTGCCTTGCAAACTGCGAAGCTGCTTGAGATTGGTCGGGGGAGGCATTTCGAGGATAGCGCGAATCTTGGCGGGATCTATCTCGATGCCACGGAAGGAAATGATGAAGCCAAGAAGCTTGCCAGAGAGGACCCCAAAGACACATTTCTTGGGGTTTAGACGGACATTGTACTGAAGAAGACGAGAAAAGATGATGTTGAGAATGGTCAGATGGTCATGGTAAAATTTGGATTTGTCGAGAAGGTTGTCCACATAATCCTCCATGATTTTGTGGAGGAGATCGTGAAAAATGTAGGTCATGGCACGCTGATAAGTGGCACCTGCGTTCTTCAAGCCGAAAGGCATGACTCGATAGCAAAAAGTCCCCCATGGGGTGATGAAAGTAGTCTTGTGCTGATCTTCCGGAGCAATCAAGATTTGATTGTATCCTGAAAACCCATCCATAAGAGATAGCATCTCATGGCCGACCGTAAGATCAACAAGCTGGTCAATGTTAGGAAGAGGAAAGTCGTCTTTAGGACAGGCTAGATTAAGGTCACGATAGTCTGTGCAGATCCGAATCCCCCCAGTTGCCTTGGTGACTGGGATGATGTTAGAGACCCACTGTGGATAATCGATGGGCTGGATGAAGGAGATAGAAAGGAGACGCTGAAGCTCCTCCTTAACAAGGAGGGCAATGCGAGGATGCATCTTTCGAAGCTTTTGCCTGACAGGCTTAGCCTCTGGTTTGGTGACAATGTTATGGGTAACGATGGTGGGGTCGATGCTAGGCATATCACTGTAAGTCCAGGCAAAGGCCTTGTTATGGTCGGAGAGGAACTGGGTATAGTCAAGCTGCTCCTGAGCGTCTAAAGATTGGCCAATCTTTAAGACATGAGGAACATCAGAAGAAGGAAGGTTGATGTCAATGGTTGATTCATTTAACATAACCTGGGTCTCAGAAGGGAGGGAGCGCTGGATGAAAGAATCATCAGCGCCCATGTAGGAAAGAATGGCGTCATCGTCAACGCAGTGAACAGTGTGAATGGTTGCCGACTCATCTTCGATCATGGTGGGAAGAATGAGAGGGAGAGACTTGGATACCCCATTGAGCTGATAAGTCAAGGGGTCCAGGCGGATGGTGTTTATGGAAAAAAAAAAAAACTAGGAGGAATGGAAACCACTGACTCCGTAGGTGAAGGTGACAAAATAGGCGAGTGTGGAGGATATTGATCAAGGATTGATTCAGGATAAAGGTCTACAGGGTCTTGAGTGGGGTCGTGATATCCCAGACCATACCGTTTCTTGGCGTCGTCATCATTGAGCGGTTGGATAGGCTGATGGGAGCCCTGCTCATAGCGTCCAAAACCAAAACCCTTCCATGCACACCTGTAAAGGTAAGTATGTGCAAAGGCGGGGTTGCCAAGAAACAAAAAATCTGATGTGAAAGGTTGGGGTGAAGAAAGAGGATTACCGTCAGTAGGAGCTTGATTAAGCCCCCCATAGACGAGGTTGGTGCGGAGGTGAGGGGGACCATAAGGTATGATCATCCCGATCCGATGGTCGTAGCTGGGGCTGTGATGAAGGCGTCCATACTTTTACAGAGTTTGGAACATGTCTAAAGCCAGCAAGCGATACTCTCCCAATGAAAGTCTTTGGAAGACGTCTTCCATGGGGTCTGTGGTTGTCGCTTGAAGGGGAGGTGTAAGGGCGATCGCCTGTTGCGAACTGGTCAAAGCTTCTGCGGATGGAGGCGGTGTCGGGGTTGACGGTTTGATAGGAATGAGGACATCGTTTGGACGGTAGGTGGTATTGCATGTTTTGAAAGGTGAAGGGTCAGCGGGAATGGTGTGGACTTGTTCGTCATGCTCAAACTTCACACAACGGTGCAGGGTGGAGGGGACACAGGCCATGGCACGGATCCAGGGTCGGCCCAGCAAGATGTTGTATTGCAACTCTCCTTCGATGATGTAGAAGAGCTCCGGGACTGTGCGTGGACCAACGCGGATATGAAGGATGACTGTGCCAATGGTCGTGGCAATGGTGTCATTGAAAGAGCGTAAGATCACATCAATTTTGGAGACGCAATTCTTGGGAAGAGCCAACTGATCAAAGGCATGAGTGGAGATGATGTTGATGCTAGCGCCCCCGTCGATCATAACGCGTTTAATGTGTGTCCGATCGATGTAGGCAGTGATGAAGAGGGCGGCGTCCTGATCTCCCATGTTGGATGTAGGAATCTCAGAATCGCTGAATGTGATGGAGGCAACAGGGGCTAAGGAGTGGACAAGGGCAGCAAGTGGCTGGGGATCCTTAGGTTGGACCTCCACTGCCTGCAGGGCTTGGATGAGGGCCTGACGATGTTGGGGTGAGGTTTGGATGAGATTGTAGAGGGACATCTTCACAGGCGTCTGGTGAAGCTATTTCAACATGGAGTCGTGGATTGGTCCGGAAGAGGAAGAAGAAGAAGAAGAGGGTTGAGGCGTGCCAAGGATAGAAATCTTAGGCTTAGGCAGTTGAGGTGGATTGACAAAAGGGTAGGTCCAAGGGATGGCGGCTTTTTCTTTCGCCTTATCCTTTTGTGACCTAGTGGTGATGTGAATGGCATTGATTTCAAGGATGGGAGGTGAAGATGATGAAGGGGTTGTAACCGGTTGATGAGATGTGGATGGGTTTGAAGAGGTTGAAGGGTTGTGAGAAGGAGTCGGGGGGCGGTCGAAAGTGTCCTCAAAGAGAAGAGTGTCTTTGTCCAGATAACGGCGAATGACAGCCTTGAGGGCACAACAAGTCTCAGTGTCATGTCCTGGTGTACGATGATATAAACAAATCTTTGTGTCGTCGAACCAGGAAGGTTTAGACCCGAGAGGTTGAAAGGGCTTGATGGGTGGAAGAGTTATGCTAGAAGTTTGCAAAAGTCATTGCAAGATCAAAGAGTATGAGCCCACTAAAGGATCAATGCTCATCGATGTATGCAATGTCGGTGACTTTTGCTTGGGCGAAACGGGAGGGGGTTTTCGTACCACCTTCTGGGTTGATGGTGCGATGACAGGCGGAGACGGTACACTCTTCGTGAGAGGTATCAACCTTTTGGGAGAGGGTAGGCTAGCGGTAGGTAAAGGAAGCAAAGGAGGCAACTGGTTTTGGTTAGAGGTTGAAGCGGGAAGGACTCTGGTTAAGGTTGAAGGATGCGGGCCCAAAATGGAGGGCAATGGTGACAGAAGAGGAGGCATTCGCCTCTGTGGTTTGGCAGTCTTTTGAGATTTAGGTTGAAGACTACTATTGTTTGAAGTTTGGGTTAAGTCCACCTTCACTTGTGGATGAGTGAGGTTGGAGACGGGGCGAACGCCAAGTGATTTGATAGGTTTAGGCAGAGTAGATGAGGGTTTTGGTTTTGATGAAGTTGATGAAGATGTAGATGGTTTGGAAGTGGAGATCAGATTTTTGTTGATAGTCTTAGGAGGTTCCGTCATGGGTGGATTAGCAGCATGAGATGAGAGGGCCCGGGCTTGTTGAAGAGCTGTGAGACGGTCCCACAATCCCTGATGTTCCACTTTCCTAGAAGGGAGAAGTTCGAGTCTCTCCACTAGTCGGGAAAATGGCTGAGAAGATGCGGGATGAGGTTTAGGCTCTTGAGAAGATGCCAATGGTTGTGGGACTGAAGGTGAGACAGATGTAGTAGTCTCGGGCCCAAAGCATGGTGAAGTTGTGACAGGTTCATGTTTGGTTGGAGATGAAGGAGAGATAGGTTCTTCTCTGGGTGGAGAAGAAACTGGTGAATGAAGCTCCTCAAGCGGGTAAAGGGCAGGGATGATAGTGCCCTCCACTTGTGGTCGAGGATTAGGAAAGGTTGGGTCCTCCATGGGCAGCAAGAAGGAAGATGGTGAAACTGGCGGTGCTGGTAAGGTCGAGGCGTCCTCCAAAATGAGAGAAGTCGAGGGAGAACTAGCCGGAGAAAGAGGTTCGTGCACATGTGATGGACTGATGGATGAACTCACCTCTTGGGGTTGGTTAGAAATGAGGGGCGAGACCGTATTGACTGTTCGAATATTATGTTCATGGGTATTGTCAGTCAAGGTCTGGACGTTGTTTTCGGTTGGTGGATGATTAGGGAATGGTTATTTGAAGATATTGATACCCTGATTAGGAGGGGCATTAGGATTTTCGAGGATGAGGTCACCCTTTTCCAACATGTCTTGGACTATGTTTTTAAGGGTTTTACAGTTGCCCGTGTCATGACCTTTAACACGGTGGTAGTGGCAGAAGTCATTCTCCCTATACCACGCAGGAATGGCGCGTGAGGGATCAAATTGTGGTGGAGGTCGGATCTGAGGGAGGTTGATGGCCCCTTGTTTGACGAGTTTTTCCAGCACAGACGCGTATGATTCTCTAAGTGGAGTAAACTGTCGCTGTATGTATCTCTGCTGAAATTGGCGAGTGGCACTCATGGACGTGGATGGTTCAGGTTGATTAGTTGAAGGTGAAGAAGAGGAAGATCTAACAACCACAGCATTTGCTGAGGCTTTAGATTTAGGATTGGACGAGGAGGGCTTAGAAGAAGGGTCATTGGTTTTGGAGTTGGGATTCTTACTCCGCAACTTAACTTTATTCTCCTCAACGGCACGTAACTCAAGTTTACGAGCCATCGTGAAGGCTTCATCAAAAGTGCGGAAGGTTTGAACCCTCAAGGTAGAAGAAATATGTTTAGCACAGGGTTGAGAGAAAAGTTCAATAAGCTCAGGCTGAGGTAAGGAAAATGAAAGTTGATTGATAAGGCTCCTCCACTGAGCGACGAAATCAGCAATAGATTCATCCTCAAACTGGCGAATAGAATAGAGGTCTGTGATAGAGACCTTCTTGGTGATATTGATGGAGAAATGATCGAGGAAGAGCTGGGCCAGCTGAGTGAACGTGAGGATGGAATGGCTGGGAAGAGAGCTGTACCAGTCAAGTGCAGCACCCGAGAGGGACATGGGAAACGTGCGTAAGAGCAACGCATCATCGTGGGTGATAAGGTAACAGGCATGTCTGAATACCCGTAAATGTTGTTGTGGGTCTTCCTTGCTCTGGAAACGAGAAAACTTAGGAAGTTCCCACTGGCTGGGATATGGTCTGATGGGGACAGAAGGATGGATGGGCTCGTTGCAGATTTGTTCATACGAGAGAGTGTTGCGTGAGCCGATAATGGAGGTCTCTAGGTTGGACATTTTATCCATCAGCATCTTGATAATATCTACTGACGGATTGGCAGGTGGAGCACCTCCTAGATTGTAAGGTGCTTGAAAGAGGCTGGAAGAGGTATACGACGTAGTCGGTTATACCAATAAGGGCGCAACGTACGGATGACTAGTCGTAGGGACAGAAAAAGTGACTAAGGATGATTGGATGGAAGGCATGGCTAGGTTTGATGTTGTCATGGGAGGTTGGTTAGAGGTAACATGGGCTAACGGATGGGTAGCCACCCTAGTGTTGATAGGAGTAAGGGTGGGCGGAATAGAGATGACCAGGTTTTGAAAGGGGGTAGAAAGTGGTTGAGTGGACTGAGATTGATTGGGGGCCGAAACCCCAGTGAAAGTGGGCCCAACGACGGAAGGAGAGGCCACACTTGGATGGTTGGTGAAAGGTTGGTCATTGGTTGAGGCAACAGCCTGGGTGTCTAAGGGTTGGACTACGGACGTTGTTGATACGACCGCAGTTGCGAGGAGAGAAGTCGGCATTCCATAAATTGGATTGCCAAAGGGGTCTCGCGTTTGGCTATTCACGAGATAGTGTTGCAGGGCTTTGGTATTGAGGTCCAAGAATCGTGCGAAGTCTTGGTCCCCTTCTGGGATAATAGGCGTTTGGGTCGGAGATGGTCTGGTAGGAGTTATTTCAGTTTCCGAGTTGAACTCCATTATAGGGCTGGTTGTAGGCGGGGTAGATGGAAGAGGATGATGCCTCGCGTGATCGACTAGAGCCTTGGCTTGGCTACGAGTCAGAACCATTCAAGGCAAGGAAGAACGTCCTCACAAGCTCAAACAAGCAGATAGGAACCAAAAAGATGAAGACACAAGCAGATCCTAAAACCCTAGAAGTAAATTATTAGGATTATAGTGGCTTATGCCTTAGAATATGTGTGTAGAGGAAGATTGGCTTTGTGAGTTGGGTCCTAGAAGAAGCAGTCTATGGATGGTTTCGGGTTTTGTTATGGTGCTCAAGAAATCTGTGTTAGCTTTCGTACAGGCCTGGTGCTAAGGAGCAAGCTCCCCTCACTTCACGATTCCAGTGGTTAGCTGGTTTCGCTTAGCCAAAATATACTTCCACTAGAGTTTATCCTCCGCCAGAGAACGGAGTGGGCTTCCCCCTTGGTGATGAAATCCAAGTAGGGTCACCGGGACGGGTAAGGTATCCGCTGGGGGATGAAATCCCAGTCGGGCCTTGTCTCAGGTAAGTTTTATGTTTGTTTTGTGCAGGTGGTTTGGTCGTGTAACATCAAGTGATCTAGATTAATTCAATATGCGGTTTAATTACTATGTGTGGTCTAAAAGATTCAGGCAAACAGAAATGAATGCAAAATGTTTTAATGCCCAAGTCGAAATGTTTGTTTGTATGAAGATGAATGGAGAAAGAGTCGAAGAATATGAGTTTTAACTAGTCTAGAAGTGCAAGAAAGAAAGAAATGTTCATTTTAGTTCTGCTTATGATGTCGTTTAAGAAGAGACGAAAGGAGGCGAAAAGGAAGAAACCTAATGCACCTAAATGAACGAAAGAAAGAAAGAACCCAAGGAGGACCTAGGGTCCCATCGGGCGTGCTAGAATGTTTCTAATGCAAAATTGCTTTCTACATTCAAAGAAGAAATAAGAAACTAAAAGAAATGGTCAAGGCTAGAAGTACCTGATAAAGTCGTGCGCACCGAAATCAGACGTTGGAAGATTCTCCTCTTTTGCTGTGGAGGAATGACAACTGTGAAGAAAAAGCTAAAACACGGAAAAATGTTAGTTAAAGATACGGTGGGCTGTCAGGCGAACGCCCGACCCTGGAAGTATGAAGACTCCCTAGAAGGATATCAACCCACTGATAAAAAAAAGCAGAATATTGGATGAAAGTAGATAATAATGAAAGATAAAATAACAGAAAATAAAAGTGCATACCTGATATGTAGCACTGTTTTGCACAGTCGCCAGCGTCGGTCTCTGTGGTGCCAGCGTCGGTTAGGAAGGTGCCGACGTCGGTTTAGGTGCCATCGTCAGTCGGTGTAGTGACCGGCGTCGGTAGGGGCAGGTTCTGGAAAAGTCTGAACAGGTTTGGGACAGGGTCTGGGAGAGTCGAGACAGGTTCAGGGATGTAAATGAGGGATGCTGGGTCTAAACAGAGTCGGGACAGGGTCTGGGAGAGTCGGGACAGGTTCAGGGATATAAACGAGGGATGCTGGGTCTGAACAGAGTCGGGACAGGGTCTGATAAGGTCAGGGTAGGGTTTTGGATAGAGTCAGGACAGGTTCTGGGCAAGGTCAGGTCAGGTCTGAACAGAGTCCAGGGGTTTGAAGAATCGGGATGACAGAACTGATAAAGAATAACCAAGGAAGAAATAAAACAAATGGAATAAATACTTACCTGCCAGAAGACGTGATGAGAGCCATAGTTGGAGTTGTCTGTGCAGTGCCGGATTGAGTGCAGATTGGTTGATGCTGAGAGTGTTGATGCCAGAGTGTTGATGTTGGAGTTCGCAGGTTGATGATTGCTCGGGTTTGATTGATCAGCGTTTTGAATAGCATTCGGGCTCTGGTCTCGAATGGTTGGCGGAGGTTGATGAAGGCGAGAGACGGTTCCAGAGACAGTTCGTCAACCGTTTCGGGAAACCGAATGATAACTGGTAACGGATAACGGCAAGGTGACCGACGTCAGCAGGATTGCCGACGTCGGCTGATAGGTGATCGACGTCGGTGACATCGGCCGGGTAAAGACCGTCGTCGGCAGATGCATAATGGGGATAGAGTCTACCTTTAGCTCTGTGCTCATTTTTACATCCTTCCAGGGTCAAGGTTGGTGGAACAAGTGATCGACAAGGGTTCAATAGGCGAAGAAGAATAAGACGGGGAATGACCAGGGGAGTCGACACGATTTCGGTGTCTACACCCTCATAAGGAATAAAACCCACTCTTAATCCTATAACACATAGACTACTTGTCCTATAATAAATTACAAACAAGAGACTAGTCAACTCATTTAGACTAGAAAACCTTGATCAAATCCTCTTGACCAAAGGCCTTTAGTGAAATACATGTTTCACAAGGAACAACTATCCTTAAGGAATACCAAGTCATTTAGAACCTCTTTTTAATACCTACACATTATAATCAATTTATTCAACACCTGATTATGGATCTATGATATTCTAACCCTGAACAAACTCCCTCTCTATCTCATATAGGCCTCTCACATAGGCATACCACAATCTCTCTTCCTCCACACAAATTGTCCTCATATGCATACTTAGACCTATTCACATATTTTAAAACTAAAATATCACTATGATGACATTATAAATATGACCTAAAAGTCATACACATAGTCAAAAAACTATTCTACTCATCAACTCATCCAACAAGCACACAATCTATCAACTCTTTACCAACCACCCTTGCATAAGTCTCACTCAAGTCTCTCACAAGTCTATAAACCATCTCATTTAGTTTTAATATTCATAAATAATTAATTAATTATCAAGTCTATAATATTTACTTATTCAATGGAATACATGCCTTCACCCTTGAGGCATCTTACATGGGTCACACTTAAGCACAACACACTTTTGAATAAGCCTAAGTCACCTTTTAGGTCCTATGAAGACCCATTCATCTCTTTCACGCTTATACAAAAAAACTAAGAAAAATGGACTACCTAAAAATACATAGACCCAATCCACATGATTCTTTTGACATCCTAAAATTATCACAATTTCCAAAACACTCTTTTACTAAATTAGAATTTGCTCAAACAATATTTTGTGCACATAGTCCCCATGAATGAACACACATACACCTTCTTAGCAATTGTTCATACTACGTATGATTGGTAAAACATTAATAATGCACATATATGTCCCTCATTAATTTTTAAAAACTCTTAAATAAATAATTAATCATGAGACATTAAAAAAACATCAACACAAGATCGAACAATCTTCTCAGGTTACTTACAGAACATGCATGAACACATAGTCAAATTTGAACCTAAATATATTTGATTATAAAAAATTTAAAACTTTAAAATTTATAATTCCAAATGTGCCATGGATTTTTATTTAACTTAAATTTTTATATCATGAGAAAATTTGTTCTGGATCAAAATTTATAACCAAAATATAAAGCACTAGTTTTTCCTTTGTTAAATTCAAATATTCAAATGTGAACAGTCATAGTTAAACCTCAGTCACTTTTCTCACATATAATGTTCTCATGTCTTCAGACTAAACACATACCATAGATATTATTCAATCTTTAATGTAAATATCACCACTACCCAAATTTTAAACCTTAAATATTTGATCTCATCTCATGCAATCTTGTAATATTGACTCAATGTGTACCATTGATCTTTTATACATATCTCAATCTTTATTTATGTTAAGCATTAGATAGTTTAAAATAATCTCACTTAAATCACACCATTGATATATATATTTAAAAAAATCCACAAGCTATTATATTTTGGAATAATCTTGATCTTTACCTCTACTCAATGTTGAACAATGAACACTTGTCCTAATCTTGCTACATCCTGACGTCTTGGAATAAACACACTCTGTTAATCATTTTGTAAGAAGATTGGTCTTTAGATTTTTTTAACCAATGAAAAATTTGGCTCATTTGAATTTTTTTGTACCATATATCTTCACTATATGATCACCCATAAATTTTTGGATTTGCATCTAGTCCTAGTCTTTGAATTTGTGGAAAATAGACTATGGGGACCATTGTTATCTACCTAGAAGGCCAACTTTGAACCTCAATAATTTTTGTTGTAATTTGTTTCATGATATAAAATTTGGACCATATGATCTCCTCACATAATATAATCCAATAATGTTTAAAATTGATCCTCAAACCTTCATATGTGTGAGATATAATTCCATTAATATGCTCACTCCTATTTTTCTACCACAAATCCAACTAAGTCAAAAACTACTTGGAAGGCCAATTTTGAACATGCATATATTTTATCACACTTCATCACATAATATAAAATTTATCTTATATCAATTAGGCACAAAAATAAATAAACCCATATGATAAAATTCTCCTAAAATATCCACATGTTCAAGATATGCTATCACCAAACTGCTTACTCAATTCTTTCTTGCCTCATACAATTTTTTTTAAGTATGGGAAAACACTATCAAACTACTTGGAACCCAAATTTTCACTTGAATATATTTTTTCATGTTTATTTTAATGACATAATATTTATCACATAATAAATAGGTACAAATGTGATCATAACCATATGACCAACTCCCCCTGACTCATCTACACATGGTAATAGTGACATCAGTAGATTGCCTACTCAGATTTTCTATTGTAAGACCCAAAATGTCTAGATGAAAATAATGATCAAATCAATGAAATATAACTATGCACAAAATAACTCAAATAATTATTTAATTATGATAGGAACCATTTCACATCCTCAAATCATCGTACTCATCCCTGAACATCTTTAAATACTCAAACTCTAAAGATCAACCAAGTATCCTTTAAGCATAATAGGACAAACACATTACACACTTTATTATTATAACTTAGACTATCAAGGCACTTCATCCAATCACTAGGAAACCTCCATGACATCATTTAAATATCTTCAATAATCTCCCACTTTTCCATTGATGTCAACAACCATCATATAAAAATATACAACTCATTTTCTTTCTCTCTCTTTAAGCACTCCACAAAAAATGAACTCCCCCCCCCCCGCCTTTCACACAATGAAAAAGTGGGAAACAACTAATACTAAGGACCTAAAAATACCACCAATAGGATATGAACTTCATATAAATATGATAAAACTTCCCCCTTACGTTGAGCCTACATCTTCTTGCCTTGACAACTTCCTCTTACTCCATGCCAACACTCTATTCAACCAAGCACTATAACCAATGAATAAATAACACAAAAAGTACTAAAATATGATTAAAAAAATCAAAAAATATCTAAAAGGTACTCCACCTAATATCTCTAATACATTTCACATCTTGAGCATCTTTATATCTCCATACACCATGAAGAATCAACACATAGGCTTATTATCCTTCTATCTCAAGCTACCTTAAGGAACACCAAAATAACTTCATGCCACTTAAAAAAAAGAAAAATGATCTATAACAACCTTATAACTCTTTTTGAAACATATATACCTTTATCTTTAGAAAACATTGAGCAAAAACATCACATCTTCATTACTAGGCCTGTCTACACCCCTTATAGCCCTACCAAAAAATTTTAGAGCCCAAAACTTTAAGTACACGCACATTAAAGACTTTAAAATTCATATCTAGATCAATCTCATATACCCCCTCAATCACACCAATTTTCATTACCTATCTCATCCTCTAATACATACTTCCTTCACAAGCCAACTTACCAATTAGGCCTCCATCTTGACAAATACATGAACATTTTTAAAGCCACAAACCTTAAAATATATATAAATTTTTATTTTAAAACCCATTTGGATCATTAAAATTATTAATAATCCTTATACCTCAACTCTTAAGGTAGACCCTTTATCTAACAAAGCCCAAAACCTTAGAATCATAAAACAAATAGAGTCAATAAAATTCCTTCTGGTCAACATCCACCTCGAAAACTTCTTGTAAAATTGGAGATAAACATTACATAATTTTGGACCAATATTTGAGATTCCACATATTTTTAAAACCCATAAATCCTATAACCAATTTTAGGACCTGTTATAGACATCTAATTCCTAATACCATTTGTGTTGAAATTATCAATCTTACTCGAATTGCACTCAAATGCACGTTTTAGGTCAAAATATATAAAACACCCTAAGACATTTGAACTTGTCACTTATAATTTCCAATTTAGGTCAAAGTATCCCTAAATATGGAAATTCAATTTATGGGCCAACTAACTTTGATTAGATCATTTTAAGTCAAAATGATAATTTTGCCATTTAGTGCTCTGGATCACTCTTTTCTTCTAATTCATTAGTACACATCACATACATTTGTTGTTTGTTATTGGTAACATCCTAAAAGGAAATATGATTCTGGTGCATCTAACGTCACCTTCTAATTCTTCTCAATTAAAATTACAACTCAATAATATGACCTTTTGACCATTTTGATTAATTGAAGACCAATTTTCAAATAATTACACAAATGTTGATTAACCTTGTTTAAGGATAATTAATCCAAATCAAGATCTTAGTGGATTTTCCATGAGAGTTGTTGAATATTTATTTTTGAAAATTGATTCTTATTATCTACATCATCAGGTGACATCATTTCTTGGGAAGACATCCCTAGGCTATAAATGCCATAAATATCAAGATTATGGGTCACCCATGCCTAGTTAATGCCTCACATGCCTCTTAAATTCCCCTTCTTCCAAGGTCATGATGAAGATAATTATGGATTTACCAAATATTAGGATTATCCATGGCCACACATCTCGATCTTGAGATGGACAATCATGGTTGATCCTGACCAATCTAAAAAATCTATAAATAGAGAGGCCATAAACATCATTTCTAAGCTATTTTGGTGCAAGATTATTATGCTAAAATAGCTTTCAAATCTTTAATATTTAAAATTTATAATGTTAAATTGTTTCTACAAGGTTTTGTATTTGATCATAGTTTTTGTTTGCAAACTTCATTGGTAGGTTAGTTTAGTGATTTACAATCAAGAGCCTAGGTTTTATGGAGTGTTCTTGAGGCATTGGAGGATCTTACCACCATTCTTGATAAAGACAAGGATGCTTGATCAAGGGGGAACATGTTTTTGAGGCACGTGGGTATGGTGAATCCATTTGAGAAGGTAATATGATGTTTATTTTCTTTCATTTATTTCTTGCTATCCTTTATAATTCCCATAGGAATAGATAGGATTACTTAGTTTTTTATTCATTTTTCATGATTTATGGACTAATGTTTAACTAACTTGCTTTGTAATCCTCTCTACATATTTGTACACTTAGTGGGACCAAATGTATCTCACACCTAAAGGAGATCACTTTGTAACTTTAAAATATCCATTTACACCCTTAAAACTCTTTCAAATTGATTTTTTAACTTTATTTTACCATTTTTGTTTGCCACAGTTTTACTTAGTAACTGACATCGACAAGTAATACCGATATCAGTTACCTACTTAATCAACATCAATTAGCAAAACTAACATCTGTTAGATCTCAGTTAGCTAAAGTAACCATCATCAGTTGTAAAAATTAATGTTGATCACTGTGTTTTTCAAAAAACATAGACTCGAGAGTTACTTTTTCAAAGTTCATTGTTCCAAGCTAAAAAGAGCTTCAAAGCTAAATTACATATTGACATCTTTGCTACAATAATAATCTTTTACTTTGATAAAAACATGCTTAAATCACTTCTTGCATGCTTAAAATTCAATTAGCAACTTTGTTTTGGGTATTTAACATGGAATTTAAATGTTTTGGTGAATGTTTTCAAAATTTGCAACTAAAACCAAGGGGTCAAATGAACACAACCAAACATTTCATTTGGGTTTAAAATAGAACACACTTGTCAGTTCTTTCTTGAAATAGTTGTTTAAATCAAAATTTTGTTTGGAAAAAAGAGGAATGTTGTGTGTATGCTTTTCCATTTTTCCCCTATAGGGAATCCTTAGAATAAAAAACATCATTCTTATTACAAATAGCCTAGTCCAAGGCTTAGAAAGAATATCATCTAAAGAACTCCCCAAAAACTCATCAAAGTTTGGGTGATCTTTAAAATGACCCTAAGGTCTTTATATTTTATGCTTTCTTTATTTTCATGCAAACTTGGCTCATGAAGGCTATGTCATTACCTCTCATGAGTTATTTAAGGAAGCTTTGACCTAGGGTTTCACCTCTCAGCATTGACTTCATTTGCATCTTTTTGAGTGGCACATGGGATGTATCTACATTTAGACATCACACTACATTGAGAAAATAAAAATGTGTAGTTGTTGTAAAAAGGATTAGAAATTTTTAAAACTAGCCAATACCATGGTAACCCAATTTTCTCACTTATCTTTTACATCATTTGATGTGAAAGTCATTATGAAATTGATTCCCCTAGAATGATCAAAACCTTGCTAGTTTAGTAGACCCCACTTTGCCATACCTTATCAGTTTAGAATTAAGACATTTGTTTTTTGTCATTAGCTTACATGGTCTTGATTTGTGTCTAAAATTTCTTGTTAACTCAATAAACTTAACTAAATCACATTGTCCTCAATTTTTTTGAGCAAGGGAGGTGTTACGCTGTCCAAATGGAAAATTCATCTTTTCTTTGATTAAATTTTTATCAAAAGCTTTGTGTCATGTCATCCAATTTGGCATAGTCATGCTACATAATTGAGTCTAGATGTTTTACCCAATTTTTTTAAATCCTTCATTTATAATCCACATTCAAAATTATACCTTTCTAAGTTTTAAAGGTTGGTGCATCAAAGTGGGTTCACCATTTGTGCACTAAGCTTGTTTTAACTTGGGTTCAATTTTCTATTTGGATTGAAGGTCATTTATTAAAGACTCAAAACAACATTAACATCTTGGTGGACTCAATTCATCTTACGTATCGCTCATGCTTTGGGTCCTAGAACATATTTTATCCTACTAGAATCATGTGATGTTGTTGTGCTACATATCTGGTCCTAGCTTTATACTTAGTGATTCACGTATGTTTTTACATCTTGAGTTGCTTAGTTCAGTTTATCTTCTTCATAATCTTGAGAGCTTTCCTCTAAACTTATAGGGAAACTTTTCAAAGTTGAAGGTAGCTTTTACAGTGTTAGTGTGTCACAAAGATCTAGGTTTTGGTGTACTATATTTCACCTTAGGTCTTTGAGTTACCTTACTCTTTATGATCTATATGATTTAAACTTGACCAAAGGTTGAGTAAACTTGTGAACCAAATATTCTAAAAATTGTGCATGGTTTCAAACCACCCTCCCTTATAGTCTCATTGATACCTTGGTTATTTGTTTGAAAGAGAGCTAAAGCATACTTTGATTGGCTGTTGAACATTAGTCCAAAGTTAGTCAAGACATAAAATAGTTCTTTTTAGACATGACTCAAAGGTTCACTCATAGTGGGGCCTCTTATGGCCTTAGTTATGAGAATGAGCAATTTTATGATGGATAAGATAACCTTGTTATTTTTTATGATATCCCTACAATAGTAGGAACTAAAGATGATTACAATGAATATCAACCCCAAGAAGATCAAGATGAAGCCCTTCTTAGATGAATCAGGTGCTAGACTACCTTCTGACTTTCCTAAAAAATAATTGCATACCTTAGTTATAGAAGAAAAAAATGATAGAAAGAGTAAACTTTTACATAAATAGACATACCTTCTTCCTCTAACAAAGGGAAGGAAATAAAAATAGAGTCAAAACCCACAAATCTAGATCTTCTAGCTAAAATCAAGATAAAAAGTCAATGATATGCAGATCAACTTGTCATAGACTTAATAAACTACCTATTTGCCACTTCAATTAACAATAATGCTTCAAAATAACATGAAGATATGGTTGAAGTTACACAACAAGTATTGAATGAGAACATTACCATAGTGGAACAAGGAAATCTAAATGAATAGTTAAAGACACAAGAGACCTTAAAAGATGTTCCATTTGACACAAAACATATATTTTTAATTCATCAAGAACCTCTTGTTACTTTAAAAACTTAGAAACCCAAACATTTAGTCCAAATTGAGGAAATCCCTTAAGAGAATTTGGCTAGTTCTTTTCAACCAACCCAAAGATTGGTAAATAAACATAGAAATTTCAAAAATCAACAAAGTGCAAAACAACCAAATTTAGGGAATGTTTTACAATAAAAGAATCAACAACCTATGTTCTCAACTCAAGAAATAAATCAAAACCAAATCATGGATCAAAATTTATATGATCCCTATAGATCCACACAAAACTAGGGGCACATTTCACCCCAATAGTAATAAATCTAGGGGCACATTCCACCCTAATAGCAACAAAACTAGGGGCACATTCCACCAAAATAACAACAAAACCAAGGGCACATTGCATCCCAAAAACAACAAAACCAAGGGTACATTCCACCCAAATAGCATCTTATCCAATCCATAAACACACCAAATATGGAATAATGGAAATCTATGAAGGAAATTGTCTAAAGATTGGAGATGAATAATAAAGTTAAAAAGTACAAATTTGATGAGATATGCCCATATCCATTTGATTTATCTATTCTCAAAAAACCATTTCCACATAATTTTGAGGCACCTAAATTTGACAAGTACAAAGGTAAAGGAGATCCATGTGAACACATACAAAAGTTCTTCATCTTATGTCAAGAGGTTCCTTATAGTAGCGAGTACTTATTATGACTATTTCTATGAATTTTAGCAGGACAAGCTCTTAATTGGCTACTTAAACTACCCAAGGGATCAATTGAAAATTAAGATGAATTATCAAAAAAGATTATTAACCATTTATCATATAACATAGAACATGAATTAACCATTATTGACTTATGCAAATCCAAACAACGTGATGGTGAAAGTCTCACTACATATCTGCAAAGGTGGAGAGCATTGGTAGGCCACTTTCAACACAATTTACCAGACAAATAGTTAGCTAATATCTTTGTACAAAATTTGCATCCTAAAGTTATGCATAACCTATGGTTATCTTGTGCTAACTCATGTGAAGAAATTATTGGCAAAAGAATGCAGATTGTGAAGGCTCTTATCGCTAAGGGCCATGTTAAGATTTTTGCACAAGGTCAAGCACCTAATCAGACTAAATCATTAGTTATGCAAGATTTGTCTAAGGGCTTCAGCAAAAATAATAACATGGTTGGAAATGGGGTGATACAAATAAGACATGTACAAATGGTACATGTTATGCCTCCTCCAAGTATACAATTAGCTCCCTGAAATACACTACCTACTTTGTAAAGACAACCTCTATGAAGGAGGTTTCATAATAATTTTAGAGTCTTTAGCAAGTTAGGAGAATTGGTTGAAATAGTGTTACAAAATCTCATTGTAGCTAATTTAATTATATGTCTAATATCAAGGCCATTTCCTCAAGATCATCCAAAACCAGATTGGTACAAAGAGAACAAATGGTGTAACTTTCATTGTGTTGCTAGTCATGATGCATATCATTGTGTTTAATTATGACATGTTATTGAGGAATTTATTAAAAATGGTGAGATGGAAATTAAGTTATCCCCTAATAAGGACACAAATCATGATATGGGAATCTACAAAGACCCCTTTCCTCAACATGATCCACCACCACTAAGAAATAATCAAAATGGTCACAATCAAGGATGGAGGTAGAATCAAAACCAATAACGAGATCAGAATCATAATGACCATAATCAAAATCATAATTCCCACACTAATAATATGGCTTATAACAATGTACCTTATGACTATAATAATATTGTGGGATGCATATTTGTAACCCACATTGCCACTATTACTATAAAACCATGTGGCCAATCTCATGTTCCTCACAACAAGGGACACATCATTATAAAGTCATCACCCTCTCCCCCTAATAATACCATGTCAAGTTTGTATCATCATGTTGCTACTCTATTTGCATGTGTTACTAATCATGAGTAATATAGTTAATCACTCATGAATCACCATCCAAGGCCCTTTGCCTCACTCTTCTAATTATAATGACTCCTTGCCACCTCTAGGTTGTGTAGTTACAAATAAACACCCATGAGTTACCATCCAGGGCCCTTCACCCATTTATTTTGATAAACCCAATGAGAACATTATGCCAATAGTTTCAAAGCTAAATGTTGTCCCACAAAATACTATATTAGTTCAATCCATAGTTCAAAGGACGTATAGTATAATAGCTCAATTAGATAAAACCCCTACACAAATTTCCATATTATGAATATTATAGACATATGATGTCCATAGAACCATCTTAAACAAACTTTTACAAGAGTCTATTGTGCTTAAAGATATAAACCTTGATCAATTTTAGAACCTAGTTGGACATTTGTCTTCATTTTGACAAATCACATTTGATCAAAAGGACATGTCCACCCTTGGCCAAAACCACAATAACCCAATATACATTAAGATAATCATTGTATACCATAAGATCAAGTGGGTCCTTATAGATAATGGTTCAGGGCTGAACATCATATCTCTTAAATTGGTGTGACGATTGGGATACATGGATAAAGACCTTCAGCCATAACTATTACAATCAAGGCTTACAATAATGTTGAGAGGGAGTCATTTGGTACAGTTTGGTTGCCAGTCATGGTTGGGTCTATTCCTCTTCATACATTATTCCATATTATGGATATTGAGCTTCCTTATAACATACTTCTTGGTCATCATTGGATCCATAAAGCACATGCAGTTCTATCTACTCTTCACCAATACCTTAAGTTTCCCCATGATGGGATCAAGGTTACTATTCCCATTGATCAACAACCATACCAATACTGTAAACATCTTGAAGTAGATTTTCATAATTATAACTATTGCCTAAGTTATGAATTCATTTCAAAGAATAAAAAAGCCATCATTTCTCATCCATCTCCATCTAATTATATAGACCCTGGTGATCTAGCCTCCACTTTAAATCGATCCATTTCTTGCAGCTCTAGCCAAATAGGTTATTATTAAAGATGAAAGTATTTATAAGTACCATATAAAGGACATCCTCCATATTATAAGATTACCAAAATCCCCTAAAATATTTAGTAAGCCTAAAAATTCCTAGACTCCTAACAAACCTAATCAGATTTGGTAACCAAAGAAGAAGCAACCAAAATCTCATGTGATTTTTTTACCTACGATTGCACCAAAGAAATATTGGGATGATTTTACCGAGGGAGATTGGTTATATTCTAAAGGCCTTGAAAATTATTTTTAGAATCCAAAGTATCCTATCCCTAACAAGATAATGGATCATCTTGATTATATAGATAAATGTCTCGGCCAATAGGTGCAAGGAATTTTATAACCCTTATCAACTAGAGTTATCAACTAGAATCATGGTCTTAGATTTCAACCATCAGAGGATAACCTCATGAAATTTAATAGTGACTCTTATGAAGTGACTAGTAAGGAGACTCCTAATACTGACACAACATCCCATTATAGCTTTTTTCAATGAGCTTGCTAATTCAGATTTATTTGATTCAAATGCTATATTGACCATAACACCTATTAGAGCTTCCCATCCTAAAGAAAGAAACCATCCTAGTGGTTCTTCCCTTCTTGAAGTAGGACATTATATGTTTTCCATTGGTACTTACCATCTTGAAACAAACCCTCACTATAACCTATGCCTTTGTTATCCTCAAGTCATAGATTGGGATCAATAAAATTTAGTCATATGCCTCAATGGGTTTCAAAATGAAGAATCAATTACAGAATACATGGGCCTACGAGATTAATTCCCCATTGGTGATCATAAGCAAGGTTTTAATTTTTCATTAAATTATTTTGCCTACTTTGGAGAGTAGGAAAACTTTCTTGGTCATAATAAAGAACAAAAATTGAGATCTTTAGGTGAAAACCTCTCTGAGGCACTTGTTGATCAAGAAAAAAGTAAAGAAAAAGATAAGCCTTTGAGTGAAAACCTATTTCAGGCACTCCTAGGTAGGAAAGTTTGCTCATCCCCTCAGGATGTAAAAAGTGCATATAGCCCAAATTCCATAGCTAGTACAAACATCTCTTCAGAACAACATCAAATATTTGAGCATCTTTCTCTTGAGTTTTTTGAGGTTTTTGCCATTTGGCCTTTACTTGAGAAGGTAGATTCTGATAATTCATATTATCTATATCTTTGGGAGGAACAACAAGAAGATATATCAGAAGAAGATGATCATGACCATACATTGCCTATAATTCTAGAAAATAGATCTACATTCCTTATGGAAAATACAATAGGAATGAATTTGGGAACCCATGAGGATCCCAAAATTATTTATCTCGGTGCTTCCCTTACTAAAGTAGAACATGAACATATTATATCCATTCTTAAGGATTATATAGACATCTTTGCATGGGTATATTCTGACATACCAGACCTAGATCTAGATTTAGTTGTGCATCATCTTGTTGTTCACCCTTATGCTAAAATAGTCAAATAAAAATTGAGAAAGATGCATCCATACATCACCTTTTTGGTTGAGTCTGAGTTAGAAAAGTTGTTAGGAGCAAATTTTATCAGACCACTAGACTACTCTAAATGGATTTCTAACCTAGTGCCAGTAAGTAAAAAGACCCTAGGCATATGTGTTTGTACAGATTTTCATGATATCAACAAAGCATGCCCCAAAGATGATTTTCCTCTGCCCAACATTGACATGATTTTCAACTCAACTATTGGGTATGAGATGTTATCCTTAATGGATGGATTTTTTAGTTACAATCAGATCAAGATAGCCCTTGAAGATCAACATAAGACCATGTTCACCACTCCATGGGGGATATTCTATTACCAAGTCATGCCATTTGGTTTAAATAATGCTAAAGCCACATATCAGTGTGTAATGACTTTCATCTTATATGACATGATGCATGGCATTGTTGAGGACTATGTTAATGATATACTAGCAAAATCAAGAACAAGAACTAGACACCCTAAAATTCTACAAAGAATATTTTAGAGGCTTTATTCATATATTGAATCCTAATAAATGTGTCTTTGGAGTCACATCATGAAAATTTATAGGGTTCATTATATCACAATGAGGGATCAAAGTTGACCTTACAAATGTCAATGCTATTATGGAAATGCCTTCACCAAATAATCTTAAATAGTTACAAAGTCTACAAGGAAAGGTCCAGTCTATAGGTAGGTTCATTTCTCAATTGGCAGATAAGTGCCACCCATTTACCCACATCTTAAATAAAATGGTAATGTTTTAGTGGGATGAAGATTGTCAGATAGAATTTTCAGAGCTTAAAACATACTTGGCCAATCCACTAGTTTTATGACCTCTAACACAAGGAAAGCCATTGATTTTTTATATATCAGCCATGACACATGCACTAGGGGAACTTTTAGCTCAACATGATGATCATGTTAAGGAACACATGGTTTATTATTTAAGCCCCACATTGGTAACCTATGAACATAATTATATGCCTATTGAGAAGGCATGTTTAGCTATGGTGTTTGCCACTTAGAAATTGTGACATTATATAATAAATAATAAAATTATTATTATCACCAAGGTGGATCCTCTCAAGTTCCTTTTATCTAAAGTATCTCTTCAAGGATGCATGGTTAAATGGATTATACTCCTCAGTGAGTTTGATATTGAATACCAAAATCAAATGGCAATCAAAGGATAGGTTCTTGTAGATCAACTTGTAGAAGCTCCTATTATGGCCACTTAATCCCTCAACTTTGACCTTCCAAATGATTCTATCATGATGATAGAACAAACATCACAAGAACCTGAACAATGAACACTCTATTTTTATGGATCCTTCACATCTTGAGGGTCTAGAGTTGGCATATTGTTGATCATGCCATAGGGATATTTGATCCCAAAAGTATTCCATATACAATTTTAGCGTGCAAACAATACAGTTGAATATGAAGCATTGGTTACAAGGCTTCTTCTTACTATATAGTGGGATATTTAAAGCTTAAAGGTCATTGGAGATTCACAACTAATCATAAATTAGATAACTAATTAGTATCAAATAAGAGATGATAAGATTATTCCTTACAAGCAAATTATTGATAACCTTAAAACACATTTTAAATCTCTATAGTTTGAACAAGTTCCATGAGTCAATAATAGATATACCAATGCTATGGAAACAATTGGTTCCATGATTCAAATGCATGACACTGCTAAAGAGTATCAGTTCCTAATTGAATATCTTCTTCAACTAGCACATATTCTATCAGATTTAGAGAGGATATGCACCATTGTTGATCCTAATCCCTCACTTGAGCTACCATGGTAACAAGATTTTTATAACTATTTCCATAGCCATGTATTTCCTACCAGCCTTTCCAACAACCAATAAAAGCTTTTCCTTCATCACTTAACATGTTATATCCTCATTGAAAACATGCTTTATCAAAAAGGTTATGATGGAATGCTTTTTCATTATTTATCCTTGGGAGAATCTAAGCTGGAACTAAAGGAGGTTCATGAAGGAATGTGTAGGGCCCATAAAAATGGTGTAGTCCTAGCAAAGAAACTTCTCAAAATAAGATATTATTAGCCCAAAATGGAGATAGATGCTTGTAATTATGTAAAGAAGTCCTTATCAACAACATGATAACTTGATACATGCACCTTCCTTACCATTGCAATTGATTACAACACCATGGTCATTCTCAACATGGGGTCTTGATCTCATTGGGAAAATTAACCCAACATCTTTAGATGGACATAAGCACATTTTGACTGCAACTGAGTACTTTACCAAGTGGAATGAGGCCATTCCTCTCACTTATATTACCAAGAAACAAATACCCAAATTCATTCATTACCATATCCTCTATTGATATAACATCCCATCCTATATTATATCCAATAATGGTGAATCCTTTATGAACCAAGATGTGAAATCTCTTTGTGCAAAATTCAAGATCAAGTACATTAAATCCACTCCATATAAGTCACAAGGTAACTAACAAGCTGAGGCATCAAATAAAACTATTCTAGCCATCTCAAAAAAGATTGTCAATGATGCTAGCAATAATTGGCATTTGTAACTCTTTCCTACCCTCTGGGCTTATAGAACCAATCATCACTCCCCAACTAGAGCTACTCCATACTCTCATATTTTTTGGCACTAAAGCTATCATCTTGGTCGAGATTGAGATCCCATTATTAATAATATCACTAGAGCACATTGAAGATGATGAAGACTATTGAGCCTCATGGTTTCAAGAATTAGAACTTCTTGATGGTAAGTGTTTGGTTTCCTTAGAAAATGTGTAGGCCTATCAGAACAAATTGTAGAGAAGCTAAAATAAATGCATTCTCCCTTGAGAACTTGAGATTGGTGACTTAGTTATAAAAGAGAACCAGAATAAAATGAATGATAAACCTAAAAGGAAAGGTAAGTTTCAACCTAATTGGTTAGGACCATATATTGTCACAACAAACTATGGATTAAGAGCACACTGACTGGCTAAGCCTAATGGTGAAGAACTTTTAGAGCCCATGAACATCATACACCTTAAGAGGTTATACACATAAACAACTTTGAACCATTGTTTATAAGATCCCTGACTTGGGGGTAACTTGTGCTATCATAATTTTATCCCACCCTTTTATCTTACGTTGAACACATTTTATATTACCATAGTCCAATTTTCATGATTCTTGATAGTAAAGGCTTTGAACCCTTGGCACTCTGAACACATTCTTCATCCCATTCTGGATTGCTCTCTTTGAGAAGTATATTCTTTGTTATATCCAAGGCATGTTATAATCTCAAACACTTTTTATCCCTTGACTAATTATGATCTTGATTATGTCTTATTAACATTATGATCATCTTCAATAGTAGTTCTACAAAGTAGTTCAACTAGGACAATTTTGTACAATTTTAGACAAGTGAACAACCACATCTTCTTAGTTCAAGTATTTTCTACTATTTCTTATTTTTTCAAGAACCTCACTCTCATCAATTTACAAGCATGTTCCATTGAAACTGGCTTAGCTATCCTATTAGAATCTCTACTCTTAGGATTTGCATCTCCTCAACTAGATGGTCCCACCTTGTGCAAATTTTATCGCAAAAACACCAAAAACATTAGAAATAATTTGAAAATACCAAAAGCATCAAAACATGATCCACAAAGGAATAAAAGAATTGTCTCATGCTTCTATACATTTGTACATTCTCATTCCACCATCCCACACTCTTACCATTTTGTGAGCAACTATTAAGTTTTAATTTCTCTTGCCATTTTGTGAGCAGTTATTAAGTTTAAATGCACTTACCATTTTGCAAGATCATTCTTTCTCATCTCATTAGCTTATTATTTACTAGACCATTCTCATTTGTTTTTCATATCTTCCATTTCTTCTATAAATCATGTTGGTATGATCATAATTTTTCTTCTATCCCATTTCTTGGGAGAACTACATTTGGCTTGAAGTTCATGTTAGAACATGCATCCATGGAACTATGTAGGTAGCATCCACTTGTCTTATACATCTAGATTTAGCTCAACCAACCCCTTCCTTTTCTTCTCTTCCCATTTCTTCTATCATTGTTCCTTTTTAATTAGGGAACAATTTTCATGTCATTTTTCTTTGTTATGATGTGGTGGAAAGTAACGCCTCTACTACACATGCATGAACATTTATCTTTAAACTGCACTAACTTGGTTTTTGTTTGTGTGTGTTTATTTGAGTTTTATTGGTGTTTTGTTGTGTTTTTTTGATGTTTTTTTGTGATTTCACACTTATCCTTTTATTTCATCTCATTTTCTCTTTTTATTACTTCTTGTTCCATTCTTGGTCTTGTGTTTCCTTGATTGTTTTTTATTATCTCTTTTGTGTTTTAGAACATCTTGATGATTCACATGGATCTTGATTGTTTATATCTTAAACATATGCTATTAAGTTATTCTTGAGCCATTTTTTTAATTTGATTGTTGTTAGTGTCTTGTTTTTCCATTTGATTTTGTTTTTCTCTTTTATGTTCAAGAATGCCTTGATGGTCCACATGGATCTTGATTATTCATATCTTGGTCTCATGTCATTAAGATATTCTTGTCTTTTTTTTTAAAACATTTTGTTCCTAATTGAGATCATTTCTTGATTTCAAGAGAGGTTCATTTATGTTTATTTTTTATTTGTCTTTGATTTTTTATTTAAATGTAAATCGTTGTAACTCTAGTTTTGGCCATTGTTTTACCATTATCCTTAGTTATAGGTATTCACATTTAAACTGGCTTAGTGTAATTGGAATCTTATGTCATTTTAATTTATTCATACTTATGATGCCTAATTTATTTTTCTATAGCAATCACTTTGTGCTCAGGTTTCAAAGTCTTAAACATCAACATCAACTCTGATGAATGATTCTAATTAACACTTTAGGCTCATGATATGGAATTAGGAATCTAGGTAACATGCATTTTAACACTCAACTCTATGATTAGATGTGCATTTCTTAAAATAAATTATGATTTTAATTAGTTCTTGGTCTATTTTAATCATTTCCCATTCCATTCTCTCCCAAACTTGGGTGAACTACATTGTCCTGAAGTTCATGTTGGAACATGAGTCCATGGAACTATGTAGGCAATGCTCAATTTCTATTGAGGTCATCTCGGCTATATCCATTCTTATTTTCATCTCTCTCATCACTTTGTACATTCTCATATCCTTGGTTTTATATGGATTTCTAAGCCATTACACCATCACATGTATGTTTACACCTGCTCATTTTAACCTATATTTTTGGTTATATCCTTGAGCTATTTTTCTTGCCAATTGCCTATGCTAGGGCCCAACATCTAAACCACGTCTAAATCAAATCAGCTCTACAGGGACAAAATCATTATTTATTATTTATCAATGATCAAAATTTTCCCTACTAGGGCAAAAATATTTTATCATGATCAAATCTGCTTTACTAGAGTACTTCTTATTATCTTCTCTTTAGAGACCCCATTATAGTGGTGCTTCCCTTCCTGAAGTAGAATGTTTTCCCTTTTCCTCTAAGTCCAAGCTCTCCACATTAAATCCTATGATGGCAATATTTTAGTGTGTAACTTGTCTGGAGATTGATCAATGCCATAAACACACAACTTATACTCTCAAATTAAGTACATTTACAGTGTGTCCCTTACATTTATGAATTATATCTTTCCCATTTCCCCATCTTTGGGGTCTATTATACTTCTAATTATATTTTGATCATTGATGGTAATCACATGTTTAAGCATTATCTCATCAAGATGTGATTTATTCTATGGGTTAATCTCTCACTTTCTCTGTCTTTTCAAGAGTCCATCCTTCTCTTTCATCCTAGTATATCCTCTTGAGGGGGCATCATGGGTCTATTCTAATTTCTTCTTGACAACTCTTTTATTTGAAAATATGTTGCTTCACCTAAATGTCTAGCTACACCTTCTCAAATAGGGGCAAAATGTAGACATCTAATTCCTAACACCATTTGTGTTAAAATTATCAATCTTACTCGAATTGCACTCAAATGGACATTTTAGGTCAAAATCCATAAAATGCCCTAGATGGTTTGAATTTATCACCTACAAGTGCTAGTTTAGGTCAAATTATCCCTAAATAGGGCAATGCAATTTATGAGCCAGCTAACTTTGATCAAATCATTTTGAGTCAAAATGAAAATTTTGCCATTTAGTGCTCTAGATCACTCTTTTCTTCTAATTCATCAGTACACACCACATACCTTTGTTATTTTTTGTTGGAAACATACTAAATGGAAATATAGTTCTGACACATCTAATATCACCTTTTAATTTTTCTCGAGTCAAATTACAACTTAGTAATGACTTTTTGACCATTTTGATTAATTGAGGACCAATTTTCAAATAATTACACAAATGTTGATTAACCTTGTTTAAGGATAACTAATCCAAATCAAGAGCTTAAGTGGAATTTCCATGAGAGTTGTTGAATATTTCTTTTTGAAAATTGATTCCTATTATCTGCATCATCAAGTGACATCATTTTTGGGAAGACATCCCTAGGCCATAAATACCATAAATACAAGATTATGGGTCACCCATGCCTAGTTAATGCCTCCCATGCCTCTTCAATGCCCCTTCTTCCAAGGTCATGATAAAGATAATTATGTATTTAATTCCAAATATTAGGATTATTGATGGCCACACATCTTAATCTTGAGATGGATGGTCATGGTTGATCCTGATTAATCTGAAAAATCTATAAATAGAGAGGCCATGAACATCATTTCTAATCTATTTTGGTGTAAGGTTATTATGATAAAATATCTTCAAAGATCAAATATTTAAAAGTTATAGTGTTAAATGTTCTCCACAAGTTTTTGCATTTGATCATAGTTTTTATTTGCAAGCTTCATTGATAGGTTAGTTTAGTGATTTGTAATCAAGAGCCTAGGTTTTATGGACTATTCTTAAGGAATTGGAGGAGATTACCACCATTTTTGACAAAGACAAGGATGCTTGATCAAGGGAGAATATGTTTTTAAGCCACATGGGTATGGTGAATCCATTTGGGAAAGTAATATGATGTTTTTTTCTTTCATTTGTGTCTTTCTATCTTTTGTAATTCCCATAGGAATAGATAGGCTTAGTTAGTTAGTCTTTTATGCATTTGTTATGATTTATGGAATAATGTTTTACTAACATGCTTTGTAATCCTCTCTACACCTACATACTCTTAATCACAAACTAGGAAAACTGAGAAAAAATCTCCAATTTGACTTCAACATACGATCAAACCACAAAACTACATGGATCATGCTAGAATAAGGTTAATAGACATTTCTAGGTAAAAATATCATCTTGAAAAATCAAAAATCCTCTTTTATGACTTGAAAACCTTTACTTTAGCCATATAGACTGACCATATACATTTATGACATCATTATGACATCACCACAACATACCTTCCACCTAGACATGCCTGCTCTAACTAAAAATAATGAAATATAGCCTTCTAGGACCATCTGAATAACATCACAACAACAATTTCTTCACCACAAAAATAAGTCTCTTAAGAAGCATAGATAGAGACATTGTTTACATCATAATGCCCTAAAACAAAGTGAAGCTAGGATTGGCCCACATATCCTTAGTAACCACTGGAATCCTATTATAGCTATAAGACTTCTTAATCTTTTTCTTCTTCTTCTTCTTAGTCTGAACTATGACAACTGGTTCTTTTTCTATATCAATCTCCTCTTCTAAGATAGAATTGATAACACATGGAGAAACTATGGAATCTTGACATACATTTTCATTTGAAGAATCAAACTTAAATTTTTGAAACTCATCACTAAGCACTAATAATTGATGTTATTTGCATGAAGATTTCTTAACAATAATAGGATGTTCACTTGGATCCATACTTACCTTAGAACTATCCGTAACTAGTACCTTGGTCTTCTCTTTGATATTGGTCTCTTCATTCACAACATGAATAGAAAATGATAGCCCTTAACACTTTTTAATTTATGAAGTATTCTCCACCATAATAAATAGATTACTTAGACCTATAGTCTCATCATGACTCATACTGACCACCTTTGGCTTCCATAAGTTGACTTGCCTTCTTCTTTACACTCTAGGAGCCTGATTAAACCTCTTCTAACTTGTAGACCTTTGCTTTTAGAATCTAGAAATATGACCTCTCTATTCATAGTTATAAAAACCATTATTCTTAAATTAAACTCATCTTGCCTTACTTTAGATGGATAATTTTTTGAAATATGTCCCACAACATGATAATTGAAACACTTAACCTTTCTCACACCTCATGACTAATTATTACCATCATAGTTCCATGAAAACTCATTTCTAATAGGTCTTGTACATTCTCTAGCTCTAAACCTAAACTAATTACAATTATAATAGTAACCATTGAAATTTTCATACCTCATGGCATTTGGTTGTCTGATCTGATTTGTCTTCAAAGTATTGTTGTCTCCAAATCTTGCACCCTAGAAGAGAGTATTCAATGCTCTTCTAGATTTGGGTAATGTTGGAACATTTCCATGCATGTGGGTATACTTATAGAGGAAATGAACCTTTATATTTAAAGGGATAGCTCCCTAAATATATCTCTTCAAAATAATCTCTATCTAAACTAGCTTGATTTAAAGGAAAAGAGTTAGAAATTTCTCAAAAGGAAACCTCCTCTAGGATTGGTGATGCATCAAGATTATCTTCCATGTGAATATCATATTCTAATGCACAATATAGAAAAATGAACAGACCATTTTCAATATCTAAGGGGTTCTAACATAAGTATTTTAGTAAAGAGGTGAGATGTGTAAAATGACACAAGGCAAATGAACTAAAAGGCAAACTTTGCATATTTCAAAAATAGTTATACACTTACAACAATTTAACACACTTAAACACACTCTATATGACCTGTTAGACTAAGGACTTTGCTCACACATAAAGGATAAAGGATATAAAGATGGAAAATCATCACTTAATATCGCTATACATCTCTTACACACTCAAACAATTATCCAAAAAACTTAAAAAAATAGACTTATACTAATGCTTTAAGGAAAAATATAACGTCAATCCAATAGGGCTTTACCATACACTATGTGGTTATTTTTACACTAGCCCAAGGGTTGTATTTATAACAAAAAGGAACTAAGAGGAGGCCTTTGGCACTAGAAAGAGGAATTAATTTTTTAGGAGTATCCATATTTAGTTTTAACTATCTTTGTAAATGATGCTCATTTGAGCTATTCGATCGATCCATGTCACCTCTAGTGGCTACACAACTAGCTTTCTCTCTCAAATATGCTTCCCCAATGGTTGCACTAGTAAAAACAAGATATTTTTGGGCTAAGTAATGGCATCAATGTGGTTATGCAAATGATTCAACTTGTCAATTTATCTTTATGCTAATAGCTTCTGACCAGCTTGCTGAGGTGTGCAACAACATAGGGAAGAGTCACTTTCATTCTATTGGCCTTGGAGAGGCATCACTTAGAGTCTACATGTATGCCCTCATGACATTTGTCAAAATTTTGGATCCATGTGTGTGTGCCCACAAACATCCCTTGAAAACTTATTCTGGCTCAAGCAAGTTAAATGTTTAAACCTTGTAAATCTCCTTAGCCTTTTGTTCTTTTGATTGGCCATAGAAAAAATGACTCAGATCATGATCTAATAAATGGTGAGATGAACCCTCTAATTTAATTTAGTATATGAGTAATGTGAGCCCTTATATCTTTGATAATTTTAATGAGGAACATCAATCTACTTATGACCCACTGTTTAAATGTCAATAGCTAGTTCATCACCTTGAAGTTGATGTCCATTAACTGTTAATATACTGGGACCATTATTTTAGGGTATTTTCCTTGAACCTTTGCTTTGAAATTTTCCCAAACAATTTTCCCATGGATCCTTTTCTCTGAAAGAAATAACCTATTGGGCCCTTTCTTAAACTTGCAAGTGGGTTGTTCCTTTGATAGACATACCCTTCAAGACTTTGAAAAGTGCCCTTCAGAAGGCTCAAACATGCCCTTCAAAAATCTTGAATTGGAAACTTTCTCAATAAGTAACCTTTAAATGTTTTACAAGTGTCCCTTCAAGGTTTTGCAAAGGAACTTTTAGATTTGTTTAGAGAACACCAATTTCTTCAAAAAAATATAAGTGCCAATTTTTTCAAAAATATTGTTTTGCACAAAATGTCTAAAATAATTCCTTCAAAAAAATGCAAAGCACCAATCCATCAGAAAAGACCCTTCAAAAATATTGAAAATGTCCCTTCATAAGATAAATAAGCATCCCTTTGTTTGAAAAGTGTCCCTTCAAAATTTTTGAAAGTGTCCCTTCAAAAGAGAAAAGACCCTTCAAAAAGATTGAAAATGTCCCTTCATAAGATAAAGAAGTATCCATTTGCTTGAAAAGTGTCCCTTTGAAAGAGAAAATACCCTTTATATTTTTTGAAAAATTCCCTTTGGACGAGAAAAGAACCTTTGGCAAAATTGAAAATGTCCCTTCAAGAATATTGAACTGGACATTTTCATGAGAAAAAGACCCTTTGAAAAGATTGTTTCAAACAAAATATTTGAAATAATTCCTTCAAAAACATTACAAAGTGCCAATAATTTGAAAGAACAAACCCTTTGAAAAGGTTGCAAAGGACAATTTTCCTTTGAAAATCTTGAAGATGCCTTTCAAAAATCTTAAAATATGCCCTTCAGACTTTTGTAAGTGACCCTTCAAAAATATTTAAATATACCAATTCCTTTGGACTTTTTGTTTCAATTAAAAATTCCAAAACAATTCCTTTAAGACTTGGACCAAAAACCCGAAGTAAAACCTCACCGAAATAAATAACACTTGAGCAAAAAGATTGAAATAACACTTTAAAAAGACTAAAGAAAGGATTCTAAAGGAAATAACACTTGGTTTTTTTATTATGGGGATAAACCAATTAAGAATTCTATACTTAGCCATAATGAAAGATGAAACACTTGGGTGTAAAAAATTGGCTAACATTCTTGGCAATTCTTAGGGGAGGCATGTCTATTATGCATAAGACCAGTTGCCTAAATCCTTCCATTGGGTATGGATTCATGCATATAGGCACTCAAAATTACTTGAAGAAACCTTTGGATCAAAAAACATAAGTTAGTTTATTCACACACACAAAGGCAAAGATGCACACCAAATAAAAGGAAGGAAACACACTTGTGCTACAAAGCACTTAGGGAACACACCAACAAACCAAAGGAAACACACACCTAAACTATTATTTACAAAATAGACTTGCAAGGACTAATAGAAAAACTTTAGATGTATCCCATTCACATGGATAGGCAATTATTCTCCATTCATCTTGGTATCCTGAAAGGGATTGCTTTGCTTACAATTTCTAATGATGTAAGGGCCACTCCACAAAGTGTCAAACTTTGTATGTCTACCTAGTTTTACTCTGTCCTCATCCCATTTCAGGACTAAGTCACCTTCCTTGACACTCTTACACTTGATCTATTATAAAATTACTTCTTCATGAGTACTTGGTGGTGCTCTATAGCCTTGTGTGCATTGTATCTTACTTCTTCAAGTTGCATTAGTTCTATCAATCTGACTTCCATTAGAGTATTTTCAAGTAGTTTTAGCTATTTTTCAAGTTTTAGAGTAGAGATTTCTTGAGATATGGACAAATCACAAAGGGATTATTACTAATTGATCTTTTAGGATTAATACTATCAACCCATAAGGATATCTTCAACTTGTTGTGCCATGCTCTTTGATTGTTATCTAATATCCTCTTGATAATATTGATGAGATTCTTATTAGTAGATTCAGCCAACCCATTACCTTGAGGGTAATAGTTGGATGAGGTACTCAAGTAAACTCCATTCCTATTTTCCCAATCAAAAGTTTTAGCACTTATGAAAGCAAGTGCATTATTAGAAATGATAACATGGGGAACTTTAAACCTTGTTATAATGATCTCATAAAACTCCAAGATAGCATTTTCACATACCTCATTCAATTCAATAACCTCTACCCACCTTCTGAAGTAGTCAGTAGTAGTCAATATCTATTTATGTCCAACACTTGATGGAGGGTTGATCACACCAATGAAATCAAGGCCCCATTATATGAAAGGCTGGTCTATTTAGATAGAATTCAATGGAAGGGCTGCAATTTTCTATTTACCTACAAAGAAGGAAAATTGAGGACACATTTTAGCCCAATGATAACAGTCCTTAAAAAAACTAGGCCAATAATAACCAGCCCTCATTATCTTTATAGTTATCATCCTAAGAGATAAATGATCTCCATCTGTACCATTGTGAAACTTTTCCAATAGCATACCAAATGGATCACTATCAACACACCTCAAAAACACATCATTCACATCTTTATTAAAGAGAACACCATCTACAAGATAATAGGGAATGGTATACAATCTAAAATACCTCCTTTAAGACTTGTTCAAGCCATTGGGGCACTCACCATTTTGAAGAAAACTAATGATGTCTTATGTCTAACTTTGAACTTGTACGTGATCATCTAGTTGGGGTTAAACTTGGTTGATCAAGTATTCCTCCTTTGGCTCTTGGAAATTTTAAGCTAAATTATCACATAAACTTTTTCCTCTTACCAAGTTTTTAACCTTAATATCTACATCATACACCATCGCTTTCATAATCCACCTAGTTCTCTTTTCATTAAGGTCTTTGCTTAAGAAAAACTCCTTGGTGCTAAGATGAGACACCATGACATGTATCTTATTTTTTAAAATCATGTGTCTAAATTCTTTGAACCCTCTTATCACTTTTAGACCTTTCTTCTCAACAAATGTATACTTGACCTTATAATCTTCCAATCCTTGGCTGAATAATGCAATTGGTTGCTCTACCTCTTCATCATTATTTTGTATAAGCATAGTTGAGATTGTATTAAGGTTAGTAAAGGTATATAGTATGAAATATTTGGAAAAGTTTTGGTTCAAGAGAGTAGGATATTTTTCAATTTCTTTCTTTATTACCTCAAAACTACTCTTACCTTCTTTTGTTTAGGAAAAATCTTGGATCTTCTTGAGCATCGCTGTGATAGACTTTACCACAGTTGCAAATCTTGGAATAAATCTTGTTATAAATTTTATTTTCCCTAACAAGCTTTGAATTCTTTTCTTGTGTTGAGGCAAAGACAAGCTTAGAATAGCCTCAATCCTCTCAGGGTCAATAGACAAGCCTTCTTTTGAAATAATATGACCCAATAACTTACCTTCATGGACAACAAAGATGCAATTTTTTAGATTAAGGGATATTCCATACTCCTTACATTTCTTAAACACCTACCTTAGACATTCCATATGATTAGTATCATCCTTTGAAAAAATAGTTATATCATCAAGGTACACAAGTAGAAGCTTATTGATAAAACCTTTAAAAGCCATGTCCATTGCCCTTTAAAATCTAGCTACAAAATTAGATAAAACAAAAGGTATCTTCTTATATGAAAATGCCCCCCATTTTGTAGTGAAGTCTATCTTGAACTGATCCTCTTCATTCACTAGTATTTGATTGTAACCTGAATACCCATCAAGAATTGAGAAGCATTGAGAACCTGAAACAACTTGCATAATTTATTCCATGGAAGGTAGTGGATAATGATCCTTGAGAGACACCCTATTATGGTCTCAAAAATACACACAAAGTCTAATATATACATTATTATTTTGGATAGGTACAAGATTAGCCACCCAAGTTGAGTGTTTGATAGGAAATATAATCCTAGACTCAATCAACTTGGTCAACTTTTTCTTCATGAGTTCCTCTATCTTGGGATAAATAGGTCTTTATTTTTGCCTGACTAGTTTAACTCTAGGTTATAAATCAATGGTGTGATGAGCTATACTTGGATAAAATCCTTTCAAATATTTATATTCCTAAGCAAAGATGTAATGGAATTTTTTTCATAATTCAATAAAGGCTTGCCTCTCAGACAAAGAACATACCTTACAAAATTTTAAGAACTTATCCTTGTAAATCATGACTCTCTCATAGTTATCTTATTTTGTTTACATGATCACTCTTTCTTTCTTATTTTTATCATCTACATTGAAAACACTCTGCAAATTAATCATCCCCTTAGGTATCGTATTTGTCTTTAGCTAAATAACTTGTTCTTCATATTGATCATGCAGTATCTTTTAGTTCCTTGAGGAGAGTCCTAACTCATTTGGTAAGAAGTGTGAAATGTGTTCATCAATTTCAAACACCTACCATGACACTTAATTATCTGGAATATAAGGTCTCACAATGACCTTGATATGGGATTGATCTTTCTCCTTTTTTACATCAGCAACTGCATCAAATTATGCTCCTATAGTAGCCAATTTATCAATGAGTTTATTTGAATCCCTTGGTATGGGTTGTATGTTGAAGGCATAAAAGTATTCAAGTATGTCCCACACCATATGATTATAGGATTTAAACAAGGAATTCTTGGTTGTATCATGATTTCTCACTTGGTGGATGACCAACTCACTATCCCCATAAACCTTCAAATTCTTGACCCCTCTCGTCTTTGCCCATTGGAGGCTATGAACTAGGCCTTCATATTATACCACATTATAGGTACAACTAAAGTGGAATATATATGAAGAATAGTATTTATTCTTTGATGGATAAACTAACATAACACTATCTCCTGCACCTACTTTGCTTCTTGAGCCATCAAAAAACATTTCCCATATTCCTTTAAGTTTATGGTCTTCTTTAGTGAGTGAGGGGATTGAAACATATTTTTCATGTATACAATAAAATCCCAAATCAATTTATTATATGAAAGTATATGGATTAATTCCATGCATTTAAGTTATGTAATATCAAGGAAAATATCAAAAATAGCTTCAAGGGGGGAGGATGCTTCACCATCCATGACACCTTCTTCTTCTTTGCTAATTAGACAATTCTGATTTGAACTTATCTCCATGTATGGATCAATATGAAACCTTGATAAGGGTTGAGTTATTATAGTCACTTTGTTTCCATATCTTGTTTTAAAATCTACAAAATACTAGTCAATATAAAGGCACCCTCTTATCTTAGTTGTGAATTCCCTTGACAAGCAAATAACAAAATGGCCTATAAGGTCTACCATCACAATGTCTTGTATAATGGAGAAACTTGGGAAACCATGTAGAAATATTTTAAAACCTCTTATGAATCCCAATATCTTATATTTAGTCCCATTAAGCTATAACACACCTTGACTATGTGGTTCATACTTCAATCCCAATTTATCAGCCACTACCTTAGGCATGATAATGGTACTAGCTCCACTGTCTACAATACAATTATGAACCAATTTGTCTCCCATAATGAGTGTGATGTAGAAGGGTGGATTATTTTTATATTTTTTTGAGGGATCATAGATATGATTTTGAGAATTGGTAAGGGATACACTATTGTGTTTTGAAGTTTGAGGGGCTACATGAATGCTTGTAAGCTATTTTTGTAAAAGCTCCTTTTGACCAGGCATATGTAAGACTTCCCAAAGAGATATGGTTGTCTTGGTATTATTTAAATAATAAATAATGTTTAGAGGGTAATTTTTCACCTTTTCTTGCATTTTTGAAGGTAGTGAGGGATTTTGAACCTGTTGCATTATACACTTGACAACCCTACTTACATTCTAAATTTATTGAGGAGTATGATTGGTAGTAGGTATTTCAATAGGATTCACACATTTTGGCCTTGGAGAGGCATCACTTGGAGTCACATGTAATCTCAAAAAATATCCTATAGATCCCTTATTGTCTCTTGTGTTGGCTGAAATTAGTGGGCTTTGATTCAACACATAATCATCTTTTGCTTGAAAGTTTATCATACCTATGCTTTGGCTACTACCTTCTCCATGAATATCCATTTTAATGGGATTCAATTATTATAATGTTATTCAAATATTAGTTTATTCTTGTTCCACCAAATCTTAGCCATGTTCTTCACCATCATACATAAATTGACCTTGAGGTTGTCCCCATTGTTCGAAATGATCCTCCCCTTAGACTAGGTTAGCATGCACTTGAACAAAAACCTTAATGGAAGGATTGGAATGAGTATTATAGGCATTTGTTTTCCTATTGAAACCTTTTTGAACTTTTCCTCTTCCTTGGTAGTTGTATTGGGGTGGAGCTTTATATCTTTGTTGAGGATAGTATTGAGGGTTAGGTAGAGAACTTGCATAAAATTAAGATTGCTTAAGCTGAGCTCATAATGACTATATATCCTCATCTTTTTCCATAAAATTATCCACCTTATTTGGAAATGATCTTGGATTGACATTGGTATTAGGAACTTGTGCTACACTTGGAGCTTCAACCAAACTATGAGATAACAAAGGCATGGAAACTCTTGGAGGTAGCTTTCTATTTTGTATCAAGCTATTCTTAGCTTCAATAGCTATCTCATATACATATAAAAGAGTTAATCCTCCCATTAGATATAACATCAGTACCACATCAGTACCAATACCCTTAAAATAAGTGGGGAACACAAAGATCAAAGGAGGTCTCATGATAGGTGGCAACCTATGCCATGTCCTTTGAAATATTTCATTAAAATATCCCATGGATACATTAGGAACTCTCTTTATCATGTTCAAATGATGGATTAGTGAATTATGGTCACTCTTATTCTCAAACATAGTTACCAATTACTGCCCAAAGCCATGCCAACTTGTAATGCAACCACCTTCCAAAGTCCTATACTAGTCAAGTGTCTTACCTCTTAGAGACATGGTATGCAATCTAATGGCTATGTGGGCTTAGGTGACATTATGGAAGTTATATAAATTTAAGATGTACCTAATATGATTAGATGGGGTAATAGGACCCTCTCCATTGAAAATAGGGAGACTCTTGGTAGCATTGGGAGGAATAGGGTCATGTACAAGAAGGTCAATTTGATTTTGGGTGTTAAAGGATAGGAAAGGTTGATACCTATCTATTTCCCTTATTTACTATTGATCTCCTATCTCTTAAAATTATTATTATTATTCTTCAAAACCTCCTTGTCTAAGATCTCTAAGCATTAGGAATAGTTCAGGGTGTTGTTCTTCAAGAAGAACTTTAGTTAAAGGGGCTTGGTAAAAAATCCTAGATGACCTAATGAGGACCATGGAGTATAATATGGGAAAATTGATCTAAAACTAGATATTATCACCTTTTGGATTCACCAAATGATAGATTAATAATATTTATACAACCTTAGGCTTGTCAAGACCAACAATCACCTTGACATGTAAATAATTGGTCCCACTAAGCATGCTAGAATGATTGTCTCCAAATATTGCACCCTAGAAGAGAGTGTTCAATCCTCTTCCATATTTTGGCTATGTTGGAACATTTTTAGGCATGTGGGTATGATTATAGAGGAAATGAACCTCTATATTTAAAGGGATAGCTCCTTGAATGTATCTCTAGAAAATAACCTCTATCTAAACCAACTTGATTTAAAGGAAAAGAGTTATAAATTACTCAAAAAGAAACCTACTCTAAGATTGGTGATACATCAATATTATCTTCCATGTGAATATCATATTTAATGCACAATATATCAAAATTCACATACCATTTTCAAGCTCTAAGGGGTTCGAACACAAGTATTTTAGTATAGAGGTGACATGTGTAAAATGACACAAGGAAAATGAACTAAAAGGCAAACTTTGCACATTTCAAAAATAGTTATACACTAAAAACAATTTAACACACTTGAAGACACTCTATATGACTTGTTAGACTAAGGACTTTTGCTCAGGCATGAAGGATAAAGGAAATAAGGATGGAAAATCATCACTTACTATCACTATACATCTCTTAAACACTTAGATAATTGTCTATAAACTTGAAAAAAATAGACTTATAGTAATTCTTAAAGGTAGAATATAACATCAATATAGTAGGGCTTTACCATACACTATGTGGTTATTTTTACACTAGACCAAGGGTTATATTTATAGCACAAAGGAAGTGAAAAGAGGAGGCCTTTGCTATTAGAAAGAGAAATCAATCTATTAGGAGTCTCCATCTTTAGCTACACTATATTTGAAAATGATGTTCATTTGGGCCATTCAATCGATCCATGTCACCTTGAGTGGTTACAGAACTATCTTACTCTCTCAAAGATGCTTTCCTAATGGTTGCACTAGTAGAAATAAGATATTTTTGAGCTGAGTAATGGCATCAATGTGGTTATGCAAATGATTCCACTTATTGTCAATTTGTCTTCATGTTAAAAAATTCTCATCAGCCTGCTTAGGTATGGAATGGCATAGGGAAGAGTCGCTTTCATTTTATTGGCTTGGGAGAGGCATTACTTGGAGTCTACATGTATGTCCTCATGGCATTTGTCAGAATGTTGGCTCTATGTCTGTTTTCCCACAAAAATTATTTGAAAACTCATTCCATCTCAACCAAGTTAAATGTTTAAACCCTATAAATATCTTCACCCTTTTGTTCATTTGATTAGCCATCAAAAAATGATTTGGATCATGATCTAATCAATGGTGAGATGAAACCTTTGATTTGCTTTGGCAGATGAAGAACACAAGCCCTTAGATCTTTGAGCATTTGAATGAGGACCATCAATCTACCTGGGACCCACTATTTAAATACTAATGACTAATTCATACCTTTAAGTTGATGTCCATATAACAATCATTCTACTAGGACCATTATTTTAGGGTATTTTGCTTGGACCTTTACTTTGGCATTTTCCCAAACAATTTTCCCATGGATACTTTTATCTGAAAGAAATAACTTTTTGGGCCCTTTATTAAACTTGTAAGTGGACTATTAATTTGATATAAATACCCTTTGGGACTTTGAAAGTGACCTTTGAAAGGCTTAAGCATTCCCTTCAGAAGGATCGAACATGCCATTTAAAAATCTTGAACTAGACACTTTCCTGAGAAAAGACCCTTTGAAATTTTTGCAAGTTTCCCTTTAGGATTTTTCAAAGGACCTTTCAGACTTTTTGAGAGATCACCAATTCCTTCATAAAAATTTAATAGCTAATTCTTTTTAAAATATTATTTTGGGTAAAATGTCTAAAACAATTCCTTTGAAAAAATGCAAAGGACCAATCCATGAGAAAAGATTCTTCAAAAAGATTGAAAATGGCCCTTTGCAAGATAAAGAAGCATCCCTTTGCCTAAAAAGTGCCCCTTAATTTTTTTTTAAAGTGTCCCTTAAAAAGAGAAAAGACTCTTTAGACTTTTTGAAAATGTCCCTTTGAAAGAGAAAAGAACCTTCGACAAAATTGAAAATATCCCTTCAAAAATCTTGAATTGGACACTTTCATGAGAAAAAGATCATTCATAAATATTGTTTCAAATAAATTGTCCAAAAAAATTTCTTTGGGAAAGTCAAAAATTTCTAATTCTTTGAAATAATAAACCCTTCAAAAAAGTTGTGGACACTTTTCCTTCAGAAATCTTGAAGATGCCTTTCAAAAATCTTGAAATGTGCCCTTCGAACTCTTTACAAAGGACACTTCCATGAGAAAAGAACCTTCATACATTTATAAGTGACCCTTCATAAATATTTAAATGGACCAATTGCTCCAAACATTTTGTTTTGAATAAAAATTCTAAAATAATTCCTTTGAGACTTAGATAAAAAACACAAAGCAAAACCTTGCCAAAAGAAATAACACTTGAGTAAAATGACCAAAATAACACTTGAAAAAGATATAATAAAGGATTTCAAAGGAAATAACACTTGGTAATTTTTTTGTTGGGATAAACAAATTAAGAATGCTACACTTGGCTAGAATGAAAGATGTAAAAATTGGGTGTAAAAAGTTAGCTAACAAGTATGATTGTCTTTATTCAAAATGGTCTTCATCTTGTCTTGTGTTGCACTCTCTGGTTCTTCTTTGTATCCAAGACCAATTCTATCATTTTCATGATTTTAACCACTCATAGTCTTTTCTAGGTCACTTGAGTTCTTTTCAAATCTTATAAATGACTTCACCTTACTAGATGTCTTCTCTAACATAGCTTTTAATGACTCATTTTCAATTACTTACCTTGCACATTCATCTTCTTTATCTTGATGCTTGACCATATCTTCATGCTCCTTGGTGTCTTCATTTAGTCTTGCCTCAAATGCATTTAATTGATCATAATAGTCCTTGAGTATATATTTTATATTTTTATTGATCTTCCTCTCAATCTTTAGTTCTTCCAGAGCATTTTTAAATGTAGTCTCATAGTCCACCTCATCTTCTTTATCATCTGAATCACTCTAATTAGATTCCTTTTGATGTGAGAAACTTACTTCCTCAGCCATAAATAGAGATTCATCTCCAACAAAACCATCATCTTCATGATCATAATCTGAGTCACTAACTTCACTCTCATTTTATGATCTACAATCTTCTTTGGTGTAGAGACTCTTCTTGTCCTTAAAGTATTTCTTCTTGTTATCAAACCTTTTGAATCCCTTTTTGATTTTATCAATATTGAATGATATCTTGCCATCATCATGACATTGATCATGATCTTTGTCAACATCATTATTATACTTATGAGGGCACTTATTATCAAACTATCCTACCTCTCCATAATTAAAGCATTTGAGGGGTAGTTTACCCTTATACTTGCCTGAACCTATTTTCAATTTCCTTGAAATCAAAGAAATTAGTTCATCCTCATATATATCAAGAATGTCATCCTCCTTAGGTTTATTACCTTGGAACTTCTTCTTTATCCTCATTTTAGCCTTGAAAGTTGCTTCCTTCTTTGGTGGTGTATCATCATTATTCCTCATCTCATAGGTAGTAAGGGTTTCATGCAATCAATCCATCTTCAATTGAGTAAGATCATGAATTTCTTATATATTAGATAATTTTGGATAAAACTTGAGGGATAGAGACCTTAATACCTTTTAAAATATATTAGTCTCTTTAAGGTTCTCTCCAAGACCTCTGATGATGTTCACAATCTCATCAACTCTCTATAAAAAGGATGCCACGAAATCTTATTCCTTCATCTTGATACTTTCCAATTGCCTTCTGTGAATCTATAACATAGAAAGCTTGAAATTTGAATCTCATTCATAAATTATATATGTGTGTGTGTGTGTGTGTGTGTGTGTGTGTGTGTGTGTGTGTGTGTGTGTGTGTGTGTGTGTGTGTGTGTGTGTGTGTGTGTATGTGTGTGTGTGTATTTCCCATATATTTTTAGCATATTTAAAATGGATTACCTTGGTTAACTCGGTTTGTATAAGACCAAAAGTGATGCCATTCATTACCTTATAATTATTCTCAAATAACTTCTTGTCTGTAGCACTAGATGGAGTAGTAGGAATAATATACCCATCTACAACATATTGCCATACATTAAATGCTAGGGACATAATGTATGTCCTCATACTTATACTCCTAAAATCATAATTTGATTCACTAAGCATTGGCACTTGATTTTTAGAGAAACCTCCTTGATGAGTACCCATATTGTATCTTAGATCACTTTCAAGCTATCAAGCTTTTACCAAAGGACCTGGTCTAATACCAATTGTTAGAGGTACAATCACTAAGGGGGGAGGTGAATTACTAAGCCTAGATATTTCAATCTCAATTCCAGTCCTTTAAAATAATTATACAATCAACATATAATCAACTTGATCAAGAAACATTAACAAGAGAGCTCATTCATTCAATCCATACACAAGATCAAACATACAACACATAGTTCCTTTGGGAAACCATCTTAAGGAATAAAACCCACTCTTAAGGTTGAAACACATGGAATAATTTTCCTATAATAAATTAAAAACAAGAGAATGATTAAGTCCTCTAGACTAGAAAACCTTGATCAAATCCTCTTGACCAAAGGACTTTAGTGAAACACCTATTTCACAAGGAACAACTACCCTTAATGAGGACCAAGTCCTTTAGAACCTCCTCTGAACACATTCACCATAGAACTAATGTATTTAACACCTGATTATGGATCTCTAATATTATAAGCCCTTCACAAACTCCCTCTTTATCTCATGCAGGGCTTTCACATAGGCATGCCACAATATCTCTCCTTCATAGAAACTATCCTCATATCCATACTCAGACCTCTTCACATATCCTTAAAATACAAGAGCACTATTATGAAATTATAAATATGACATATAGTTCATACACATAATAATTAAACTATTATACATATAAACTCATCCAATAGGCACACAACCTATCAACTCTTCACCAATAAGCCTTGCACAAGTCTCACTCAAGTGTCTCACAAGTCTATAAACCATCTTAGTTGGTTTCACTATTTATAGAGAATGAATTATCAAGTCCAAAATATTTCCTTGTTTTCCAAAATACATTATTTCACCTTTAAGGCATCTTACATGGGTTACACTTAAGCACAAAAAACTTTCAAATAGGCCTAAGTCACCTTTTAGCTCCTATGAAGACCCATTCACCTCTTTGACACTTTTTAAAACAAATTAAGAACATAATAATAATTAAAAATGCATGAAACCAATACACATGACCCTTTTGACATCCTCAAATGATCATAGTCACCAAAACACTCTATTTCTAAAGCACATTTTACTCAAACAACACTTTGTGCATATAGTCCCCATGAACGAACACATAATCACCTTTTTAGCAAATGTTCATATTGCATATGATTTTTAAAACATTCATAATGCACATATATTATCCTAATAGAGTCTAAAACACTCCAAAATTTCTAATTAATCATGATACTTTGGAATTACATCAACACAAAATCGAATAATCTTTTTGGGTCACTTGTAGAACATGCACAAATAGATTAAAATTTGAAGCTCAATATCTTTGATTATACACACTTTCAAACCTTCAGATTTATATTTACAGATGTACCATGGATTTATATTCAAATTTTTTATTTTATATATCATGACAAAATTCATCCTAGATCAAAATTTATATCCATAATATAGATCGCTAGTTTTTCCTTTGTTAAAGTTAAATATTCAAATACAAATGGTCACAGTTAAACCTAAATCACTTTGCTCACATCTCATGCTATCATATATTCATATTAAACATGAAAAATAAATATTATTTGAAATTTAGTGAATAAATTTCCATTACCTAAATGGTAAACCTTGATCAGTTGACCTCATCTCATGTAATCTTGCAATATTGACTCAATGTGCACCATCAGTCTTGTATACATAGCTCAATCTTCATTTGTGTTAAACATTGGAAATTTTGAAATCATCTCACTCAATGAAAACCATTAACATATATGTATAGATACCAATTAACCATTATATATTATAATTATTTTTATCTTTGCATTTTCTTAACATTAAATAACAAACATTTGTCCTCATCTCATTGCTTCCTGACATCTTGGAACAAACATGCTCTATTGATCCTTTTGCAAGGAGATCTATCTTTAGATTTGTCAATCAATGAAAACTTTGACTAATTTAAATTAATTTTCACCTTATATATTCATTTTATTATCACCCTTGAACCATTAGATCTACATCTGGTCTTAATCTTTAACTTTGTACAAAATAGACTAAGTATGGGGACCATTGCTATCTGCCTAGAAGGCCAACTTTAGACCTTAATAACTTTTATTTTGCTTAGTTACATGATATAAAATTTGGAACATATTATATAATCACATAGGATAATCCAAAAATGTATCAAAATACTCCTCAAACCTTCATACATGTGATATATAACACCATTAATATGCTCACTTAGATTTTTATTCCACATAGCCAACTAAGTCAAAAACTGCCTAGAAGGTCAACTTTAAACATGCATATATTTTGTTTCACTTCATCACATGATCTAAAATTTATCAAATATAAAATAGGAATAAAAATAAATAAACTCATAAAATTAAATTATCTTTAAATGTCCACATGTTCAATATATGCCATCACCAAACTACTTACTTGACTCTTTCTTGCCTCATGCAAATTTGGCTAAGTATGGGAAAACACTATCAAACTACCTAGGAGCCCAAATTTTCACTTGAATATAATTTTCCATGATTATTAACATGAATTGATATTTAATACATAATAAATAGGTACAAATTTTATGAAAACCATATGATGAACTCTCCCTGACTCATCCACACATGGCAATGGTGATGTCAACAAACTACCTACTCAGATTTTCTACTATTAGACCCAAAATGTTTGTATGAAAACAATAGTCAAACCAATGAAATAAACTCATGCAAACCACTCAATAATTCTTTAATTTTGATAGGACCATTTTCTCACCTTCAAATCACCATACTCATCCCTAAACATATCTAAATAGTCAAACTCTAAAGATTAACTAAGCATTCTTCAAGCATACTAGGAAAAGCACATTGCACACTTTATCATTATCACTTAGAATATCAAGGAACTTCATCCAATCACCAGGAAACCTCCATGACATCACCATGACACCATTGAAAACTCTCTAATAATTATATGTTCTTAGCATAACAATAGGCATCAGGGCCCACTCTTACTCTAGATAATAGACCTCTATAGTTAGCTACTCCTAGATGTACTTATTGTTTTCATGGTATAACCATACATACCTATAAATACTACCGATAGTTAAAATAATATATTGATGTACTTAATCTAAAAAAGGCACAATATTCTAATAACATTATATCTCTTAATATTATTTTAGATTACATCCCTATACATGGGGAGGTTTATTGATTTTAGCATTAGTGTGTGATGCATTAGTGTGCCACACATGATACAAATTGGTGTATAGTCTTGTAGTAACACTTTTATACTTTTTCATGACCTACACCATCACTTTATCAGTACTATACCTAGGGTTATTCATGGTATAAGGTTAAACCTTAATTATTTCCTTCATCATACCAAATATTAGAGGCTTACAGTCACATTATAACACCATATACTCAAAATAATTTAACTTCATAGGAGATGACACATTTGTAACCCTCTTTTTCTAGTATACCTACATTATCCATTAATATAGTGTGACAATAATTCATCACATGTGTCTTAGTGAATATAGATGAGACTATGGTAAATGATAGATTCTATTTACAATAGGATTTATTAGATGTTATTCATGATGTAAGCCAATAAATATATTAATATTTATGAACATATTATTTTTACATGGCATATTACACTTCATATTTATACATGATTAATTTTTGATATTTTTACCTCATTATAGAAGTTGTGACTCACTATTTATCATTTTTCATATTGCCTATTTTCCCTATATTTACTTTCACATTAATTGTTCTTGATTTACACATCTTGAATCTTTCTACATTCAATTCTCATGATTTAATTATAGTTATTTATATTATTTGAAAAAACATATTTTCCCCTATCTTGGGTTGATTTTTCCTTACATGGATGTTTATGTTAGATCACTTGTTGAATAATATAGGTATTTATGTGACATGGCACTTAGACCACACCCTACACTCTCCTATTTTACCTATGATTAGTTATAAAGCATAGTCATCATTATAACATTTATTTCATGGATTTCTAGTGATCACCATTTACACCCATATCTCTATCAATTAATCACACATATGGTTAATCTTGAGATTACATACTTAATTAAGGGTAATTATATATATTTTTAAGGCTGACATAGTTTTTAATACTTCTTAATTATAAGCAAAGTATATGTTTCTTTGTGTTAATAATCTATATCACTCATGTTTGGTTCTTTTGAATCTAATGGAGGAATAGAAAATCCCATAAAATTTAAAATCCAAATCATTATAAAAAAAGACAATGATCAAAATGAAAAAATAAATACTCAAAAGTAAAAATCAAAACAAAATATGTGATTCTAATTTAGTACATGTATTTTAGTTAAATCTCAAACTCCATAGTTGGCCTCGTGATAGATATGAGGTCTATTGGGGTGTGCTAGGATAATGGACTGGGATAGGAGGTATAATTATAAAATTTAATGCCACCTACTTTTTCATGAAAGTACCCAATCTTTGCAGTAGATTGACAAATCTATAAGGGGTCTTGGGAAATAGGGAACACATTATAGGGAGGTAGGATCACTTTATTTTTTTATAAATAACCTTCATGAGACAATATATGTACTTCACTCATTATCTAAAAAAATTGTGTCTACCAGTATATATTATATTAAGTCTTTGTTGTCCAAAGAAAATATTAAGCACTTGCACATTTTCTTAGTATGTTTCATTTATACTAAGGATTATTAAAAAACCTATGTATCACTTTTAATTCCATGTTTTCATAATATCATTCCTAATAGTCCACTTGATTCATACCACTTCATATCTGATCATACCTATTTGGTTATTCTTTTGTGAGTTATAATGTAAGACCTTGGATATGACCAAGCCTTTCTCACAAAATTCCTTTATCTCTTATAAAAATTCCATTTTTTGCATAATTAGTTATATTTTTATGAGTTACAGTGTAAGACCTTAGATATGACCAGGAGTTCCTCACAATCTATTTTATCTTATACAAACTACATGCCATATTTTATCATCAAATAACTATACTAGTCTACATTTTTGATTAACCATAAAATTTAAGTTTGGTTTATCAGTTTTATATTTTATTTTTCTCTCACATATTTCCTATCACTCTTATTCACATATATTTGTTTACATGTCATTATTTATATTGATATATCTTAATTACATCTTTTTTTTCATTTTTATTTATTATTTACATATATTTGTTTGTATGTCTTTGTTTACATTGATATTTCCTATTTACATATCTTTGTTTTCATATCTTTGGTTACATAGATATTTATCATTTACATTCATAGATTCTTCTTACCATTTATTTTTATTCCATTTTATTCGCTTTTGACATGTTTTGTCTTTAAAAATATTGGTTTCACATTTTTATCTTTCTTTCTTTATCATTCATTTCTACCATGAATTACATTTATTATGAAAGAGTAACACACAGACACACACACATAATGTGTGTGTGCATGCTCACACGTACATGCATGTGTGTTATTATTTTACAACATGTGTTTTTGATATTTATATATTCTATTGGAAAATGTATGATGTGTGTGTTATTATTTTATAGAAAATGTGAATAAATGCATGGTAAAAAATAATGATAAAGAAAGAAAGATAAAAATGAGAAACCAATATTTTAAAAAATAACAGATGTCAAAAGTGAATAAAATAGAATAAAAAAAAATGGTAAGAAAAATTTAATAATGTTAATCAGAAATATATATGTAACCAAATATATGAGAAAAAATATATACAAATGGCTCAAAATTTATAATACAATATCACATGATACACTCATAGTATAACAATAACTCTAAAGATGTGGTCCAACCTACCTATCTGGTGATGGTTGGATTATACTAACCATATAATCCTATGAATTCACTATATGAATAGTCTACTAAAATTATTTTGTATGTGTCCATAGTCCATCCACCTATACCTGTATATGGGCCACTTATACCTATACTTGGGCCAACTATCTAGATATCTAAAAGGGTGTGCTTCACTCCTGAGCTAATGACTACCATGATCACAATTATAAACCACATAAACCTAGTGGTAATGATACTAAGTTGAATTAGATAGTCTCTAAAACTATTAAGTTTTTATACCAATAAACTAAAACCAACTAGGATACATAAGTGTTAAAGGCATGATTGGATCAATAATCTATTTTATATTATGCTAAGGTAACACGTCATCTAAAATATCATGATGAAATCTCTTGACCATAGATGACCATCTAGCTTCCTATAATAAAAAATATACAAAACATAAATAAAATATACATTAGATCTCACATATATTATCTCTAACATACTACATCTATCTAACATGTATATCTATTTATCATAAAATAAAATTTTCTTACCGATATTACCCCCATCACATCAACCACCAAGTACCTCCTATGAAGCAGGGATCCATGATGGTGAAAAACCTTTCTAATGATCGAGATGAATCACATGAGCATGATTCAATCCAATATGAATCTACCTCAAAACCAATCAACTTAGTTCCTATTTCACTATAGGATCTCCCTATGGATATCCATGTGGTTCTCCTTATGGTGGTGCCTATGTTGGTGGTTGTGTATGCAGCTAGACTCAAGCCTATCTCCATATCCAAAACTATTGTGGTCACTCTAATATATGTTTTTATGTAATAGTCATCACATATTCTACTCTTATGGATGTCATTAGATCCCCTCACTATCATAAATGTCATTATCCCCTATATCTTAGCTAGCATGGTCATATGATAGGAACATCTATTGGTACTATTATACCCCTCAAATGTTTTTCCCAATATGTGAACAATATTATGGGATATATTGGGATGTGGAAACCAAAACTATCCTAGTAAATGAGGCACTAGATGTGGCTCCACCCATGAAAGATAGTGCCTTGTAATCCTTACACAGACCTATGCCTAAAAGGTATTGTTGACCCTTTTTCTGCATAACCAATTTATGTTTGCTCTTCAGCTAGTTTTCATTCTTCCTTTCTCATTCTCTAAGTTTGGGACTTTGTTTTTTTGGTATTTATTTATTTTACTTTCCCTTCATTTTTTTTCCCTTTGCTTTGTTTTACCTTAGCCTTTTTTTGTCTTAGCCTTGAAGTGTCCTTCAGAAAAGTTCTGAAGTGCCACTTCCCTTTGAAGTGCCCTTCAATTTTTTCTGAAAGAACTTCACTTGCCTTGTTTTTCCCCAAGTGTCCCTTCAAATATTTTTTGAAGGGCACTTTTTTGTCTAAGTGACCCTTCAAAAAAAATTTGAAGGGCACTTTTTCATCTAAGTGTCCCTTCAAATTTTTTAAAAAGGGCACTTTTTGCCCAAGTGTCCCTTCAAAACTTTTCTAAAGGGAACTTTTTTCCCAAGTATCCCTTCCTGAATGCCCCTTTGGAATTTTTCTAAAGGGAAATTTTTTGTCTAAGTGCCCTTTGGGAATTTTCTCGTAGGGTCACTTTTTGGCCCTTTCTTCTAAACGGGCCTTCAAATTTTTTTTGAAGGTATTTTTCCCCAAAGGTTGCCCTTCAAAAAAGTTTTGAAGGGCCATTTCCTTTGGAAATTCACTTCAAATTTTTCCAAAGGGGCCTTTTGTCCCTCCTCAGGTGTCCTTTATAACTTTTTTGAAGGACACTTTCCTACATGTGTCTTTCAAGAAATGTTTTTGAAGGAACATGTTTCCCTTGCCAAAAAACTTGAAAGAAAAATTCTCAAAGGAATTACTTTAGGAAAATTGTCAAGCCATTACCCAAGCAATAAACCTGACTGTATTATGCATGAAGTGTCGTATGATGTCAAGTTTAAAGTGGGAAACTAGCCATTGGGTTAATGTATGACATGTTGTAGGATGACAAGTTTAAGGTGGACAACTATCTGTTGGGTCAATTCATGATGTGCTGAAAGATGTCAATACAAATTGGGTTTCCCAACATGCTTGATTTATAAATTTTATAAGTAGAAGAGCTTGGAAAACCTAAAAGGGTCTGTAGGTGCAAATTAGGTTTAAGAAAATGATTTACTTATAAATTTTTCTAAGTTAAGTCATTCAAAAAACCCAAAAGGGTCTAGATAGAGGCAAATCAGATTTTTGGAATTGCTTAGCTTATGAACTTGATAAAATGGTTGATCAATGATGTAGAACCATGATCTATGTCATTACTTGAGGACCAATCAAAAGGGAAAGATAAATCCAAACTAAATGAAAGTGACTTTCTCCACACCATTGCATAAATCAACAAGCCAAGAAGAAGCGGTTGAGGCTAAAAGAGATTTCTAACTGATGGCTCCATTAACAAGGACCATTTTTTGCACCTTCCATAAGTATCCTATTTCTATTAAGAAACTATTGGGAAGCATATTCAAGGGGTAAATCCCATGGCATTTAATAGGGTGACATGGATCAATCAAAATGACCTAATGAGCATCATTTACAATGATTAGTTGTAGCTGAGGACAATGACTTCTAAAAGATTCGATTCCTCTCTTTGGCATAAAGGACCTCCCTTCTCTCTCTATTTTATATAAATAAGACCCTTGGGATATTATTATTTCATCATAGATAGTAAAATAAAGCCCTACTTGAATGTTTTGTCATTTTCTTGCCTTTGAGCAAAGGAGCATAAGTCTATTTTCTTTCTAAGTTCTGGACATTTTTTTAGGCATGCAAGAGACATAGAGTGACACAAAGTGATGTTCTATCCTTATTTTATTTTTCCATGTTTTTGAGAAAATAGTTGATCCAACAGGTCATGTAGAGTGTATTATAGTTGTATGAGATTTTACATATGCACAACCCTTTTTTGGACTATACAAGTTATTTTTCCAATCACTTACCTTATGTGATCTCATTCATTTTATCTCTAATTTGAAATATTTATGTTGAAATATTTTATAGCTCAAATAATATGCTTGTATTATAATATATTATGCAATAATATATGGCTTACATGTGGATAATAACTTTTGGTATATCACCATTTTAAACTAGTCTTTTCATTTATGAAATTTTTTTACCCTTTTCATCCAAACAAGCTGGTCCAATAGATTTTATTACACAAAAGATAATACATGGAGCTATCCATTTAAACATAGAGGTTCATTTCCATGTATAAGCACACCCATAGGCCTATAAATGTCCCAAAAAATTACTTAAATCTAGAGGAGGCCTAAACATCCCTCTTCTAGGGTGCAAGATTTGGAGACAATAGTTTTGGCACACCCAGTGGGACCAAATTCTTTCTTATTTTCATGTCAAGGTGAATGATAGTCTTAACAAGTATCATTTATATTTTGAAATAAAATTTTTAGCAACTCTAGAGGGTGAGAATCTCTATTTCTAGACCAAATTTCCCATAGTTTACTTCATGGTCCTCACTAGGTCATCTAGGATATTTGACCAAAAACCTCTAGCCGAAGCTCTTTTTGAAGAACAACATCCTGAATCATTATTAACACTTAGAGAGCTTAGGTAGGGTGTTTTTGAAGAGGAAGAAGAAGAGGTTGTGGAAGTTGAAGAAATTGGAAATCAAAAAGTAAGCAATCAAGAAGACATTGATAAGCATGAACCCTTCCCTACTTTTAATACCCAAAACCCATTATAACTTCCTGCATATGACCCCATCCCTCTGAATGATACCAAAAGTCTTCTTAGTTTTAATGGAGAGGGTCCTATTACCCCATCTAAACATATTAAATACATCTCTAATTTTTTCAATTTCCATAATGTTACTAGGGCCAACATAGCCATTAGGTTACTTTTTATGTCTTTAAAAGGCAAAGTACTTGATTGGTATAAAACATTGTAAGGGGGATAAATTACAAGCTAGGATGGTTTTAGAGATCTATTGGTGACAATATTTGATAATAAGAGTGATCATGCTTCCCTAATACATTAGTTGAATGTAATAAGAAGAGGTCCAAATGAATCCATGGGAGATTTCAATGAGAGTTTTCAAAGGACATGGTATAGGTTGCCACCAATCATGAGACCACTTCCTAGCTTTGTGTTCCAAACATACCTCAAAGGATTGGTATTGATGTTGTTATTATGTTATAGTCAATGGGAGGATTCACTCTTTCAAGTGTATATGAGCTAGCAATTGAGGCTTAAAAAAGCTTAATTTATGCTGGAAAACTTCCTCCAAGAGATTCTATGCCTTTGTTGTTTGATAATTTAGTTCAAGCTCTAACCATGTCATAAGTTACTAATTCAAATGTGAAGCCAAGAGACTTTCCCAAGAATGTGGATAATGTTGTGGACAAGGATGAAGAAATTAGATCATTGAGAGCTTAGCTTAAGCAAGCTCAATATTAGGCAAGTGTTCCTCCTAATGCACAATATTATCCTCAACAAGGATATAGAGTTCCATCCCAATACAATTATCAATGGAGAGGACAAAATTAAAAAGGTTACAATAGGCATCTCAATGTATATAATCCAAATTCTACTCCTCCTATAAAGGCTATTGTTTTAGTACATGTAAATCTAGTGCAAGGAGAGGATCATTTGGACTAATGGAGGCAGCCTCAAGGTCAATTTATAAATGATGATAGAGGAACCAACCATACTAAGACAACATAAGAGGACACTACTCCCTACATGATAGTACAAGAAGCATGTCCCAGCCAAAGGGATAGTCATGGAGAAGGTAGTAACCCAAGTGTTGAAATGATGTTTTTTTCAGCAATAGATGATTTTGTGTTGACTCAAGGCATGTCAGTTGCAGCCAATACAAGATCTAAGAAGAGAGCATTGGGAGAAGGCAAAGAACCACATGTAGCTCCATGTGATGCCTCTCTAAGGTTACCAGGTGTCAATCAAAGTGTTTTACCTATTTCAAGTAATGTTCCCCAATAAAATTAGAATACAAGTGGGGCTACCAAGATTGTAATACAATAAACTCAAGCTCCTTTGTTACCATAAAAAATGTTAGAGAAGATGAGTTCTCCCTCTATAAGCATTGTTGATTCATTAAATAACACCAAGGCAAGTATATCCCTTTGGTAAGTCTTGCATATACCCAATCAAAAAGAACTTTTGTAAGAGCAGTTGGTAAGCATTTATGTGACTCTTCAAGTTTCAAAGCACAATGGTGTGGCTCTCACAAATTATCCAAATAATATTTTGGATCCATCAACCAAGGCTAAAAATCCTCCACCTTTCTACCTCATACTCATTATGGGAGACAAGTTGGTCCATAATTATATTGTGGATAGTGGAGCAAGCACTATCATCATGTCTAAAGTAGTGGCCAATAAGCTGGGTTTGAATTATAAGCAATATAGCAAGGGAATGTTACAGCTGGATGGGACTCTAACCAAGATGGTAGGATTGGTCAAAGGTCTAAAATTATTTTTACATGGTTTCCCAAGCTTCCCTATCATGCAAGACATTGTGGTGGTGGACCTTCTAGCACACTTTATTATATGCTTGTCAAGGGACTTCGCAGCCAAGATAAGAGGATACCTTTCTAATGATTGGTCTTTTCTAGCTTTTAGGATAAGGTATGGGACCAAAGTAACTATAAGGAATTATCCCTTAGCAAGGTTCCACATTAAGCCATACTTGGAGACAATGTCAAATCAAAATTATTTAATCAGCAAGGAAAAGGGAATGATCATAGATGGTGAGACATTTTCCCCTCTTGAAAGTATTTTTGATCTTTATCTTGAAATTTATAGCACTAAAACACATGGACTTGATCCTTAAACTTTCATTGAGGATATTGATTTGGGAGTTTATTACATGCATGAAGAGAATGTTCTAATTCCTTCACACACCAATGAGGATCATGAACTTGATGTCATGTGGGAATTGTTCTTTGATGGTTGAAGGAGTAAATTAGGTGCAAGAGATGGCATCATGTTAGTTTCTCCATCAAGGAATCATTACTACTCTTCTTATATGTTTCACTTTAGATGCCATGTTAGTTTCTCCATCAAGGAATCATTACTAATCTTCTTATAGGTTTCACTTTAGCTGCACTTGCAACATGGCAAAATATAAAAGCCTAGTTCATGGTCTCTAATGGGTAAAGAGGAGAGGAATCAAGAGTTTGAAAGTCTATGGAGATAGTGATTTGGTCATTCATCAAGTAAGAAGTCAAGATAAATCCAAGAACCCCTTGCTTAAGTCCTACAACCATAGGTTATGGGATCTACTTGAAGACTTTGATGCCTTCAACATACAACCCATACCAAGAGACTTGAACAAACATGATGATATATTGGCTATAATAGGAGCACATTTCAACTCAACTACAGATGTCATAAAGGAGAAGGATCAATATCATATCAAGATCATTATGAGACTTTCCATTCTAGATAATGAAGTGTCATAAAAAGTATCTGAAAGTGATGAACACCTTACAAACTTCTTAAAAAATGAGGTAGGCTTCTCCTCAAAAAATCAAAAGAGGTTACATGATCATTATGAAGAAAAAATTATACAACTTAAGATAAATAAAATACCAAAGGGAATAATTAACTTTTAGAGTGTCTTCAATGAGGATGATCAAAAGAAAAATCAAATAATGATCATGTCAACAAAGGATGAAAACTATGAGAGAATTATGATTTTCAAAGACAAAATTTTTAAGATTGGCAAGGTATGTTCTCAACTAGAAAGGAAAGATTTTATTGCATTATGCAAAGATTTTTATGACATCTTTGCTTTGGAGTATAAGGAATTGAAAGGGTTTGATCTAGGTCTATCCCAACACACCATTGAGTTGGAGCCCAAAGGTAAACCAATAAGACAAAAGCAAAGGCCTATCAATCCCAAGATAGAAGAAATCATGAAGAAAGAGTTGACCAAGGTAATTGAGTCTAGGATTATATTTCCTATCAAGAACTCAACTTGGGTAGCCAAACTTATGCCAGTTTGAAAGAAGAATGGATAAATTAGACTTTGTATGAATTTTTGTGATCTAAATAGAGTGTCTCTCAAGTATCATTATCCCCTCCCTTCCATGGAATTAATTTTGCAAGTTATTTTAGGTTCTCAGTGTTTCTCACTTCTTGATGGTTATTTAGGTTATAATCAAATATTGGTAAAAGAAAAGGATCAATTCAAAATAGCCTTCACCACTAAATGGGGGACCTTTGCCTACATGAAGATGCCATTTGGTTTATTTAATGTCAGAGCTACATTTCAAAGGGCAATGTACATGGAATTTAAAGGTTTTATCAATAAGTTTTTTCTTGTTTACCTTGATGATATAACTATTTTTTCAAAGCATGCTATTGATCATATGGGACATCTAAGGCAAGTGTTTAAGAAATTTAGGGAGTATGGCATATCCCTAAATCCAAAAAAGTGCATCTTTGTTGTCCATGAAGGTAAGCTTTTAGGTCATGTTGTTTCAAAATAAGGATTATCTATTAACCTCGAAAGGATTGAAGCTACTCTAGGCTTGTCCTTGCCTCAACATAAGAAGGGGCTGAAAATCTTCTTCAAGAAAATAAACTTTGTAAGGAGGTTTATCCTAAATTTTCAACTATGTTAAAGCCTATCACAACCATGCTAAAAAATAACCAAGTTTTTACTTGGACAAAGGAAGGTAAGAGAAGTTTTGAAGAAATCAAACGAGAAATTGTAGAATCTCCTACTCTCTTAAATCTAAATTTTGCTAAATATTTCATACTCTATACCTTTTATAACCTTGACACAATGTCAACTATGCTTATGCAAAATAATGATGAAGATGTTGAGTAGCCAATTGTTTTCTTCATTCAAGGATTAGAGGAGTATGAAGTAAGATATTATTTTGTGGAGAAGTAAACCCTAACCATCATTAGAGGATTGAAAAAAATAAGGAATATGGTTTTCAACAACAAGATTTATGTCATGGTTTCCCATCCTAGCACCAAGGAGTTCCTCCTAAGAAAGGATCTTAATAAAAAGAGAGTAGGGTGGATCACAAAAGTGATGGAATATGACATTGAAATTAAGGTAACCAAATTGGTAAGAGGAAGAGGTTTGTGTGAACATTTAACATCTAATTTTTAAGAGCCAAAGGAGCAATATTTGGTCAATCAAGTTCAAACCCAGCCAGTTGATCAAATGCAAAATCAAATTTGGACATAAGACATCATTAGTTTTCTTCAAAATAGTGAGTGTCCCAATGGCTTGAACAAATATAAAAGGAGGTATTTTAGGATAAAAACTATTCCTTATTGTCTTGTGGATGACATTCTCTTTAAAAAAGAAGTGAATAATGTATTTCTAAGATGAATTAATAATGATTAATTTTATATGATTCTAGAAAAGTTCCATAATGTTTTATATGGGGGTCATTTCTCTCCTAAAACAACATCTACAAAGCTAATGAGGGCTAGTTACTATTGGCCTAGTCTTTTTAAGGACTATTATCATTTGGCTGAGGTTTGTCCTCAATGTGCTTTCCTTGTTGGCAAGCAAAATATTTTAGCTCTTCCATTGAATCCTATCCAAGTGGACCAACCTTTCATGAAATGGGGCCTTCACTTCATTGGCATGATCAACCCTCCATCAATTGCTAGACACAAATGGATATTGACTCATATAGACTACTTCACAAGGTGGGTAGAGGCTATTACATTGAAGGAGTTAAACAAAAATGCTATCTTAGAGTTCTATGATAGAATTGTAACAAGGTTTGGAGTTCCTCATGTCATCATATTAGATAATGTACTTGCTTTCATAGGTACTAAAAAATCTTAGTGGGTAGTAAAGAGTGGAGTTCATTTGAGTACCTCATCCAACTACTACCCTCAAGGTAATGGATTGGCTGAGTCTACCAAAAGGAATCTCATCAAGATCATCAAGGGGACATTGGAAACCAATCAAAGAACATGGCATAGCAAGCTGAAGATAGCCTTATGGGTAGATAGAATTACTCCCAAAAAGTTAATTGGTAATTATCCCTTTATGCTTGTCTATGGGAGAGAAGCTAGGCTGTCCATATCACAAGAGATCCCTACCTTAGAAATTGAAAAATAGATAGAATTACTTGAAAACACTCCCATGGAGGTCAGATTGATAGAATTAATGTAGCTACAAGAGGCAAGAGATGATGTACACAAAGCTTTGGAACACCATCAAGTTCTTTTGAATAAATCCTTTAATAAAAGGACAAGAGCAAAAATGTTCAAAGAAGGTGACTTAATCTTGAAATGAGATGAGGATATAGAAAAAATAGGTAGACATATAAAGTTTGATACTTTGTGGAGTGGTCCTTACATCATCAACAAGTGCAAGTAAAGAAAAACCTTTCATCTATTCAAGATGGATGGAGAAGAGCTGCCTATTCTAGTGAATGGGATTCACTTGAAGTCTTACTTCTAAACCTTACTAGCCATGTCTTGTAAATACATGTTATTGTGTGTTCGCTTTGTTATCTTTGTTTTCTCTAAGTGCTTTGTAGCATAAGTGTTTCCCTTTTAGACATTTTTTCCTTATGTTTTCTTTGCCATATTTTTCTTATATTTGCTCTCAACCTTGGGCCTATTATTTTTAGATTTTGTTTTCCTTTCATGACTCCATGCCCAATGGAGGATGTAGGTAACTAGTCTTGCATATAACAGGCATCTCTCCCTTGGAAATCACTAGAATGTTGACCATTTTTTTGCATAACTAGTTTGTGTTTCCTCTTTAGCTAGTTTTCATTCTTCCTTGCTCATTTTCTGTGTTTGGGCCTTTATTGTTTTGGTCTTTGCTTTATTTTGCATTAGCATTTTTTTGTCTTAGCCCTAAAGTGCCCTTTGGAAAAGTTTCAAAGTGCCCTTAAAATTTTTTTGAAGGCACTTCACTTGTCTTGTTTTATCCCAAGTGTCCCTTCAAAAATTTTCTAAAGGGCACTTTTTTTTCTAAGTGACCCTTTGAAAAAAATTTGAAGGGCACTTTTTCATCTAAGTTTCCCTTTGAATCTTTTCTAAAGGGTACTTTTTGCCTAAGTATCCCTTCAAAACTTTTCCAAAGGGTACTTTTTCCCCAAGTGTCCCTTCAAAACTTTTCTGGATTTAAATTTTTTCCCAAGTGTCCCTTCTCGAATGCCCCTTCAAAATTTTTTTGAAGGGACATTTTTTGTCCAAGTGCCCTTCAAGAATTTTCTTGAAGGGTCACTTTTTGGCCCTTTCTTCCAAATGTCCCTTTAGATTTTTTTTGGAAGGCTTTTTCCCCAAAGGTTTCCCTTTGAAAAAGTTTTGAAGGGCCATTTCCTTTGGAAATACCCTTCATAATTTTTTAAAGGGTCCTTTTGTCCCTTCTCAGGTGTCCTTCAAAACTTTTACAAAGGACACTTTCCTATAGGTGTCCTTTGAGAAAAGTTCCCAAAGGAACATGCTTCCCTTTGCCAAAAAACTTGAAAGCAAAATTCTCAAAGGAATTCCTTCAAACTTTTATCTAAAGGAATTACTTTGATAAAATTGTCAATCCATTGCTCAAGTAACAAAACCAACTAGATTATACATTATGTGCCATAGGACATCAAGTTTAAGGTGGTAAACTAGTCATTGGGTCAATGTATGACATGCCACAAGATGCCAAGTTTAAGGTGGACAACTAACCATTGGGTTAATTCATGACATGATGAAAGATGCCAATATAAATTAGGTTTCCCAACATGCTTGACTTATGAATTTTATAAGAAAAAGAGATTGGAAAACTTGAAAGGGTTTGTAGGTGTAAATTGGGTTTAAGCAAGTGTTTTGCTTATAAAGTTTTATAAGTGAAGTCATTCAAAAAACTTGAAAGGGTCTAGACATAAGCAAATTAGATTTTTAGAACTGATTAGCTTATGAGCTTGATCAAATGGATGATCAACAATGCATAACCATGATCTGAGTCATTCTTTGAGGACTAATCAAAAGGTAAGACAAATCCAAACTGAATGAAAGTGACCTTTTCCATGCCATTACACAAGTTGACAAGCCAAGGAGAAGTAGTTGGGGCTAAAAGAGATTTGTAATAAGTGGTTCCATTGACAAAGACCATTTTTTTCACCTTCCCCAAGTACCCCATTTTTTTGATCAACTGTTGGGAATAATCTTTAGTGTGGCAAGCCCATGGTGTTCAAGAGGGTGACACAGATCAATTAGAGTGCCCTAATGAACATCATTGACAAAAATTAGTTGCAGCTGAGGACAATGACTTCCAACTTATTTGCTTCCTCTCTTTAGCAAAAAGGACCTCCATTCTTTCTCTTTCTTTTCTATAAATAAGACCCTTGGGCTATTTTTATTTCATCCATAGATAGTATCGTGAAGGCTTGATAGAATGTTTTTCCATTTTCTTGCCTTTGAGCAAATAAGCATAAGTTTGTTTTCTTTCTAATTTATGGTCATTTGTTTGGGCATGCAAGAGACATAGAGTGACAACATGTGATTTTTTATCCTTCTATTTTCTATCCTTCATGATTTTGAGAAAAGAGTTGATCCAACAAGTCATTTAGAGTGCATTCTAGTTGTATGAGATTTTGTATATGTGTAACCCTTTTTTGGACTATACAAGTTATTTTTCTAGTCACTTACCTTGTGTGATCTCATTCATTTTGTCTTTACATTGAAATATTTATGTTAGAATATCCTAGAGCTCAAAGAATAGGCTTGTATTCTACTATATTGTGCAAAATTATAGGTCATATGTGTGGATAATAACTTTTGGTGCATCACCATTTTAGATTAGTCTTTTCATTTATGCAAATTTATGACCCTTTTCATACAAACAAGCTAGTTTAGTATATTTTATTACATAAAAGCTAATACATAGAGATAGACCTTTCAACTTGGAAGTTCATATTTCCACTTATAGGCACACCCATAGGCTTGGAAATGTCCCAACATTTCCCAAATCTAAAGGAGGCATGAATAACCCTCTTCTAGGGTGTGAGATTTGGAGACAACATGTACTTGGCCACAAGGGCCAATTATATTATATACACATATATAGTTACCAAATAGTATCTCCCCATGTAATCATCTATAATTTTGGGACATGTGGTATAACACACAACATATGATCATGTGCCCATTCACACATATGTGGTAGGGTAACATACACCACATGTGACAATCCCATATGATGATACTTAAAAAATATCTCATAAATCTAACTACTCAATTACATAACAAGGCCCATCATAATCTAACCTCATGATAAAATAATATAAAAATTCTCACCAAATAAACCTAAATCACATATCCCAAATCATACATCACACCTTGCTCCAACATAGATTGATACAATGTAATAATATATAATATGACCTTCTAATCCAAGTTATGATAGATCACACAAGTTATCACAAGTCAAATAATGGCCTTATATATCTTAAAAACCTGAGACATATACATAAAATAGGCACACATACAATCCCACCAAAGTATATCTCTTAGATATAGTCCCCATAATGCTAGGTTTCACCTCTCTAGATATAGCCATCAGACAAATTTCTACCATCTTACTTGGTTAAACACATTTTATACTACATCATCCACCTAAAATTTATACATAGTTGGTGAGGGAATATGCCATCAACCAAATTTATTCAATCCTAATAGGTCATCCATATTTTATACTATGTTATCCATCCAATATTTATACATAATCAGACATGGCAGACACCATCAATCACCTTACCTCAATCCTACTAAGTCGACCACTTTATATATTAGGTCGGCTACACTTTCATTTAACTAAGTCATCCATGACATATGCCATAAGCCATCTTTGACCTTCAACTAGGTCAACCACATACTATAGACACAACCACCTATATAAAACCACCCAAACCAACTACTTCATCTAGGTTGACCCCATTTAATTTACATGGTGATTTTTAACTAGCTCATCATTAATGTCCTAAACCTATTTTTTCAAACTTTGAATTATACCCACAATTTCTTGTAATTTTTAATTTATTAATGATTTTTTTTGGGGAAAATGTCATTACACATATTTTCCCCAACACTAATTTCCCTAACCTAATTGATTTTAATCCCAAAATTCTAAAAATTCATATTAAATTCATCTCATACCTTGACTATATGTGTAACAATTGCAATACATCCTCCCGTTCATCCTCCTCCTCACATTTAGGCCATCATCTCTCTCATTGCTAATATTAATCTCTAGTTTCCAAAATTATAAAATGCACAAATGAATAGATAAATACAATTTTATATTAAAATTTTGAAAATTTTAACCTTGCAGTTATTTACCCAAAAACATCATATTCTACTCATAGCTTTGTTTCTATAAACTCTTTTGACAAACCAAAAGAAATTATGGAATCCTAAAAATGCATGGAATTTTTTGGTACTAACCACATAATTTTACAAAGAATTGTAATTTTATCTTATTTTTTAGGTAAGTATTTTACTCCACATGCTAAACTCCTCTTCCATCTACTTATCATACAACTATTTATTATCAACATGGTAAGTGAAGGTAAGTATTTATAAATTCTTTACTTTCCTTTAATTTATGCTTTCTACTACAATTTTTTATCTCAACGTTGTGTGTTTCTCTATTCTTTCTCAAAGCACATCCCATGTCACACTTGATGAGATTAAAGTGGGGCATATTTATAAACATAATATTTTTAAAATTTCTCATTTAGTGATGCTTTGTCTCTTGCAAGAACCTGTCAAGTTTTGATCTTTTTTAATGCATTCCTTAAAGGGTACACCAATTAAGGGTTGGGCATACCATGGGTTATTTAAAATATTTTTGGTCAAATCTATCATTATCTAAACCCATTCAAAACCATACTCATATATATCCCTAAGTAATTATCCATTCAAATATCTCATAACTAATAAAACACCTTCTTTTCCTACTAAGTTGGTCAAGTTGACTTTATTATAAAATTTTAAATGCATGTTACATAACTAAGTCAGCTCGATCAACTTAGTTTGAGGCATAATATTATTTTTTATATAAAAATGGATCACATTGACTGGCCTCTTCAACTAAATTTTTAGAAGGGTTAAAACATATCCATTACTATAAATAAAAGGTTCATTTTAATTGAATAAAGAGTAGCATTCATTTTCACATCCTTATAACTTGTAATTCTACTAAATCTACATTTGAAAGAGCCATTACTTAGAGTTTGCCTTGGAGGGAAGATAAATTATTTTTTTGGGAATTCTTAGATGTAATGTAGGAGTATTTTATCCTAGATCTTATTTCTATAGTGTGATCCTTACAAAGCCATAACAACTTCTTACAAATCACCATTGGCCAAGGCAGAGATTGAGACTCGACAGGTTCACCCAAAAGTAAGTATTCCTAACTCTTTTTATTTCATTTGATACATATATATTGTATAAATTAATAAGTTTTGAATGTATAAACCCTTCCTTAGATTAACTATATGCTTAGACTTAGTGTAACTATAGGATTTTATTTTATTTTCATCTTCCACCTTAGGTGATCTAAGCCCCCATTTGCGTACCATAACCCCTTGATTTGATTTGTTTATTTAACCATCCCAATATATGTCATAGGATTTGGTGAGCACTCTATTAGTTTTATAATATGTACTTAGGTCTAGCTAGGTTATTATATAACATCATTTACCTATAGGATTTGGAACCCTCTCCTTTGGTGTTATGTGGTAAGAGATCCCTTGTTTAGGTTTAATAGATCTAATTTAGTCATGTCCATGATATAAATAGTATTACAATAGATTTTAGTTGATTACCTTATCTGATCTTGGATTTACTAAGTCAGATAAGTTGGAGAACTATCTTTATTTTTTTCATACACATGGTAATCTTAAATCTTCTATTTTTATTCTTGGGCCAACTTTGTGATTTCTATCATGAGATTTGAATATTTTTGTTCTACACCAAATTCCTCAAGAAAACTATCATGAATAAAACCCCATGAAATTTTAACATTTTCATTTAATGTCTCAAACCATATTAAAATGTGAGAATAAATTATGTCCATAGTTCTCTTCTTATAATCCCATTTCAAATACAATATTGTTTAAATTCTTGAATGAATGAAATATAATTTTTATTAGATTGGGATAAAAAATAGGAATGTTATACATCCTCTTTTGTAAAAAGTATTTATTCCTTAAAAAAATTAAAATTTTCAACTCACAATTCAATCCAATAAAACACAACCCACGTGCTCAACACTACAAATTTTGTGGTAAACTAGTCACAATAATTTATTGAACCAACAATACAAGATGATATGATTTTTTTCATCTCCCCCTTATTTTATAATTTTTTTAAAAAATAATGGTGGATACAATAATGACCATAATAAAAATTAAATGGCCATGGTAAAAATTATATTTACTATGTTAAACACTATTCATGGTAAAAATTGAAATGCTTATGGTGAAAATTGAATCTATCATGGTAAACATTATTCATAGTAGAAATGGAAATGAATATGGTGAAAACATAATCTACCATGATAAACACATTTCAAAATATAAATTAAAATGACCAAAATGAAATTTAAATTACTATGGTGATCACTATGAATGGTTAAATGGAATTACTGTATTAAGACTAGACTAAATATAGAAAACTCTCATGGTAGGAACAAGGTTACTAAAAAAATAATAATAAATTATTATTAGACATAATTTGAAGGATATAACCACTAAGGAATGGTCCTAACAACAAAATTAAATTATCAACTTACTCTGGTACTTGATAAATTATTCATTGGGAACTCCATGTGATATGATTCTTTTGGTGATGCACAACTTGGTTGTGTTAATTTAATTCTTAAAAAAACTCAACAAAACAATGTATAGGTAATATAAAAATGGTAAAAATAATATAATGAGAGGAATAACTATATTACTCAATTTATGTGTGTATAATCTCACCCAAAAGGTGAATTTGGCTTCCACTGAGTGTTACCACCTCCACATGGATTTCACTCATTAACCCTTCAAAAAATATTTTTCAGATAAACTTCACATTCAATTAATATAATAGCTTCTTCCAAAACCTATATTTAGGATCCTCCTCCTTTTCTTTTTTATTTCCTCTTTGTGTGTGCCAATATATTTCCATAAGTGTGAGGGGGAAGCTTTGCATCATTTTTATAAAATATTAATGCCTTCCACCTCCTCCCAAGATAAGACAAGAATGCTTTCTAACCAATATTAGGTAGGAATAGTTGTGACATGGAAGTGTTCTGATTTTAGATGAGTTGTAGCAGATGAGTGGCTTTGTTCATCAGGACTCTTTCTCTTCTAGACCTTACTAGTGTGAGAAGACTTTGATCCTTATGCTAATGTCTAGTGATACCTTTAATAAAATATAGATACTTAGGATTAGACTACACCATGTTAACATTTCACACTATCTTCTCCTTCTCCATTTCTTAAAAACATGATAATATTTTGTATTATGATGCTCATAAATTCTACAACATGTAAAATATAATTTTCTCTATGGATTTCAAGGATAATTATGTGTGATGTGATTCAATTCACCACATAGAAAAAAATGAGATTAGTTTTTTGTGTTGTCTATTACCTTATCTATAATTTTGATTCCCTCCTTGAAATTAACCTTGATATCCTCCTTGGAAACCTCCTTGCCTATGTGGGGATCCCCAACCTTGTTTTTGACCATCATATCCTCCATATTATTTCTAAGTAGGAGGGGGTACCTAGTCTTATTATTTTTGAGGTGACATATGATTCCATCCTCATTAAAATTTTAAAAAAGAGGTGTCTACCTAGATTAATATTATAAGGAATGTGCAGTCTATCCTGATTCTTACTATTGTGACTATAGAGTCCACCCTAATTAATATTATGGAGATGAAATAATCCACCTGGCATTTGGATACATAGTTACAGTAACCTATCCACCTTGTTCTATCATATCAATATCTAGATTAGGCACACCTAGTTTTGTAACTTGATACTATTTTGCGACCATTATGAAAACATTCATGATGACATCCTCTTTCAATTCTTGAAAATTTCTATAATTTTTCTCATTGTGATTATGAGATTCATATAAATTTGAATACATGTTGTGATATTGTTGAACATAATATTAAAATAAGGGACACTTCTTAGTAGATTATCCTACAATGTGTCAAATTTCACAAAACATTATCTTAATCTTCAAACATTCAATCATGTGACATACCTATTATTTTTAATCAATGCATCATACTAATAATGATGATTTATTTTGATCATGTAGTTATTCCATTCTATGCAAGGCTTCACCTAAATTCACATTAATTATTATAACAGACAAAAGAAAATCTCAATAATATCATATTTACACTACTCAGATCGTACTAGATCTTGCCTCAGCTATTGTAGTGAGTTGAGATTGCACTATGGAAAATTGAATTTTGATTTACAGATCAACTATGAGCTAAGCAACATTTTTTGAGTCCATAAATTATAATTACCCTCTTCATCATGATTAAAAATATACAATCATAGTGCCAAACTAATTTCCTTCATTTCTTCCTGATCTTCTTTAAAACCTAGATAGTTTTACTTGTACACTTCTACGTTTTGAACACTTCGATAAATTTATCTTTGATGTAAATAAGATTCAAATGTCAAGGGTTATTTTTGAATATAAACTCTATATATATTCATGTCAAATTTCCTATGATCTCACACTTTTTAACATCATCAGTTGTCACACCTTGAACCTACCATTTGTTTTTATAGGTCAATAAATACTATTTTGGGCCAAAATACCCATCATATGTGGCCAAAGTAAAAAAATATCTTGGATGAAAGGCCACATTTCCTGAAATGGCACTAGATAAGATTGTATTGGTAGGTGTAAAATTTATTGGAATCTGATTTTTTTTACAAATATGCTTGGATTAATGAAAATCTTAGTTTCAATGAGATTCCCAATTTGTTTCCTAAGCTTTCTAAATAATTTTTAACTTTTTTAAACCAATTATTAGCGATGATGCCTTCTTAACTATTATTTTTGAATTTTTAATTAAGCATTGGGGATGCAACCTCTTTGATTAAATGAACCATATATAAGGTTTATATTTTTCTAGAACCTAATTTTATTATGTATTTCATCATGAATTATTTGAGATACTACCCTTATTCATCACTAAACAACTACTTCAATAATTATTCCCTAAACATAGTATTAAACTAATCTGGTTGCCTCATTATAACTTTTCCACAATATCTATAATATCTTTCTTATTTTATTTTAAGGTCAATTCTAAACCCATATGGTTTCTATAGTCCTAATATTTATTTACTTTCCTTTATTTTTATGTTCTCCTCAAATTCAAAGTTTTTATATTCATCTAGAGGTCTAGTTCATCCAATTTTATTTGTATCTTCATGACTATGCCTACTTAAAATTATTTGTGGCCATTTTTTTCTACACCAGTTTGCTTATTCTATTTCATTTGTAGTTACAACTCCCATTGAAGTCCCATGATTAATTTCTCTTTATAATTCTCCACATCATCCATATTATGAGTTTAGGTTCAGGTCTATTATCATGATTCATTCTCATTAAACTACTTCTAGTCTGTATCCCCACAGTGCCCTAAGAGACTACTCCATGTTAGTTGGAATTGGTACCATGGAATTTTCCACAACCAAAATTTTCAAAATTATAAGAAGTAATTATAAAAACTTTCGCTAGATTCATATAACAAATAGGGCATACATATATTCAAATTTAATATATCCCTCAACATCAAATTATGTGATGTATCTTTCAATTATAGTCTTTACCCAATGGTCCATCTTGTAGGTCTAGTTAGTGTCTAGATTGTGTAGTTTTTCTAGTTTCTCTTTGTTCTAGATAAAATATTCTATTTATCATGGTTTGAAGTAGTAGAAATAAAATATAGACAACCATGATAATATAAACTCTGATAAATTACACTACAATATTTCATAAATTTGAGTATGAATATGTTCAAAAATGATCTTTTTTACATAGCCTTTTTTTCTTCTAGATTTTTGTGTTGTTAACTTTTATATCCTTTAATCTAAATATTTATTAAGGTGTATATGTCCATGTAACCATTTCAAAATATTTCATGTCCAAAAAATGGAAACATTATTATAAGAAGACCTTGAAATAAACCATTGGGATATTCTAATTATTATAGTATGTGAGATGTTTCTACAAGACCTAAAAAGTATAGAATAATTTCTTGGTAGTTTAAAGCTACAAATAAAGAAAATTCATTCTTCATTAGTATTTATTTAGTTATAAGAGTCTTAACATTTTAGAGAATTCATATTTGATAAAAAATATATATACATTTGTAAGGAAGATGTAAATACTTAAGGAAATAGTTATGCTCTTGTATTATAATTAACAATACTCATTCAAGGGAAACCATGTATTTATCTCTATTATATTCCAGTTCTGAATTATAAATCTCACATTGGAATCAATCTTCTTCTTTAAAAAAGTAGAGTATTTATAATAATATGAAGAGATTATGACCCTTCATATTTATGACCTTTCACTTTAAGAATCTAAAGAAACCTTTTAGCTTATACAAGTTTTCATATCCTAGTTAAGACCATATTTTATCCAAAATATAATTTTTTTCCTAGTTATATACAAAACATAATTGTGTGAGTTATGATTCACACCTTTCCTCTAATATAGATCATTTAGAGGAGAATAGTTGAATTTCCTAGAAAACTAATACTTCACCACCCATTACATTAAATAATCATTCAGGACTCACAAAAATGGGTATTTACTCCACATCTTAGTTTATAATTATTAAAAATTTAGTTTGTTCCACACTGAATACATACATAGGTTTCTCCTAATATATGAAAATTTTCACATGATATAATTCACCCCTAAGTTACTCATCATACATAAGATATTATGAGTGATGATGATGGGGGTGATATTATAATACGAGATCATTTTTAAAATTCACATTCAAATAAAATTACGCATAAAACTACTCACTCACAAAATATGACCCTTCTCATGTTCAATATAGGATTTCCACATGAACATCCACTATAATTGTTAATTATTTAACATCTCATTTAAGAAAAAAATAAAAAATATAAAACAATAAAATTTTCCAAAAATATAAAAAAAATTAAATATTCCTAAAACTAAAAAATTAGTAGCTAAGCATGACATGTTTACTAGTTATATTTTTCATGTATGTTGTCTATCACATATTTGGTAGATTACATATCCTTTTTCATACGCACATTTATTTCATGGTATATGAGTGTGATTCATGACATACATATTATACATGGATACATAGTGTATACATAATATTTTTAAAATTTACCTTTTACTGACACACTCTCTTGTAAGAACCTGTTGAGTTTCAATATATCTGAGTGCACACCTTAAAGGGTGCATTAGGAAAGGGATAGGATGACATTGGTGTTTAAAAATATTATTTCTTAATTATATCATACATAAAACCACTAAAAATACCACTTATCAAACTCCATATGAAATTATCCTCTCAATAACCCTTAACTAAGAATAAAACCCAATTTTCCTACTAGGTTGTCCATGGTTGACCTAGTTACAAGAGTTGGAGCCCATATTACATAATTAGGTGAACCTAGTTCAAGTCTAAACAATAAATTTTAAAAATCAGGTCATGGAAGGATTACCTTGTCGGCTAAAATTATGTAAGGTTTAATACTTATCCATTGTTGTAAATACAACCTTCACTTCATTCCAATGTGAGTAACATTCATTTTTTGCATTATTATAGCTCATAATTCTGATACATCTAAATTTGAAGGAGCCATTGCTTAAGATTTGCATTGAAGGAAAGATAACTTATCTCGTGGAAAGTTTTGGATGCAAGTAGGAACATTTTACCCTAGAGATGATTTCAACTATAGTGTGATCTTTAAAAAGCCACAAAAATATCTTTCAAATCACCATTAACCAAGGGAGATATTATGACTCGATAGGTTTATCCAAAGGTATCTCCAGCTTTTATTATTTCATTTAATAGATAAACATTGTATAAAGTAATATGTTTGAATGTATAACTCCTTGCTTATATTACCTCTACACTTAAAATTAGTGTAGCTATAGGGTTTTCTAGTCTTTCATCTTCCACCTTAGGTGATATATGCCCCCATTTGACTACCATGATCTCTTGATTGGTTTGTTTATTTATTTTTGAAAATCCCCCTTTGTGTTATAAGATTTGATAACACTATATTATGTTTCATTTTATGTATTAGGATACCTAGATAGGTTTATTCCATAATATTATTTACCTAGAGGCTTTAGAACCATTTCCTTTAGTGTTGTGTGATAAGCAACCCCTTAGTTAGGTTTAACAGATCCAATTTAGTCATGATTTTGATATATAAAGTATCACAATATATGTTAGTTGATTAAATTATTTGAGCTTGGATTTAATAATTAGGATAATTTATAGATTTATCTTAATTTTTTGCATACATTCTCATAAACCCAACTTGAATATAGCCCTTGCATTGTATTTTTTATTCTAACAATCAACTAGGTCGATGCAGGTTGACCTAGTTTTATTTACTTCTTAAATTTCATCTATAGGTAACTAGGTAAATTCAAATTGACCTTGTTATATTATTTAATTTATTATTTTCATCTAAAATCAACTATATTAACACATGTCAACCGAATTTTGTTATCTATTTATAGATTTTTTTAGATCTAGCTTGATTAATGTACATCAATCTAGATCATTTTCTAAAGTTTTTAATTTTTAGTTTCAAACAACTAGGTCAACATAGGTTAACCTAATATTATTTCATTGTTTTTATTTTTCAATTTCTATAGACTAAGTAAACCATGGCCAACCCTATTTAATCTCTATGTTTTTTAAAATATTTTCTTATGCGGGATTGAATCAATCTTGGATGACCTAGTGTTAACTATGTTTTTATAAAAGAAATCATTATATAGGATGACCAAATTTTAGCATTAATGTGTATAACATTCATAATCAGTGAACTAAGTTGACCATGGTTGACCTAGATAAATTTCTCAAGTTATTTCTAACCAACTAGATTGGCCTAGCCAAATCTAGTTTACATTTTCTAATTTTTCTATTAGATGAATAAAACACCTATTAAATTTTTTTTTAATTTTTAATTATAGTTAAATAACTCAAAATATCATTTTTCATCCATATTTTCTAATTTTCCAATTATGTCAAAATTTTACTACATAGTCAACTAAGTTGAACTTGATAAACTTAGTTCTATGTCTTCTTTTTTCTCTTCTAATAAACTAAGTCTATTGTGGTTGACCTAGTTTATTTTTGCATGTTTTCACAATAGATTATGTCAACCAATATTGACCTTATTTTTCTATATATGTTCAAATGGATCAAGCATGGCTAACCTAATTCTATGTTTATACTTTTTTCATAAGTAAGACAATGCACTTTATTTTTCATAGTATTTAATACCACCTTAGCTTTGAAAATAATTAGATTCATATTTATATACATTCAAAAATTGTAAAATTAGTTTTAGATAATTTATTTCACCTTTATTTTTCACTTTGTTTGGCTTTCCCTAGAAAATATATTCTGGTAGTTTACAAATTAGTTATCTACTATCATGAACGGCTACATGGTGCTCTATTTACAATCTTTATCTATTATTTACGAACATCATTGTGTGCGGTGATTGATGAAATAATCATAGCCATAGTACAATTATAAACATAGAATTTAGTTTTCACATACCTCATGGTATTTAAGAAAAGCCTAGGATTTCATTTTTTATTTATCCTTAAGAAGCCATCCATTCTTTTTGTTCTGTAGTTCATTAGTTAGTGGTTAACACTAGGAAGTTACTCTCAGCTTACCCTTGAAACTAGGTTTAGTGGATTATGGTAGTGATATTTCCTCTATATTCAATTATCTAAAATATTGGGCCAACACTATCTAATGGACAAGAAAGTATTTTTGAGAGACTATACTATTAAACAAATACTTTTAGTACATTTTATTGATCTTCTTTTTGGATAATTAGTTAGTAATAATAGTTAAAAACTTTATTATTTTTTGGATTTCTACTTACTATTTTCTTTTATATTGTATATTTTGTTGGTAAGCATTGATATAGTTTTGTGTTATATGTTTCAACTAGATTAGCCAACATAAATCTAGTTAATTTTGTGTGAACATATAAGTTGACTAGGCTTGACTTGATATTTTATAATGTCTTATTTACATTTATTTTCAAAACTATATCATCTATTTTATTGTAAAATTTTTCCATATCCAATTAAGTAGACCATACTTGACCTAGGATTATACTATATTTACCTACCTATCTAACTAGATCGACTAAGGTAAAACTAGTAGACTCTTAAACTATAATCTTCACCTTCCTATCTAACTAGATCAACCATGGTCAACCCATTAGACTTCCAAATTACAAGATTTACCTCTCAAATTCAAATAGATCAACTTTGATCAACCTAGTAGACTTATAAACTATTATTTTTGCCTTATTATATAATTACATTGACCATAGTTGACATAGTGCATTTAAAGTTTTTTTTGTTTTGAACTATATCAACCTTGGTCACCCTAGTTCATTAGGTTCCTATAAATATTCATATTATATTAATTCTCTTATCTAATCAAAATATTGATGTCACCTTTTAGGATCTTTATTTTTAGCCTCAACCCATTTGGATTCCACATGAGTTGTTCTTTTCTTCCCACCTTGTTCAATATGGAAGATAATTCTTCATGGTGCAAGTTTTCATAAAATCATTATATAAATTATCAATTTAGATATACCCCATACCATATATTAGATCCAAAAAATAATCAAAGACAAATTTAGAATCATGAAAATTATACACATTATACCAATTTTACACCTTCTAAATCTATAATTTATAAACTCATAAAAAATTCTACATCAATTGTTGGAACCTCACATTATGTTTCACCTATTATAATCAATGTTTACATTCCTCTTGTTACACCCATGACAAGATCAATTAGAATTATCACTTCAAAAAATAACATGGTTGAAATCAATCAAAATGATGATCTAGATGATTCCCAATGCATTAAGAATATTAATGATAATACCATGTACACTCCTAACAAGAAATGTCTTTAACAAGATTCTTTATTCTTCTACCATATTTGGGGAACCCAATGCTAATGTTAGTAATATTTCTCTCACTACCAATGTTGGCAATCACCCTTATAATATCTCTAATAAAAATCCACCTATTGATGCTAATCAAATCCTTTCTCAAATGGTTCAATAAATGAACATTATCCAAGCTTCTAGTAGCTTACAAATGATTCAAATGCAAAACTAAATATTACAAATGACTAGTCAACCTCAAGTCATCATGACTCAACCGTATTTAAATATTTGTGCTACCTCCTTTTAGATATTCCAATGGGAGTATCAACCCTCGACCTCCTATGCATAAAAAAATGATTCAACATATTTATAATGATACTTTAGATCATTTCATTGTGTCCATATACACTGGGAAACATCTATCCAACTATAGCATAGGATGAGACTAAATATCATATTATATTTGTTAAAAGCTTTGGAAATCTCTATAAATAATGGGTCTAAACTAACACCTTTACTACTACCAAGATCCTAGCCAAAACATTTATTGGTGATGGGCTTGAATAGTCCAATCAACTTTTTAGACATTAAATTACATAACCAGAGGATTTAATCAATGCTCTAGTGAAGTAATTCCAATATAATGACCTTCCTAAAAATTACGTTAGCCATTTCATCAATGCTAATTAACTTACTCATAAATATGCTCGTTGATGTAAGTATCTAGATCACAAAATTAATCATAACATGAGTGATGACAATAATTTAAAACTCTTTTTTATCACTCTTAAATCCCCTCTTCAATATGGAGTTAGGATGTTTTCCCCTAAGACTTTAGAATAGGGCTTAGATAAATAAAAAAGGTAAGAATTACTTATGATTTAATTTGAATCATCTCATAAAGAATCATCAAATAATATCATTTATACCACTTCATATCAAATTAATTCTTCCACATAACTTAATGAGGTATCTTCCAAAATAAACAATAAAACCCTTACTCACCTTGTGATCATAGGAATCCAAGAAGGGAGGTTAGTAGAGTGTTAGTTTAAGTAAAGAAAACTTTAGAAAAAAACACTAAAACTTACAACCTTAGATATTAAGGGTGAGCTTAATGAAAAAATACAATTGAAAACACAATTAAAATGAAAAAGACACAAGATCCTTTACCTTCCTTTGGAGATTCAAATGCATTTTTGAGTGGCTTACTCAGTTTGTGCTCAAAGAGTCTTTGATAATGGAGTTTGTGTAGCTCCTTCTCTTTTTGGCACCATGGTGGCTTGTGTTGGATTCATGTGGCTTGGCTCATTATTTGGCATTATAACTTTATTGATATGAATCTCATGCAACAAAACCTACATTATAACTCTACAATCTCCAAGCCCCTTTTTTAAATAGGCAATGGATTGTATTTATAGTAAATGGATCTAACCCCAATCCAAGGTGAGTCAAGGTGGAGTTAAGATTAGGAATGGGTTAAAACCTAACCTAAGTGAATCAAATATAACCTAGTAGAGTTAAAAGGTGTCAAGTAATAATGATTTTCAATCAATAGGCATGGGTCTCTAAAATGAGATATTTTAATAAATTTTCTAAAGGATTGACAACTTGCAAAGGTAATCATGAAAATTTAGGATGTTTCATATTTTTTAATTTAATTTTTAGTTATTCATTAATTATAAATGGATATTTCAACTAGGTTTTTAATTTGGTTTAACTTGTTAATTAATTTTGATTGGCCATTTAGATCTTTCAAGATTTGATATTTGTTCATGTGCCCCACTTAATAAGTCCATAGGCTAAATTGAATGTTGTGATGATTCAAGGTGCTTAGGGATGAATATATGAGAGGTTATTGTTGAATACAATAAGATACCCAAATTAGGATTCTACACATGATTCTAAGCTTTGATGAGTGATGCACAAGTAAATTTGGGACATTTAGTGATTCTTAGGCTTTATTTGTAATGTTTTGTAGAAATCAATCTAATGTATGATCGAAGGCCATTGGTGGATAGTTTTAGGTGTCCAAAATTTTCCATTATTTGGGAAGGAATTGAAATCTAGAGGCATAATAACATTTTCTCAAAGAATGAAAAGGTCATGTATGCTTGTGACTGCAATGGTAATGGATGAACTGTAAGTGCCCCCTTAAGGGAGTGGTCAATAAAAGGGTTAGCAATAGATCCATATAAAGAAATAAATAATAGGACCAAAAATATGAAATGGGGTGGAAAGGATTGATCTACCCATAGGTGATTATAATTGGTAACATATGGAGTTGCCCTAGTTGAGCAAACAAACAAGATGATTTTCCCACAGGTAGTTATAATCATCAATAGAGGTGGGATAAAAAATGGTAATGATTTTTCCAAATGTGGTTATAATAATTTGAAAAGGCTTAGGGTAATGATAGAATTATTTTCCTAAAGGTGGTTATAATCATCAAAGGGAAAATAATGATTTGCCCATAGGTGGTTAGAATCATTGGTAGGATAAAAAATGCCCCAGTTGGGTGGATAAATATAATGGTTTGCCCAAAATAAATTATAAGCGTTATAAAAATGAAAATGTGCCCTAGATGGGCATAATAAAAAATTTATCTGCCCATATTTGGTTATAATCATCGACCTTCAAATGGATGCAAACCCAAGATTTACCCAAAGGTAGTTAGAAGCATTGGTAATGCAAGTGGGATGGTACACAATGATTTACCCAGAGATTGTTATAAAAATTATACCCTAATAATGGTGAACATGATATGGAATATGATGGTAAAGTGGTATAGAGGAGAAAATGAATTTTGGCAACCTACTAGTAAAAAGATGCATATTCAAACTAGTAAGGAGGAATTTTTTTCATTGTTTAATTAGTCTTTGTAGGATATGATTTGAATTAGATCGGTAATGTTGTTGGTGTTAAAGAGATATAATGTTGTATCATTACCATGTAGTATTTTCAATCTAATTTTTGTTGTATCATGTGATGGTAGGTATCATGATTGAACACCATGAAAACTTGGTCAAAATTTGCATAAGGACTAACACGTGATCCAATACTCAATAAAAAATAATACATTCATGATAAAAACTATGATGACAATGTGAACATATGAATATGGATGGATTCAAATATAATGCACAAGGAATCATCCAATGAAAACACATAGACTAAATCAAGACACAACAAGAAAGAAAACAAATAGGAAAACAAGGAAATAAATAAATAAATAAAACACCAAGAAAAGAAAGAAAAAAACAAAATAAAGAGAATAATAACAAACAATATTTAATAATAATGTTATTACAAATAACACAACATAACAAGATGATGAACATTACCCCTAAATGTTAATGGATAATTGAAAAAACAAATAAGATGGGGGAATAGAAGAAAAGGAAGGGGGTAGTTGAGTTGTCTCTAGATGCATTAGGAAAGTGGATGCTACCTACATAGTTCCATGGATGCAAGATCCAATAAAAAAATTCAAGATAAATGTCTTTTTCCTAGGAAATGGGATAGAATAAAAATGATGAGATGAAAAACATGATTCTGTTATAGAAGAATATTGGGATGGGCTCACAAAACAAGAAGAGCATGAGATGTTGGGAAAATAAAGATGGGGAAACTAAATGACAAGTGGTTGCTTGTGAAGTAGCTAAAGATCCAAGAATCCTTAAGGTAAGAGAATTGGTCAATGTTTAGGGTTTTAAATATCATTTTCAAATGTTTTTGAAAATTTTAGAGCATATAAACTTGATGGGGAGTTATGAGATACTAAACATTCCAAGTTTGAAAAATGGTGATAGTGTTTAAACCAAATATTTCTCATAAAATGGCAAGAGTGTGGCTTAGGTTTTTCATAAAACAATGAGAGTGTTCAAACTTAAAATTGCTTGAAAAATGGTGAGAACATGGAAAAGGGGTGACTGAACTAACCTCAATGTGAATTGATCACTGCCTACATAGTCTTAGGATAGGACCTCAAGTCACTATAGTTCTACCTTATAGTGGAAGAATCTGACTAGTATAGTAGCTAATTCAAATAAAATAGACAAAGTTGGAAAATGGCACAATACGACATAGGCATGGCAAGGTGGTATCTCAAGGAATGCCAAATAATTATGGCTCCTAATTTTCCCATAAGTAGTTATAATTAGGAAATAATGGTATAGGTTAATGATACTAATTTTTCCATAGGTAGATATAATTAGAAGCATGATAGTGAAATACTAATTTCCCAAAGGTGGTTATAATTAGGAATAATTTGTATATAATGGGAAAATAAATGAAGGATGAAACTACTAAACATATATCATACTACTCCAAAATACACCCTTGGTCTGGACTATTAGAACAACTGCAAAAAATTGATTTGAAATTTCATGATAAAAATAGTTGTGGAACCAAGGGTAAAGAGCTGGGTAGGGAGGTAAAAACAACTTGGTTGATAAGAAAGGCATGGGAGAATTATGGTATGGTACAAGGAATAATGTTGATATTATGGTACAACTAATATAGGCCTCATAGATAATACACTAGGTCTCTTAAGTGAAGTAAAAATTGAGGTGTATAATGTTCATTAACTCATCAAGTTCATCCCCATCTGGTGTAAAGAGCATGTATGCTCTAATGCCATAGTTTGAAATAATGATGAAAATGCCTATTTAGTTAGGTTTGAGCTTGCCTTTGTGTTTCTTCTTAGGCATGGTATTCTGTTAGTTTTCTTTAAGGACAAGATCACTAAGTTTAAATTATATATATTTGATGCATTGATTGTAGTGGCCATAGAGTCAGTTCTGGTATGCTTGTAGGTTATTAACTATATCCATGCATTTCTCATCAAGTAAATCCAATTATTATAGGTGATCTATTTTATAGTCTTCATGATCTAGGACATGATTCAAAGAGATGCACAAAGAAGGTAACTCAACCTCAATGGGAAGAATGGCCTCAATGCCATAAACAAGTGAATATGGAGCATCTCCTATTAGAGTACGGTGATTGGTATGGTATGCCTAGATGGCATAGAATATTTAGCGGTGCCAATCATGGCCAACATCATTGATAATATTTTTAAGGATGTTAACAATGGTTTTGTTAGATGCTTTATCTTGGTCTTTACCTTGAGGGTAATATGCCATAGAAAACTATTGAGTAATTTTATACTCTACACATAGTGATTTGACATCCTTATTTTTTAATGATCTACCATTATCAAATATAATGTTAGAGGGGATGCCATAGAAAAAAATGATATGGTTGAATATGAATTTGTAAATTTACTTTCTAGTCATGTAAGTGAGGGGTATATCTTCAACCCACTTAGTGAAGTATTTAGTGGTAATAAGGATATATATATGGTCATTAGATGAGGTGGGGTTTATCTTACCAATGAGATTGAGGCCCTATGTAGAAAATGGCTATGGTGTAAGCATTGATTTTAGAGTTTTAATTGGGGCATAAATCAGATTGGCATGCCTTTGAAATTTGTCTCACTTGTTCACATACGTAGTTGCATTTGCATTCATCATTGGCCAATAGTACTCAATATGCAAGAAATTTTGGATAGGACTCCATTTCTTGTGTTGGATCCACATACTCCTTCATGAACCTATCACGCTATTAATGTACATTTTTTAAAAGTTAAATAATGAAGCAAAGTTCCATGAAAATTATAGTGGTAAAGGGTTGATTCAATTAAGGTATAACATGTAAAATGGTGGATAAAGGCATTGGATTTTTTTTAGGATAGGTCTAGTGGCATTATTTGGTTATGAAGATAGGCATAAAGGTTGGAATAAAATATAGAGTTAGGATAAACAATATCATAGATAATTGTGATGGTTAAATGTTAATGAGCTAGTGTTAGCATATTTTTGACAAGGAATTAGTATTCTTTTGCCATATTTATATGAAAAATCAATGATCCAATGGTGGTCATGACATCTAATATTCTATTACTAGCCCTTGGTATATGTTCAAACTATATATTATAAATCTATTGTTTAATAGTGTCGACCATGTCCTTGTATGGGACTAATTTATCACTCTTTATCTAAAAATGGTTTGTAACTTGATTGTTGATTAACTAATAATTACCATAAACCTTAAGATGTTTTTTGTTCCATTGTATTACCTATCAAAGACCTACAATAAGTTATTCATATTTGGCAATATTTTTGGTATAGATAAAGTTGATCCATAATGATTTAGGGATAGATCCCTCTATGGTGTAATGAAAAAAAAAACCTACCCTTGATCCATGTGCTGTGAATGATCCGTCAAAATATAGCTTCCAATTATTCTCCTCAAGAGGTATGTCAATAAAGGTCATAATGCATTTGTCTAAAAATTGTAATGTTAATGGTTCTATATCTACAAAGGGTGCTTTAACAAGCTAATCTATAAGAACTTGCCCCTTGATGGCTTTTTGGTTGATGTATTCTATCTCAAACTCACTAAGGAACATGATCCATTTGGCCATGTGGCCTTGTAAAGATGTTTTGGATAGTAGATACTTGAGTGGATCTACTTTGGAAATGACCATGGTCTTGTTTTTCAACATGTAATGTCATAAATTTTGAGCTATGAAGACTATAGCTAAACAAGATTTTTCAATGGCCATACAATTATGCTCACACACGACCAATGTATGGCCTAGATATCACACAACATGATCTTTTCCATTATCATCATACTAAGTTGGAAGTGCTCCCAAGGATTTATTAGTGGTAGATAGATACAAAAAGAATGACTTTCTTGGCATTTGTGGCAATAAAATAGGTAGATTTGTTAGATATTCCTTTAGTTGTTGGAAAGCTTTCTAGAATTAGTTATCTAAATGAAATGTAGCACCCTTATTCAAAAAATGTGTAAAAGGATGGAACTTGTCATCCAATTGAGAGATGAAGCATCTAATGGATTAGATCTTACCCTAGAAACTATGGAGTTACTTCAAATTGGTCAGTGGTAGCTTCCAAGTTATGGATTGTTCTTTAGTTAGATAAACTTTAATTCATCTATGAGTTATAATGAATCCAAGAAATTTTCTTGAAGTAATTCCAAAAACACACTTCTTAGGATTGAGCCTAATTTTGTATTCACACAGTCTTTCAAATATCCTTTTTAGTGTTGGTATATGATCAGACTTGGTCTTTGATTTACCTAAGACGTCATCAATGTAGTCTTTGACAATGTCATGCATCATATCATGAAATATGACTATCATGGCTCTTTGGTAGGTGGCCCCAACATTTTTAAGACCAAATGTCATAACTTGATAATATAATGTTCCCCATGGTGTGGTTAATGCTATTTTATGTTGGTCTTTTAGCACAATATAGATTTAATTGTACCCTAAAAATCTATCCATCAGTGAAAGCATTTCATAACCTACTGTGGAGTCGATTATCATGTCAATGTTTATTAGAGGAAAGTCATCCTATAGGTAGTCATTGTTTATTTATATAAAATCAATGGATATTCTAATTCCTTCTAGTTTTTTTACTGACTAGTATAAAATTTGAGATGCACTCTAAGTAGTCGATCAATCAAATAGATCCTAATTCCAAGATCTTTTCAACTCTTTCTTAGCTAATATAACAATGCGAGGATGCATCTTGTGTAGTTTTTATTTTAAGGTTTGACATCAAGATGTACTAGAAGGTAGTCCACAACTAAGGTCGGGTCCAAATCTATCATGTTATAATAAGCCCAAGAAAATATTTAAATAAATTCCCTCAAAAGAGATTTAAATATTTCACCTTCCTCTTTAGTGAGGGACATCCCTAATTTGATCCATTTCAGGTCATCTGGAGTTCTAATGTTAACTTCTATAGTGTCATTTACAAGAAGTGTTGAATCATATTCTAAAATGGTTGGAAAAGATTTAAATTATCTTATAATGGAATATTCCTCTATTAGGTATATCTCTTCATGTTTTCCTATGCACTATGAATCATAATCTCCCAATGGTAGGGATGGCCATGTGACAAACAATGTTGGAAACTCTTGGATGATTTGATCAAAATCTTGTTATTCTTTAAAACTAAACTTGGACCCATATGCAAGTTCATCATTAGTGGTATTATAATATATGTTTGAATAAGGTTGAACACCCCCATCTAATGTCAGCTAAAATAGGTTTTCACCACTAGAATAGTATTTCTCTTTACTATTCACCTAATCAAAAAGTACCTCTAAGAGGTTTTCACTTTGGGACCTCAATTTTTTATTTATTTATTTTTGGCTAAGGGTTTTCAACCATTCTCCAAAATAGGCTTTAAGATCCGAATTGATTGAGAACCCTTGTTTGTGTTCTCCCAATAGAACACTATCCCTTAGGCCTAAAACATCACAAAAGGCCTCATCATTCTAAAACTCATCAACTGGCACTATTGACTCTTATTGATCCTAGTCTATAAATTAATGATAATATAAAGGAAGTGGATTATGGTAAATAACTATTCAAAGGGTATAAATGGCATTGGTATAAAATAAAGGGGTATTTTTATGTCATCAAAAGGGTTATGATCAGAATCTACTTCGCTATCAACATCATCGTCACTAGTTTTTGGTGTTGGAACATGAATTAGGTATATGGGGTCACTCCTAGGTGGTTTAAATCCATGACCATATGTTAATTTATAATGAGTGGTAAAAATTGGCTCAAGCAAACCTTATTGATTTATCCCAAGGCCTCCTCATTCACAGGCATGATTATCCATGATTTATTTTGAAATGGGATACTTGGCATTCAGGTAATAGTCAGCCAAGTTATCATTATACAACCAAGATTCATCATTTGTAAGTGGGTCCTATTCTTATCCAATGGTTGGTATGAAAATGATAGGTGTTAGACTATGAATTTTTCCTTTACCCTTTCATTTCCATTGCATGCAAGGTTATTTGGCTTTAGGTCTCCCATAAGACTTGGAGTTCTATGGAAGATTAGCAATATGGAATGTATCATGGGTCAAATATTCTCTTGGGCCATTAGTTGAGAGAGTATAATGATTATATATGTTAGAGGTGGCATGTGGGAAAGTGAATCAAGGGTATTAGGGTTAATGAAATTGGTCTCTGGTGAATTAATAAGTATTTATTTCTCCTTATCCTTCTTAATAACTAGTTTCAAGCCAAAATGGTAGTTATAGCTTTAGTACTCAACCTCCAAATTATTGCAATGTTTATATGGATAAAAATCTCCACAGATAGTAACATTCATAGCTGAGTGAGAGAACTTGATGCACTGGTGCAATGTTGAAGGGATCACATGAATATCACGTATCCAAGGTCTACCCAAAAGCATATTAAATAACAAATCAAGGTCTAACACATGCATAATGTTTTATGGGTCAAAGTTATAATGATAACTAAAAAATTGATGTTGCCTTATGATTCTTACTCTCATTATAATAGGCCTTGATGGTGATCATTTCTGGTTGGAGATCAACTATGGTATATCCAATAAGCTTGATGAGCTTGAGAGATATAATATTTAGACCTGATCCATTATCTATGAGGACATGCTTCAATTTTTGCCATATTATGACAAATTTGATGTATAATGGATTGTTATGCAAAGGGCCAAGGTATGACATACCGCTTTGGTAGAAGGTTAATTATTGGCTCAAGGCTAGATTTCCAACCAAAGCTTTGAATTTATCTAGAGATATGATATTAGGAACTTGGGATTGGCTAAGGAAATATGTTAAGATGTTCTTGTAGATGGTGGATGTACGTAACAAATATAAAATGGAGATTTGTACAGGTGTCTTTTGAAATTGTTCCACAATATTTAACATCTTTTCTTGTAAATTGGTAAATGGTTTGTTCTTATCCAGAATGATTATTTGGATGGGTGAAGTGGTAGATGGATATGAGCCTAGTATGGTAATCTTTGACCACTAAATTATGATTACATAATTAGGATTAGATACAGGACCATTGTTGTTAATAAATGATAGTGGTGGGGGACCAACTAGGATAAGTATAGGTTACTATGCACTTATGCATGGTCATAGGATAATGATGAGTTATCAATATAGGGTCCAAAAGTAGTAATCCTTGTTTGTTGGTATACTTGTATGTGGTCCTAGGTCAAGGAAGGATCATCGTCATTGATTGGTTGGTTGGAATTGATTATCAATGGTCTTGTTTTATTGGTATTTGGTATTGGATTGATGGAAATAGTGGAAACATGACTTCCCACAATATGTCCCACAACTTTGTTGTAGTCATGTGCAACTGCATGGTAGGTTTATTTGTTATTGGCATCATTCTAGCCTTGGTTCCATCCATTTGGTAGACATTGTTGGTTTTTGTATTAGTTTTGTTGGTTCTATCTTAACTTTTGATACTATTATTATTTTATTTTTCTGTCCACTTTTGCTATGGTTGGTGGTTGTTATGTTATAGAAAGGGGTTTTGATAAATTCTAAGTTTCTTATTAGATGTGAAATCTCCATTGTCTAATATTATCTCTCTTTTTTACAACATATTTACAATCAATTTTTAATTTATAAAAAATTATGGAAATTATGTCCATTAACCTAATGATACTCATAATACATTTTGTCAATATCAATCTAGATAAGGAATGCTCTTAAGATAGTGTTTTGAAATAGGCTAGCTAATTAGATTAGCAGTGGAAATATTAAAAACCATGGATTCAATGGGTTTTCTAAGGTCACTAAAAATATGATGAGTAGGCATAATTATCATTAGAGGAGTGGTTTGTAAAGGTAATGGTTGTTGTATTTATTATGTTGGTTGAGGCTGTTGCACTTGTTGTAGAGGTTGTTGGTTAGGATTAATTTGTATATAAAACATAGGTTGAGCATATGGTGTTTGGACCATTTGGACATGCCATGACTCTATTACTCCATTTCACACAACAATAATGTTATGATTGAGCTTATTCAGTTTATCATAATTGTTGACTTGGGTTGGTTGTGATGCTTGTACTTGGACATGGTTCTGGGTTTGGTTTTGGTTATTTTCTTGGTTTATAGTTTGGATTTGATTTGATGAGGTAAGTTTAATGACCCATTTGTTATTAAGGGCTCTTTTGATCAACAAACCTTTGTCAATGATCTCTTTGAAAGTGTGTGCACACTTCAATTCTAGATGGTAAGATATCTTATTGTGTAAATTCTTGGTAAACATAGTGGATAATTACTTGTTTAGTAGACTATGGGTGAATTAGCTTGAAATTACTCTTGATCATTGTAGATAACTTGAAAATATTTCACCAATATTTTCTTTAGCATGTGTCAAATCTACCAATGAAATCTCATTCTCAATATTTTAGGAGAAATTTTACACAAACTTTTATGAAAGATCATCAAAATTAGATACTGAATTCTTGGGAAATTTTAAAAACCACTCCAAATATTGTCTTTCTAGATTCATTAGGAATAATAGTATAAGGTATATGTCACTTTAAGCCACTAACTAGTAACAAACAAAGAATTAAGTTAAGTGGGCTTTGGGGTCTCCTTTTCCCTTGTATTTGTCAAACATTTTTGGTTCATACCCTAGAGAAAATGGTATCTATAGATACTCCATGTTAAAGGGGTAGGAACACACATCACCCAACTTAAACATTTTGGTCTATTTCCTAGCTTGGATAGCAATAATTATGTCCTTCATTTATTGAAATTCTTTGGATAGGAAACTGGAGTGAGCATTGGTCTGAGTTGGAGGCATAGTTTACTATGAAAGGTTGGTTTGGTTTAAGAATTGACCAAGAATATGCATGCACAAATTAAGATGGGATTTTTGGAATTGTATGAATTATCATGCAATATTCTATTTAGGATTTGGTATATGGGCCTAGTTTTGGAGAAATAATAGAGATGGAAAGATATGGCTAGGAGTGAAATACTATGCCTAATGTGGTTGATTAGGGAATGGCTACTGACTAGTCAAACCTTACTAATTAAGGGGGAATTATGAACCAAAGCCCTATCACTGAGTTTGTGGCATGTTAGGAATGAGAGGCAATTATTTCCTAATTGGTACTTATGGAACATTAGAACCTCTTGGTTACATGAATCTTTGTTGGGAAGTATATGCATGTTGAAGTTTTGGCCTTTGTCAATGACTAATTCTTGTACGCTATTAATTATACATCATTATGATTGTATTGGTATGTTGGTTTTTGATTGAAATGGTATGTTCACCACTACCTACTGAGGTGGAACATTAGTTTTCCCCTATTGAGGTGGCATAATGTTTTGCCTCTATTATGTTGGTATGTTGGATTTTGCCTATGGTTGTGGAATATTAGTTATCACCTATTGTGGTGGAATAAAATTCATCATGTTTTGTTGAGGCACGACACTGATCATTACTTAACTACTTAATCCTTGAGGCTACATGCTTGAAAAAATAGCTAGTTGAGGATTAGAGGTAGTTGTTTGTAGTTGAGAGGTAGAATTTCCTACTCCTTACATTTGTGAACCACTTTTGGCATTAACTAAAGGCATGATTTATTATGGACTATTTTTTTGTGAATTTACACCACTTTGGTCTAGATTGAATATCACTTACATGTTATCCACTATGTTTGGCTCACTATTCTATGTAGAAGTAGAAGACACTTATTCTTTAGATATGGCATGGAACATGTATCCAACTAAAGTGCTTTTCATGAATGGTTTTATACCTTGATTTTATTAACTTTTAAATTTGATTAAGACTCCTATTCAAGGAACTAGCTCAATAAGAGGAGCATTTGGCATGGGCACGTTGTTGAAACTACACGCTAAATTTAAATAGGTCTAGTATGCTATCTACATCTGTATGAATTGGTCCTTTATAAGTCCTTTTTCCTATGACAACCATATAAGGGTCCTGATATGGAATCAATGCTATAGCTTGAGGATTGATAGAAGATGCATGTTTGGTGTTGTGATTATAAGGCATGTTGTAAGGCCTTCTAACTAAACTTGGCAAATTTTCATGGGGAAAGTTTATTGGAAACTTAGCCCCTACCTATGTAACTTTGATTAAGACTTTATCATTATTTGCAAACAAGTGATGATAAAAAAAATAAGGGTCATACACAAATGAAATTGGGTCATAGTATGGTTCCTATTGGGCTTCTTTTATAATCAAAGCTACGCTAGTTAAGTAGTGTGACATTTACTCTTGGTCCTAATCTAAGTATGGAGGCATGTTGACCAAATAGTTGGCCAAAAGATCTTGGCTTTATTCTCCTATTTGAGGTTTTTAAGGTGGATAAGGATCCATCTTAGAAATGACGTTATCTCCATATGGGTCTTGAACAAAGTATTCTTGTGAGAAAAACTTAATATACCCTATATTGTACATGATGCCATATAAGTATAGTGAGACATGTTAGAATCAATGGTGAATGTTTCATGACAAAAGGGGTTAGAGTTATAAAAACTCTAAGAAATAAAATCTAAAAAGACAAAAGGTTCTAACTCAATCTAACTTAGTCAAAGGATGAATTTTTATCTCCAAAAAGTGTTTGTGACAAAACTTGGTATAAAATAATCTAACATCAAATGTCTAACGTTAAATGTCTCACACAAAAAGGACAATTGGATGAACTAAAATAAGAATGCCAAAATCTAGGTTCAAAGTGTTCCAAATACTCCTAATATAGTAAAATAAAGGTTTCTAGGTATTTTTTATAAATGCATCATCAAAATTTAGGCTCAAACAAAGGCATGCACTAAGAATTTTGGAAAAATAAGCATACAATCTAGACTAAAAATCAAGGTGAGATAATTAATCTAAAAAATCTAAAACACTTTGGCATAGACTAGGCATTCTAATTTAGACATAAACTTGGTCAATTTGTTATTAGGCATAAAATAAAATACACTTGGAAATAGACTATTTTCTCTCAAATAAAGGCATAAACAATAGTTTTCAAATTTGGGTAAAGAATTAACCTAAGTTACACAACCCAAAAGAGAAAGATCAGTGTCTAAGCCCAAATTACACAAGGTATAAATAGAAATACATCAACATTTGGATTTGAACTTGTCAAGGTTAATTAAAAACTCAACTTAGGAAACTAGGCTTCTTTGATTAAACAAGCTAGACAAGATTGAATGGCATAATGACACTAGACAAAGATCCAAAAGGCACATGTGGTTTAGTTTCAAATTTATAAAGTTGGACATAAGACAAGTATATGAAATGAAATGAATAGTCTAACAATGTTATCACTCTCTAAAGTTATGATCAATGGTTGTTTCAAGACTTTAAGGCACAAAACTTGAAATTATTTGGATAGTGTAATAATACCCATTTCAATCAAGTGACACACAACATTTTTGACAAAAAATAAGGCAAAGGTATGGTTTCAAATGGATGTCATGATGCCTCCTCAAATAATGGATTAATGTGGACATAAAATTCATTTTGACATGACATAAACAAAAAAATGGTTTTTAGACTCAAAGACCATGCAAGTAAAGGAATAATGACAAAATATAACTAAGTATAACATCCAAAGCCCTAAAACTGATAAGGTTGCATCCTATCACTAAATTTAGTCTATATACATTATCTTGGGAGGATTTTAAGTGTTAATACAAAAATAAAAGTGCATGAAGTAGTAGGGTTTTTACACCCCCTTCTCCCAAAAGATTTTACGATGACATGGAACTTTGGACTACTCATCCTACATCAACAATATGTCTACAAAAAGTGGAGTTGTTATAAAACATAACTATTTGAATGTATAGATGGTACCAAGTGTGATTAACACTAGATATTCCTCATATGAATTGAGTTTATAACTTAACCTATTATGCAAGGGTATATTCCTTTACATAGCAATTCCATCCATGTACTTCTTATGGAATCCCCTGGTTAACTATACCTAACTCAGATTTTTATTATGATTAGAAAGGTTAGTCACTCAACCCCCTGGCAATCATAGTATACATGCCCTTATTTATATACCATATTATGGAGTAGGGATGAAACAATGTTGGGATATGAAATCTTGGGTTAGAGATTCACTAAATAACTTGTGAGGAGGCTATGAATTCCCACTCATAAGACAAGTTACATAAAATAAATGATTACGTGAAAAGACTTTAGAGGTTATGTTTAGATAACTCAAACCATATAGGTTTTGGGGAGAGTTTTAAAAACATTTTTTTTATGTATTGAAAAAAGGAAAAAAATTCAAGGAAGAAGTATTTTTGGACACCCAAGTTCCCTAAAGGGGATAGGGGGAGTGCATACACACATCATTCATTTATTAAAAAACACAAGTATAAAATGATCTATCGCAAAACAAAATGCTTTAAATATTTTAAAATTTAAGTGAATGTTCATTTTATGCACCAAATTGAGATTTTTTTGAAGTTTTTGGCCCCTTTGCCTTATTTGAAAACTTGAAGAAATTACATAAAAACAAAATAAGTATAAACCATCTAAATTTATTTTAAGCACCAAATGGAAATTTTCAAGACTTAAGCATGTCAAAATTTGGCACTTTTCCATACATGACCTATAATTTTTAGAGGGTTTCCTTCTAATTTAAAGCACATTTTAAATTTATAAAATAATGTTTGAAATACAAGCTCTCAAGTTTATTTTTTTTACACAAAGACCGACATCAGTCAATAATGATCGATGTTAGTTGTAAGAGGACTGATGTTGATGGGAAAATAACTAATGTTGGTCAATAAAGACCAATTATAAGTACCTATGAACTTGAAGGCAAAATAAATTGGTTTAAAAAACATTTATTATCCTAAAATAAGTATAAAGACTCAAGAAAACTTACAATAAAGTGATTAGATAGAGAACATGCAAGTCTTTAAAATCTAGATTAATAACTAGGAGTCTTAAAAAACTTCAAATGCCAAGTTTTTAGCCATGTTCTTCCTTCAATAGGAAACTGATGATGGTTAGATAGGACCGATGTTGGTTAGGCAAAACCAATGCTGGTTATTTAGAACCAATGTTGGTCTTTGTGTAAATTTGGATAACACTAAAAATAAAATACAAAAAATCAAAGCAAAAACTCAAAATTTTAAGATGATCAAGCATTCATTTATAAAAATAAGAGCTAAACTTTGGTCTCCTTGATATGTGAGATGATTCATGTCCTACTAGGTGTGCCATTTGTGATCATATGAATCTAAGAAGGGAGGTTAGTAGAGTGCTAGTTCAAGTAAACAAAACTTAACAAAAACACACTAACACTAATAATTATAAGCCTAGATATTAGGGGTGATCTTAATGAACATAAGACAATTTAAAAAACAACTAAAATTCAAAATACACAAGATCCTTTACCTTCTTTGGGAGCTCTAAAATCATTGTTGAGTGGCTTGCTCAGTTTGTACTCAAAGAATCTTTGATAATGGAAATTGTATAGTTCCCTCTCTCCTTGGAACCCTGGTGGCTTGTATTGGATACATGTGCCTTGGCTCAATATTTTGAAATGATAACATTATTGATATGAATCTCATGAAATAAAACCTACATTATAAATATACAATCTCCAAGCCCCTTTTTTAAATAGGTAATGGCTTGTATTTATAACAAATGGATCTAACCCCAACCCAAAGGTGAGTTAAGGTGGAGTTTAAACTTGGAATGGGTTCAAACCTAACCTAAGTGAGTCAAATATAACCCTAGTAGAGTTAATAGTTTTCAAATAATAATGATTTGTAATGAATAGACATGGGTCTACAAAATGATATATTTTGAGATATTTTCTAAAGGATTGACAACTTGCAAAGGTAATCATGAAAAACTAGGATATTTCATATTTTTGAATTTCATTTTTGAATTTATTCATTAATTACACATGGATAATTCAACTATACTTTTAATTTATTTTATCTTGTTAATTAATTTTGATTAGTCATTTAGCTCTTTCAATATTTTATATTTTTTCATGTGCCCCACTTGATGCCGCAAAGTGCTTAGGGATGAATCTATGAGAGGTTATCATTAAATATGATATTATACCATAACTAGGGATACCTCAATGTGATTTTGAGCTTTGATGAATGATCTAAAAGTAAATTTGGGATGTTTAGTGATTCTTAGGCCTAATTTGTAATGGTTGGTAGAAATTAGTCTAAAGTCCAGTTTAAGGCCATTGGTGGCCAGTTTTAGGTGTCTAAATTTATTATGAGTCACTTTGAATAATCTCATGAAGAATCATCAACTAATATTATTGATACCAATTCATCTCAAATTAATCTTTCCTCACAACCTAATGAGGGATCTTCCAAATTAAACAATAAAACCCCTACTGACCCTCCCTTAAGTCTCCATAAACTCAAGAGAAATATGCCACCTTCTAAATACATGAAATTTGGCTCTTCCAAACCTCATCCAAAATGGTTCAATCCTGATAAGTTTTATTCATGGAATGCTACATTAAGTGATTATCATGTGAATTTTTGTGATCTCCAATGATTTATTCTTACCTCCTTGCTTGTTACACATTTAAATCCTGTCACTCTTACTCAATAATCTTATAAAAAATATCATAAAGTTTGTCAAGCTCAATCTAATGAATCAAAATCCTAAAGTTTGTAAGATTTTTAAAAACATGCAGTGTATCTTAATTAAATCTATTCTAACATGATATCACACAACATGGAAGTCAAACATATGAAATGATAATGTATATCTAACATTAATTTAGCCAAAGTTTTCAAATAACATATGATCATCTTGATCGGTCAATTTTATCACACACCACTTGATTTGATTATCCAACATTGGTGGTGCTACTTAGGCTAGTGGAATCTATCCCACTACCTATTAACATCATCAATGCAAACTCTAATATATATAACATAGTATATAACCCAAAGATTCATATATATTTCATCCTCCTCTTAATAATATCACATCACATGATATACATAAGAATAAGCAAAATATACTTTTATTCTATCAATGTAAGTGTAGACACCAATATCATGTCAATCCCCCTTGGTCCCCTTCTAAACATTAACACACCTTATTAATTTAAAAACTACTTATTTTTAAATTAATTACCTTACCTTGGACACCTCACCTAGACACCTCACCCTAAGACCGTTTCTTAGCCTATGAGTCAGCTTGAGGCTGGGTCCTCCAAATCCTAACTACCCATGACCTATTCTCACTCCATCTTAACTCCTTAACCAACACCCATGCCTCATAAGCCTTTATTTTGACCGTTCTCCAATGGAAAAGGCATGTAGTGGGTGCAGAAATGGGCAAAGAGCTAAAAATAGCCCTTTTACCCATTCTTTCTCTGCTGACATCGATCAAACCTCAACCGATGCTGACATGATCACCGACATCAGTTACATAAGCCAAGATCTAACATTGAGCTACCCCCTACCTTTTTCCACATTCACATGCACATTCTAAGACCTCAAGCTCCAGAACTTGACTATCATTCTCTTGGCTATTGAAGCTCTACACAAGTCATTCCAGAGACTAGATTGAAATATTGTATGAGGACCTCAACATCAGCCACAATGGGAATAAACATTTTGACACCTCTGGTTCTTCATCTAATAGAGCTAAGTATTTTGGTTCTCATTTTAGTGTTTTAGAATACATTATTAATTAGTTTCCATTGATATTTCTAAATACTATCAAGAGGCTCGACTTCTTTTATGGAGGGACTAAAAGGCCTTCCCCTTATTCTCACTCCTTTTTCACACTCTAACCTCTACCTATACCCTTCCTCATACCTCATTCACCTTCTCACAACCCTACACCAAACTCTAAACTTCTGAAAACCCCTTGTGTACCCCAAAAATACTCTAAAATCCATCCAAGACCAATAACCCCTACCGACATCGGCAACCCAACTAATGTTGGCACTTACCCGACTAACCTCGATAGACCTACTGACATCAGTGACTATGACACACAGACTACAACCAATAGGTACATGCTATCTATTTCTCTTTCTTAGTCATTTATCATTTCTTCCTTTACAAAACACTTTTACCTTTAAACAGTGGACTATCATCCCTCAAGGAGCTTCACGCTTCTGGGACCGAGTGCGTAGCTTGGCAGTCCACCATATCATCTTCTAACATCTTTTGTGTTTAAGTTTCATTCTTACTATAGGTGTTTCTTCCACAACCAAAGAGAAGCTCCCATAAAGCTTGGATACTGTGCACACTAAATTCAGGTAACATCAAACCCCTACCTCTTAACCTTAGTTTTTCCTTATCTGAATGCAATTAGTGAAAATATTGAGAAACATTCTAGCACGCTTGGTGGGACCCTTGGAGTTTTCCTTAGGTTTATTCTTCTTATTTTAAAAGATCAAATTGTCATGTAGATGCATTAGAAAAATATTCACTTCTTGCATCCCCTCTTCTATCTTTTTGTTTCAAAAGGAAACCATTAGCAGAAGTTAAAAAGAATATCTCTTTCTCTTCTTGTACTTCTTGCATGCATCATAGAGTAGTGAGAAACTCATACTCTTTACCTCTTCTCCATTTATTTGTATTTGAATAACATATTTCTATTTGGGTTAAAAACTACTGCATTTCATTCTTTCTTGGATGCACACTTAGCCCACTTAGTAATTAAAGCATTATGAATGAATCATAGTGCACAAATGTTACACAACCAAACCATAATCACTTCAAATCAAACACATAAAATTACTTGAGACAAGGGTCATCTAGGATTTCATCACCTAGTAGATACCTTACCCCACTTGGTGATCCTACTTGGATTTCACCACCAAGAGGAAGACCCACTCTATTCTCTAGTAGAGTATAAACTATAGGGAAGGTATATATTAGCTAAGTGGCCCAGCTCAGCTTTGGATTTGTGAAGTGAAGGGAGTAAGCCCTAGCACTAGGCCACATACTGACCCTATCACAAATATTTTTGAGCACCATAACATAACCTAAAACTAGCCATAGACTTCCTCTCTAGGACCTATTCTACAAGCCCAACTCCGAACACATTATCTTAAGGCATAAGCCACCATGACTTTAAAACTCATTCCTAGGAATCTAACATTTTAGAGGTTTCTTGCCTAATCATCTATTCTGTTATTTTTATGGAATACCTCATCCCATACCTGGGGCAACCTACATCTATTTTTGTCTTGAAGTTTGTCAGAACAAACCACAAGACAAAAAGGGGCAAATGTAGACACCAATATCGTGTCAACCCCCCCTTGGTCCCCTTCTAAATGTTAACACACCTTATTAATTTAAAAACTACTTATTTTTAAATTAATTACCTCACCTTGGACACCTCATTGAGACACCTCACCCTACAATCATTTCTTAGCCTATGATTCAGCTTGAGACTAGGTCTTCCAAATCCTAACTACCCATGACCTATTCTCACTCCATCTTAACGCCTTAACCAACACCCATGCCTCATAAGCCCTTCTTTTGACCATTCTCTAATGGAAAAGGCACTTGGTGGGTGGAGAAATAGACAAAGAGCTAAAAATAGCCCTTTTACCTATTCTCTCTCTATCAACATTGGTCAACCATCAGCCAACATCAACAGTCCTACGCTAACACCGATGGGATCACCAACATCGGTTACATAAGCCAATATCTAACATTGAGCTGGGCCCCAACCTTTTTGCACATTCACATGCACATTCTAAGATTCCAAGCATCATAACTTGACTATTGTTCTCCTAGCTACTGAAGCTCTACACAAGTCATTCCAAAGACTGGATTGAAACATTATACGAGGACCTCAACATCAACCACAATGAGAATAAGCATTCTGACACCTCTAGTTCTTCACCTAATAGAGCTAAGTATTCTAGTTCTCATTTTAGTGTTTTAGAATACATTGTTAATTAGTTTCCATTTGATATTTCTAAACACTGTCAAGAGGCCTGATTTCTTCTATAGAGGGGCTAGAAGGCCTTCCTCTTATTCTCACCCCTTCTCACACCAACCCTCCACCTATACCCTTCCTCAAACCTCATTCACCTTCCTGTAACCCTGCACCAACCTCTAAACTTTTGAAAACCCCCCGTGTATCCTAAAAATACTCCAAAAGTCATCTAAGGCTAACAACCCCTACTGACATCGGCAATACAATCGATGTCAGTGCTATTTACCCCATCGACCTCAACAAACCTATCGACGTTAGTGACTGTGACACATAGACTATAGGGAATAGGTACACGCTATCTATTTTTCTCTTTTCTTAGTCATTTATCATTTCTTCCTTTACAAAACTCTTTTCTTTAAATAGTCGTATGTCATCCCTTAGGGAGCTTTACGCTTTTGGGATCGAGCACGTAGCTTGGCAGGCCACCATATCCTCTTCTAACATCTTCTTTATTCATGGCTTATTCTTACTACAGGTGTTTCCTCCATAGCCAAAGAGGAGCTTCCATAAAAACTTGTATACAGTGCACACTAAATCTGGGTAACATCAAACCCAGACCTTCTTAACTTTAGTTTCTTTCTTCTGAATGCAATTAGTGAAAATTTAGAGAAACAGTAAGAATGAATGATACATTATTTAAACTCATATAGGAAATAATTCCTATAGTTCATACCACCTGAGTATGTTTCAAATTCATATTAAAATACAAATTCCTAACTACCATAATAATATATAAATAGCTAAACCTCATGATACTCCAAAATTATCATAGTCTAATGTTCTAAGGTATATCTACTAGATTTATCACAACTAATCATACTAAGAAGTCATAAATACATAGAAGCATTTTCTTTTAATCAAACAAGTAAAAATAAAATAAAAATTAATACAACACATAAAATTCTAACCCAACATTCATTCACACTCTTAAGGTTATATACATACATACATGACATCTTATAAACTGTTACACAACATACTACTCTAGTAATATCCAACACATACATTCATTTGGTTAACATAGATGAGAGTTTATACATACAACTACAATATGTACCATTTGAGAATATAATTTTAAGCTAAAATATCTTGTGATATTCCATAATATCATATCTTGTTGTGCATGATCACTCTACTCAAACATGAATGATCAATCTTTCACAAGAAAGTATAAGATTATAATACCCAAGTATATCCTAGATAATAATGCATTATAATAATCAGATGAAAACATAAACTCTAGGTACAAATCTCAATGCACTATTTTATGCAATAACAGTCTAATTAATTTTACATATAACTACTCACCCAAAATAAATTTCATACAATCTTTAATCTTCAATAGTTACCATAATATCGGATAACTATTAATCAAATTATACTTTGTAGGAACTTAACTTAATGGTCAGTATTCATATATACATCACTTTATATAAGAACACCCAAATACTCATTAGTTGTATTTAAAATACTTACTAACAATACTAAAATGGATTGTAAGGTTTCAATAGTCATTCAGATTTTGACCAATAACTCTCATCATTTGTATTGTCATATTACCTTCTTAAGGATGTTTTATCATGATTCAAAATATATATCATTTGGACATGTCATCTATCTGACAATTCTTAATTATTCATATTAAAACCAATGTCTTACCAAAAAACCCCAAGAGCTATTTATCCTAATAACTCAAGATTTATACTATACCCCAAAAGCATACTTAATAATTATAATTTACTAACAAACAACTATTCTATATTCTCATATGTATCTCATGATAATCATGATAAAAATGCAACTCTCTCAAGCCGCAATATGGAATCTAAGGCAAAATAAATTTCCACCAAACATTTGATCTTGCATTAAAGAAAAAATATTATTTCTTACTCTTATACATTCTAGGAATATATGTTGCATCCAAATATACATAGGACTCAACATTTTCAAATAAATACTCATCCTTATCCATATAAATAATCATCATTCTAATCTATAAACTTAACTATCATTTTTAATCTTAGTGTTACAATATTATATAATTATCTTGTAAAAAATACATAGTTATTTACATATTGACTCATGGTTCTAAAAATACACTTGATGTTTCATTATAAAAATATTGTGTTTTCCAAATATAAAACCTAGTAATGTTCAAATATTTACCTTAATATTCTATTCCATACTCAACATTAAATTCATCACTTATATTACTAATCCAACAATTATTTTAATATTATATGAATTTAATAATTACTTCAATATTTCTATTTTATAGTTTGATATTTTTATAAAACTGACTCAGCCTTCAAAATAGAGACTTAGAATAATAAAAATAGACTTCAACTATTTGATATTGACTAAGCTTTACAATAATTAATACAACCCAAGAATCAATAAGAATGTAGGCTCCATAAGGAATTAAAATGTAGGCTTTCTAAATTTTGAACACAGGGATATATATATATAGTGGGGTATAGGTTAAAAGGTAAAATATAGCCAATAAAAATAAGATGTAGTCCCATGATTAAAATTCTAGGCATGTTTCACATAAAGATAGGTGCTTCAACTATTGATATGGCATTTTAGAATAAAGCAGGGCATTATAATATCTATAGAGCTTATCAATGCATGCATTTCTTAATAATAATAATAATAATAATAATAATAATAATAATAATAATAATAATAATAATAATAATAATAATAATATAGATTAACAAAGATAATACAGATAATGCAAATTGCAACAGTAGTTTATATATGGTAAAATGCAATACTATATATATGGAAAGCAATACAGACTATGGCACTGGTCTTTGCATTAAAGTGCTAACAAAGTGAAACTCGATCAAAGGGACATTAGGTGATAGCTAAAGCAATAAAATAGATGGGTTTTCTATAAAATAACATCGCTCAACAAAATTCAATGCGGCTAACTTAATACAACATAGCCCCTTAATTTCATATGCTGGGTAAAAGTGAGGGATGCAGCCAAGTAAAATATCAACACATTTAAATAAATACAATGTCAAGTAGAAATGAGGAATGCACTATACATCTATCTAAATTATACCTTTATAAAATTCAACACAATTTTAATGAACTTCAATGTTGGGTAAAGTGAGGAACACAACATACACACAGAAACATAGGTAAATTGTGATAGTTATGTTCAAGCTTATAATAATGATTCACATATTTCAAAATTAAACACTGCCTCTATAATATCAAAAAATAGGTCTAATGAAATAAAATGCTCTGTAAGGAGGATATTTAGTCTTAAGAGATGAAGATGTAGGTCACAACATGAGATTGGTTTATGAAGAATAAGACAAAACATCTCTATCAATAGTGGGATGACATCTGAAATAAAACACTGCAAAATAATATTAGAATGTGGGTTTAAGTAAATTCCAAGGTAGGTAAAATAATTATATTTAAAGAATGATTATCAATTAAACATTGGTTATAGAGGAGTTTTAAACTAATACCAATAATAAATAATAACTACACAATTTTATCTTATTTTGCATATAGGAAACATAATTACAATTCCAACCTAGTAAAAGCACCTTTTTCTTGCTTTCTTTTTCTCTTTATCCACTCCTTAACTTTTTCTCTCTTGAGATATTTTCCTCCTCTCTCTATCTATGTGTTTTATTTCACCAAATTTTACTTTATTTATAAATTTCACTCTCCTAATTTATGTGCCCTACCCTTGCATGAAAATTCTCCATTTATTTTACCCCATGCATGTGAAGTTAACTCAAACTCTAAATTTACTAACTTTAGATAATTATTTCTTTCACCTTAGTTTACCAAACTAATATCAAAACATGCAAAGTTAACTAAAATAATAATGAAATCTATTTTTTTTAATTTTCAATAAAATTTCATACATAATTCTAATTTTAAGAAAATAATCTTTACAAGGATAATTATCTATTTCACTAATAGATATGTATCATTAATTGCCTTTCATTTTCAAGATAATCGTATCTAAAATAATAATACCTTTAGAGCAATGAATAATTATTTTCCTAATTTAAATTAAAATCAAGTTAATTATAATAAATAAATCTAATGCATAATAAAACTAATTACACACACATATATAATCACAATCAATACACACTAACATTTTTTACACAAATAACATTTAAATTATACTTTGAATGTGTGTAGGTTCACTAGCAATATCCATCGGTATTTCCTCCAACCATCCCATCTACCTGATCTTGTTTGATGATGCTCCCTAGTCAAGCTCTAAGGTTAGAATAAATCTTGCATCCACCTCTCAATAAGTAGGTAGTTAGTCTGAGTCATAAACTAATCAACCAATGATGTAAAACTAACAAATACATATCAACAATGCGTATACACATAATATTTTCAAACTTGTATCACTTATTAACACTCTATATCTTGCAAGAACCCATCAATTCTCAATCTATCTGAGTGCACACCTTAAGGTAGACCATTGGTGCTTCATAGGATTATTATCCTTTTTTCACTTGTTATCTACACACTTATCTCCTAAAAACATTATCCTTAAGCTTCTTATTATTTATTGTAAATTTTCCAATAATTTGATACATTTTATCCTCCTATTTCTCACTTTAATCCCCTTTTGTTAGTTGGCTTTACTAGGTCGACTGGGTCGACCCTATATAGTTTCAGGTAATTTTCACTTAGGAGCTAGTTTGGCCAACCTAGCTCAAGGCCTAGTAAATAATTATCTAAAATTATGCTTAGTCAATTGGGTTGACCTTGTTGGTCAATATTTTCAAAATGGTTTCAAGTTAAATCTACCTATATATACAGGTTCTTTTTTCCATTATTGAGAGAAGAGAAGAAGAAATAATATCTATTGCACATCTGTTTATCCACCATTCTACTTGAAGAGAAAGCTTAGGGTTCCATACTTTCTTTAGAGATATAGATCTTTTCTTATGGAAAATTCTTTTGGATACATTGATAGGTTATGTAGCTTAGATTTGATTTTTCCATGTCATATTTACATACCAAAACATACTCTTGCAAAGCACCTTGGCCAAAGGAGATATTTAGGCTCAATGGATTCATCTTCAAAGTTAAGTATTCCTAACTTTGTTCCTCCTTTGTAAGAGTAGATATATATGCATTTGTACTTATCTTCCATGTATTAAGATTCAATAGACATTGACATGAGTATATGTCTTCTATGCATGTTTACTTTTATTGTTTCTAACCCCCACTTTGTGCCACAAGATTTGTTGAGCACTATATTAGATTTAATTTACTTTTTATTAGTTTAGTGTGATATTAAAACACATGACTCCCTTAGGTTTATTTCATGATTGTGCTTGACTGGAGGCTTTGGAATCCTCCCTAGCATAATGTATTGTGATAAGAGATCCCCTGATCAGGTCTAGAAAATCCCAATATTGGTCATGATCTTATTTAACAAATGTGTCACCAATAAAAAGTGTATGGTATGATATATCTTCTTTGAGTTAGGATTTATTTATAGATATGATGCATTTTTAATTGCATACATTCTATTGAACTTAACATGAATTTAACTCTTGAAGGTTATACTTTACTTATTTTTATTATTTTATCATTTTATTTTTTATATATTTATGATGTTGGGTGGACTATATAGACATAATACTAACTTATGTGCCCAGGATTAATAACACAATCACATCCATATGACTTTATTATATTTATGTAAGTTTTCTAGAATTTAATTTAGACTACTAGGTTAACCTAGTTGACCCTATACATTTTTAAGCATCTAATTCAATGTACTAGGTCAACCCAATTGACCATGTACATTTTCAAGCTGTCAGTAATAGGTTTTTAAAAATATAGGTTGATTGAGTTGACATGGTTAGTATAATTTTAAAGTATTAATCAAGGTTATTCAATAGCAATCTCACTTCTCTACATCCTCCAACCTACCAAGGTTCCTTTTTATATTTCTCTCTCTTTCCTTATAGTCCTATTTTTCATAGTTTGTAGTCTTTAAAAATACCTATATACATATATTATTTTCAAACTTCTATTGATTACTGACACTTCATATCTTGAAAGAACCTAACAAGTATTAATCTCTTTGAGTGCATGCCTTAAGGCGTGCATTGAGAAAGGGGTGGGCAGACCTTTGGTCCTTTGTAAAATTGTTGTTCCTTTTTATACTTGCTATCTACACTCTTGCCTCCTAAAAACTTGAACCCTAAGCTTATTTCTCTCTTTCCTATCTATTCCCACCATTTTTCATGATTTATTACTCATCTCTTACCTTGTTTCACTTTTGACCTATTCAGTACGCTAGGTCAACCTGGTTGACCTAGCTTATTTTGGGGATACTTTTCCTTTCCTTGTTGCTTTGCATCTCAGATGACCTAACATAAACTTCAGGCATTTTCCCAATAATGTGCTAGGTCAATTTGGTCGACCTAGCATAGATGACATGTCCAAAAGTATTTAAGGTGAGATACTACTATATATATAAGGTCATTCCTTACCATTTCATAAGAGAGTTGAATTAAGCAAAGAAGTGCAAACAAACATCTGGTTATTAAACATTTTAGTTGAGGAATAAAGCTTTAGGTTTCAGAAATTTATTTTGGATCTCTGATCTTATCTTATGGAGAAGTATTTTGATTGCTTAGGTAGGTCATGTAGCCTACAGATGATTTATATTGGTTGTCCTTACAAGCCATAACAATCTCTTACAAAGCACCATTGGCTAAGGGAGAGGTTGAGACTTGACAGGTTCATCTTCAAAGAAAGTATTCCTAACTTTATTTCTCCTTTATAAGAGTAGATAGATAATGAAATATGTATTATTCCCTCCCATGTATTATGATTTTGTATACATTGACATGAGTATATGTCTCCTATACATGTTTGGTTTAGTTATTATTATTATTATTTTTTCTAACCCCTACTTTGTGTCACAAGATTTGGTGAGCACTAGATTAGTTTACTTTCTTGTTTATTATCATAAGTGAATATATAAATAGTAGGACTCTTTTAGGTTTGTGTGATTATGTTAGACTGTAGGCTTTGAATACCTACCTAGTATGATGTGTTGTGATAGATGATACAAGTGATCCCCTAATTAGGTCTAATGAATCCTCATACTGGTCATGCTCTCACTTAATAAGTGTGTGCCCCAATCAGAAGTGTAGGTGTGATTTATCTTATCTAGTCTATGATTAATTCATACACACCATGTAATTATAATTGTATACATTCTGGTGAACCCAATGTGAATCAAACCCTTATATGGTTTATTTCACTTATTTTATTCATTTTTTCATCTTTTATATCATATGTTTTGACTTGATGGCTCAATTAATCAACCCAAATGTTTTTATTTTTATGTAATAATAGGAAACTAGATTGACCAACTTGACCCAACACAAGTTTCTAACATTTTATAGACTTTCTATTTAGCCTACTAGGTCGATCGGGTCAACCTAGCACATTTTTAGTCACATTGTAGTAGGTTCCTATCCAAGATTCAAAGTGTAGGTTCCATATTCTATAATTATTATATTTTCATTCCAATCAACTAGGTTGATCAACTTGACTTAGCCCATTTATAGACATCGAATTAATTCTACTAGGTTGACTAGGTTGACTTAGCACACTTTTTAAGCTTTTGTAGTAGGTTCCTATCTTACTTAGTTGACTAGATTAACCTAGTTCTATAAATTGGGATAGTTCTCTAAAAAGTTACAAGTTAGTTACCTATTCAATTTTTATCTCCAAAAAACTAAGGTCTGTTTCTATTTCTCTATTTCTACCTTGATCTATACTTTTCTTTCAAAATTGTAATCTATGTATATGTATCAATTGGATTAGCCATCATCAATTCAATTAGATATGTATTTAATTTTAGCATTTGATTTTCTATAATATATGTAGACATATCTTTCTTCATTTTTCATCTTATTATCAAACCTTTTTCTTTCCCTGTCTATTGTGCTACATCGACTAGCTTGACCCTACACTATATAAGACCCTACTTTCTACCTTAGGCAATTACACTAGGTTGACTTGGTTGACATAGAAACTTCTATAGATCCTATGCACTACACTATGTTGATCAGGTCAACCTAGCATATTTTTTAGGCCTTTTCCCATTTTCTATCATCTTTTGTTCTCTATACTGGGTTGCTCTTATGGACCTTGTCTAGCTTCAATGTCCCTATGTTACACTAGGTTGACTAGGATGACCTAGCTTTATTTCTATCACTTTTAGAATCCTTTATTTTATCATCTTATTTTCCTTCCTCTTTCATCATGGATTTCCCATTGGGTGACAACACTTAATCTTAAACAAAAATCATGATGGAATTCACCAATCCTCATAGGGTTTCCCATAGACAAAGTAGAGTTACTTTTACAAAGACTACTAATTTCCATATTGTAACTCACAAAATAGACTATGGGTTCCCTCATGATACCTATTTGAAAAACAATCCTTATTTTCTTTTAGAGAACCAACCTAAGTTAAAAAATAATCAAGAAATGATTTTCTTTATTAACTAATCTACCCAACATAAAGGGAAATATCTATCTACCATTTACAATCTCATGATTAGTGGTCAAGACAATGAACCTCATTCACCACATTCTACATTCTCAAAAGGATTTGGTAGTATTGATTTCTTTGCTTCACAACCTCTCCCTTCAATCATAGCCTCTTCTCATGCTTCTTCTTTCCTTTCTTATACTTCCATGCCTAGTATCTCAACTACCATGGCTTGTTCTACATCTAGTGGACCTTTATTAAGATCCAATATCCTTAATCCTTCCACTAGTTCATTATTTTATACCTAAGGAACTCATGTTTCTAATGCTTTATCCTCTCTTCCATTCACTAGTCCATATTTTGCTACACAAACAAGCTTTGTCACTAGTTCCTCTCATTCTCATCATTCATCTCAAGCTCTCAACAACATCAATAGTGGTACCCAAGCCATTAATACCAACACCAAATCTTCTAATAATGTTAGTAAAAATCACCAACTTCTATTATCAACTCTCCATCAAATGAATGATTTCCAAGTCCATAACACAAATCAAATGATGAGAATGCAAAATCACCTTCTTCATATTCAAATACAACTGCAACCAATAGCTTAGGGTACATATAACCAAAGTGTGCCTCCCCCTCCTCTTTGATATTATCAAGTAAATCTTATTCCTAAACCTCCTTTAATAAATAAAACTATCAAACATCTACAAAATTAACCTCTCACTACTCAAATTACTAACATTGATATAGGAGGTATAACACCTATAATCTCTTATAATGGATCAACTGATCCTTCTCTTCATCTTAAAACATTTGGGAATCTTTATAAATATTAGGTTAAATTAAAAACCTTTGTCGCTATCAATATCCTTGATGATACCCTCATAGGTGATGCCCTGGATTGGTACAATCAATTTAGACCTCATTGCATTACTAGTTTGAAGGATTTAGTGAATGCTTTAGTTTAATAATTCCAAACTAGTGATCTTGTTGAAAACACTTTGGCCCATTTCATAAATTACAATCAAAGTGAAAATTAAACCACCCAAGCATTTTTTAAATGATGGAAGACTTTATCAAATAAATGTGAACACAACATGGCTAATGATAATCTTTTTTCATCTCTTTACATATGCTCTTTATCCCAAATTATAATATCGAGTTTATACCCTTTCTCCATGCACTTTGGAAGAAGTTATTGATCAAGATAAATGATAAGATTTATTTATGCATAAATTAAAACCACCCTAACCTTCCATGGGTTCTTGTTTATTACTTAAAAACAAAAACCTTAATGTTACCAATGATGGTGTTTCTGATTCATATGATATCATTCACCATGTTCAAGCTATTTTTCTTACCCCTTCTTTAGAACCAACTTCCTCTTCTCAACAATTTACTAATCCTCATTTCTCAACAAATAAAACTAATATTCATAAAATCTTTCTTTAGCTAAATTTATTAAATGTCTATCTAGGTCTCTTCCTCATGAAATTGACCCTACTCATCTTATGAAAACCTGGTATGATCCTAGAAAGATTTATTGGTTTCATGCTAGTTGGGGTAATTCTCATGATACCTATAGATATCTTCATAATTTAGCTATGAACTTTCTTCTTGGACCTAATTTTGACTATGATTATATCACGTACCAACATCAACAAGTTTATGAGAATCCATTAAAAGAATACAAAACTCATGATAAAGCTCAAGCCTTGAATTAATAAAATGCTCATTTAGTTATTTATAAGGATCCTTTACCTAATCATCAACCAATTCAAGAAAACCAAGGCAATCCCATCTCTTCCACCAATAATGTAGAAAGTCTTATAGAACCAATTTTTGAAGAAAATGTGGTTAGCATGACTAATATGTGAAGAGTAGTGGCTTTCATAGATTCTCAGCCTATCTACACCCCACCTCCATCTTAAGCATACCATGTTATCCAAGACTCTTCTCCAACTCATTTAAATGAGTTGGGGCAAGAAGATCTTTCAACCTTTGATGAAGATCCAACTTATGATTCTCCTTTGGATAACACATCCCATGCTATTTCTTCCACACTTCCATCATCTTCTCCTTCCAATGTTAATAAACCTTCTATTAACACCTCTTCTACTTCTCAAAATCAAGCTGAACTTATTATTTCATCATCTCAACATGATTTACAACTTGCTTCTAAACTTTCTCAATCTTATCAACATGGATGTCAATACTCTTTGGCTCCTCCCTCTAAAGACCCCCTTAACCATTACATGCTTATGTCTAAAAATATTCTCATGGGTTATGATGAATGGGATCCCATTTCAAGTATCACTAATCTCATTTTTAAAATGCCATTTCTTAAACTCATGATGACATCTCCCCATCATCGAAACCATCATATGCACCTATTATTAGAGATGAATGTGCCTCATCCTCCCTTAGTGGGATGGGAGGTAGCCTTATATGGTTTCAAAGATAGTATCTTGTAATAATATGAAGAGATGTCCATCAATGTTGATGAAACTATCGACACTTCTCACTCATTAAAATTTCCCATCACATCTATGATTTCTAATGAGATTCTACTTCATTCTAATGATCCTCCCCTATTTATTAGAATCTAAATTGATGATATCCAAGTTAATCATGCTTTGATTGATGAGGGTTCTGACACTTATGTTACTTCTCTTGATTTCATTGAAAATCTTGGATATTTAAATGTAATCTTAAGTCCACACATAAAACCTGCCAAGGATATGATAAAAGGTAAATGCCTCCTCTTGAGTGTGTGTAGCTTCCCATTACTATCCCACCAATCACCATTCATGTGAAGGTGATGATATTTAACTTTCCTCTTTATTATAACATCTTACTTTGTAGGTCATAGACTCATCGTATGCAAGCTATCAGTTCTTCTACATACCAATGCATTAAATTCCCTCATAATGGAGACATTTATGTGATTCAAGGAGATATTAACCCTTGGAATTTTGAATAATTCCAAGATAGTTGTGTCTTTAAGATTCCTACTCTTGATCCTTTACCTAGCGTTACATTTTTTGAGTCACAACATCTAAATTTTCCTATCAACTCAACCAAAGGATATAATGGGCATCCTAAGCTTATTAGTAATATTCCTCCCAACCTTATAGACTCTAATGATGATGAGCCTAATGAGATTAATCTCAAAATCAAAAATTCCAATCTCATACCTTATCTCATCTCATAAATTCTTGCTTTCTTGTAACCTCATTCTCGTAAAGCTCCTTGTGATGACATTCATGTAGTCTTATCCAAGACTCTTCATTCTATTCACCATGTTTCTTTCAATGACAAAGTTATTATGACTTGTGTCATCGATCTTCATTCACCTGATTATGATGATGGCTATTGCTTAGATGATCCTTTATTAGGTGGTCTTGTCTAAGCTCATGATTTCAAGATTGTGAATTACTATTTTTCTTTACTTGATTATTTTTTTGCATCCTCTCATGTTTCAACTTTTATAGTTCTTGATTTTTGTATTTTTACTCTTTATCACAAAGTAGAGATGGTACCAAAACTTCTAGTTTCTGAGGATCCCCATAGGACTATGCTCATGGATCATGCTATGAATTTCCCTTACCATTTATCTAGGTTACTTTATTCCCATCATTGGTTTACTCTTGAGGTTAGTGATGCTCTTCTTATACCTTTTGTTGATCTTGCTCCTCCCATAGTGGAACATATGTTAGAACTAGTTATTATTGCTTCTTCCACTATTGGTGAGCCTAGTCTTGTTTCTTTCACTAGTTCTCTTCCTATTAAGATTAGTTTTCTTCCTTCTCCAATAGATCCCATTCCCATACATTATTTTGATCAAACTCTTCCAAATTTCCCTCCTCAACATGACCCAATGAGTATTCCTACTCTTTTAGTTGAGGAGATTAGAAAAGAAGTATTTGCCCTATATTTCATAAATATTGATGACACATTAGCAGTAGTTTATATCCAACTTCACATATATTTATTTGATGTCTTGGATAATATGTATGGACATATTTACCAGTACTTATGAGCAAATGCATGGTAATTTTACATTTATATTTGGATTGGACGTGTTCTCAAATTTTATTTCTTTTTCTATATCTCATTATATCATTTGACATTGTGTCAAATTCTTACTTATCTTATATCATTATCTTTTTTATTATACTATATTTCTTGTTAATTTTATATTCTATATTTTTTGTATATGTTTGTTATTCCTTATCATTGATTTATATTTCTATTTTATTCTTGTTGCATCCCTTGGATATTTATTTTGTTAGTTGCTTTGTAAGATCATGGATAGGACCCAGTAGATCCTCACAAAATCACCATATTTAGCTTGTTTTTGTCTTGTATCTTCATGATTGTTTGTTTTCTTATCCTTGTTTTTTGTAGATAATTGTCATGGTGACTTGGTTGTATTTACCCTATTCCCTTTAGTCATTATCTCCTTTTACCTTGTGATCAGTTAGCAAACAATCTTTCTAATTACTATTTCCTTTTATTGGTCCACTTTTGGATCTCAATTTTCCTTTCTTCCTTTTTCCACAAACTAAGCATATGCACAGTTGAGATTTGAAATCACATATTTGTTTACTGTAAAGCCTAAGTGTTGTAGTCAATCTTTTGTCTTTGGTTACTTATCTTCCTTTAGCTTTAGCCTACAACTCATTCATGTGTATCACTATCTCTCTCATGCTTGGTCATTCCAAATATGTATGGAGGAGGAATCTAAAAATAAAATCCTTCAAAAGAAAGTTAAAATCTAAATCATTTAAACAAAAGGTAATGATATCAAAAAGAAAAAATATGCAATAGTATTAAAAATTTAATGGCACTAAAAGACATGATTCAAGAACATATCCTATCTCCAATCTAATCTCAAACTCCAAATTTGGATTAAAATATATTTGAAGTCATTTGAGTTGCATTAGGCCAATAGATTACAGTAGGGGAACTTAAAAAAAATATTCTGGTTTTATCTACTTTCTCATGCAAGTACCCAATCTTTGTAGTAGAATGATGTCTCTGTAAGAGGTCTTGAGGAGTGGGAAACATGTTATGGGGAGGTAGGTCCATTTTAATTTTAATTTTAATAATCTACCTTCATGACCTAATCTTATTATCACACTTATCTACCTATAAAGCTTTGTGTCTATATGGAATAGGTTTCTTTTATACATAGATGACCACTAGTCACTTAGTGTCTTCTCATGTTCTTAGATGCCTCCTATCTCCTAAGGTCTTCTCTTAAGACACATAAGTATTTGATTTTTACAATCCCTTTTTCATTCCCTTTCCTCATATTTCCTCTTGATAAATATTGTCATGCTTTGTAATCATAACCCTTATGTTTTTATTTTATGAGATACATCATAAGATCAAAAATAAGACCCAATAATTCCTCACAAAATTACCATCCCTTTTGAATTTTAATCCAATATTATTATTCTACTTTCCAATGATATTTTGGCATCCTTTTGGGTTTTTCATTAATGAGTTTTTTATCTTATTACCCTTATTGCCTGTGTATTTCATTGTTCATGCTTATTCCATCCTATGTGGTGTTCCCTTTATTTATTTATAGTATAAGACCATAGATAGGACCTAACCCTCTTCACAAAGTTTTACAATAATCAAGTCACCATCAAATTTTCCTATCACCTCTCTCTTCTCTAACACTGGTCCAACTATGTGCCAGCTTTCCTAGGTAGTCACTAGTTTCTCATATGGTTGCTATACTATGTCAGTACATCTCACCATCTATAGTGATGGCATGTAAGGCATAAACCACACTACCTGGTTCTCTCTCCATCTCCTCACTTGAGGTGACCTATCATCGATCACATGGAACAACCCAACCAATTGATACATAGGACATCTCTCATATATCCATGCTATCAGTAGTATGATCAGTCTCATAGTCTTCTACCCTCTAACCAACATCTCATATAGATCATGTATGAGCTTGAACTAGATGATAGAGCCTAGATTATATAACACTCACTCCATCATCATCTTATTTAGGGATACTACATATATTGATACCTTTCCATCTGACTTGTGATAGATCACTTGTGTGTCACAAGTCCTATCACCACCTTTCGAAGATCCAAAATCTATGACATATAGACATCATCCATGCTCAATATCTACCTTGGTAATATCATCTCTAAGCCTATATCCCAAATAGCTAAGGCACTCCTCTCCTCTCTATTATTTAGTATCCATGTGGTCACTGGTGATCCTACCATAGGTAGCCTGAGGATGACATGGACATCCTCTAATGTTATAGCCACCTTTATCACATTCCCATCCACTTCCCATTTGAAGGTGTTAGTCAGTCATTCCCAATAACCAAGGAACATGATTAACAAGTCTACACTTAGTGATATCATACACATATCTACTATCCTTCCTAGACCTATTGATATTAGTTTATCCCTATCTTGATCCATCAATCTCTCCAATAAGTCTAGTAGCTAAGAGACATCTAACAATATCTAGAACTATCATTTTCTCTACAATTAAAAAATAAAAAAGGATGTATTAGTTCCTCCATGTAATGTATAATCATAATACATTCTTTATAAATTATATTTTTAATCATAAACAAGTATAATTTATTCATTTTTAAAATCTATTTTAGCCTATTTTGGGCCCCCTTTCCCTTCTTTGGTCATTTCAAACCATTCTAGCTCTCTTTCAACTTTTTACATGCTTTCTTTAGTTCCCTGGTCAACCTAGTTTGACTAATTTTTTTCCTATTTTATCCTAATTTTCTCCACATTTCTTATTTTCCTTCTTATTCTCTTTTCTCTGGTGCGAAGTTTCCATTTTGGCCCTTATGAACCAACTGGATACCCCACACTAGGTTTTTAGCTTCCAAAATGTGTTAGGTTGACCTATACCCTCTAGGTTGACCACATGGATTTCAACTTGATTTACTCTACTAGGTCAACCTAGTTAACCTAGTAGGTTTAGTGTGCTTACCTAGCATATTTTGCCCAAAACTTGCCTTTTTTGGCTTTTTCCATAATTTCTTATAACCCATTTCTCATCTTCCTATTTACCTCCTTAAGAATCTAATTTTGTTCATTTTTATCATATATAAATTCTTAAAATTAAATTTTATCAAAATTCACTTAATTCATTTCAAATTTCAAAATTGGGTTTGAGATTCTTAGATGCATACCTATAGTACACCAACTCTTGCTCTTGGAGCTCCCTCTCATCTAACATGACGTTCCCTCACCATTATACCTTGTTTTCTCTCCAAAGCTCTTTTTCTCTTCTCTTACAATGAAAAATAATAAAATGAATTCTCTTTTTCATATTTAAAACTACTTTTTAGCCATTCAAATTTTTCATTTGTTTTCCTTTAGATTATTTCTTTTTCTCATATCTTTGTTTCTTCTCATCCATTTTGTAAACCATAAAATGTGTTAGATTCATGATGACAGAAATTATTTTACACTATTATATGCCTATCTTCTAAACATTTTGTTTTTTGGCTATTTTTATACTAACTTCTATAGGTTCACCTACTGTGCTTTACATTAGACACCTTCACTTTCTTCTAGTATTCTTCTCCAAAAATAAGGTAAGTTAAAGGTATGTGTTCTTCAATTCTATCCTTTCATTTATCTTATTTTCTTCTTACTACACTTTACTTAGAATCAACATTATGTGTCATCATGTTTTATCCTGAAGCACCATCCCATCTTATAATTATGTGACACGTGATGAGATTCAGCTAGGGCATATGTATACACATAATATTTTCACACTTTTATTGATTATTGACACTTTGTATCTTGTAAGAACCTATCAAGTCTCAATCTCTCTGAGTGCATGCTTAAAGGGGTGCATCAAAAAAGGGGTGGGTAGACCTTTGAATCTTCATAAGATTATTGTTCCTTTTTCTACTTATTATCTACACTCTTACCTCCTAAAACCTTGAACCCTAAGCTTATTTCTCTATTTCCTATCAATTCCCACTATTTTTCATGCTTTATCCCTCATTTCTTACCTTGTTTCCCTTTTGACCTATTCAGTAAGATACGTCGATTATCCCTCATTTCTTACCTTATTTCCCTTTTGACCTACTTAGTAAGCTAGGTTGACCTGGATTACCTAGCTTATTCTAGGGATACCTTACCTTTCCTTGTTGTTTTGCATCTCGGTCAACCTAGCACAAACTTTAGGCATTAGCCTAATAAAGTGATAGGTCGACCTGATTGACCTAGCACAATTGACATGGACAAAAGTATTTGGGATGAGATACTACTATATATACAAGGTCATTACTTAAAATTTCATAAGAGAGTTAAATTTAGTGAAGAAGTGAAAATGAACATCTACTTATTAACCATTCTACTTGAGGAATAAAGCATTAGGATCCAATACTTTATTTTAGAGCTTTGATCCTATCTTCTGGATAAGTATTTTGGATGATTAGGTAGGTCATGTAGCCTAGATATAAATTATCTTGGTCATCCTTACAAGCCACAATAATCTCTTGCAAAACACCATTGGCCAAGGGAGAGGTTAAGACTCAGTAGATTTGTCTTCAAAGGTAAGTATTTCTAACTTTATCTCTCCTTTGTAAGAGTAGATAGATAATGTAGTATGCATTCTTCTCTCCCATGTATTAGGATTGTATATACATTGACATGAGTATATGTCTCCTATATATGTTTAGTTTAGTTTTTATTTACTTTTTTATTCTAACCCCTACTTTGTGCACAAGCTTTGGTGAGCACTAGATTAGTTTACTTTTCTTGTTATTAGATTAGTTTAATTTCTTGTTTATTATCACAAGTGAATATAGAAACCATAGGAATATTTTAGGGTTTTTGTATGATTGTGTTAGAATGTAGGATTTTGAACCTTACCTATCATGATGCATTGTGATAGATGATACAAGTGATGCCCTAATCGGGTCTAGCATATGCTCATATTGGTCACGATCCTATTTAACAAGTGTGTGCCCTAGTCAAAAGTGTAGGTGTGATATATCTTATCCAATCTAGGATTGATTCATGTACACCATCCAATTTTTATTTCATATACTACCCCTATACATTCAAATAGGTCAACCTTGTCAATGTAGTTTTGTAATATGTATTCTAGATGGAAAGATATGTTGGTTCTATCAATGTAGTTCTTTTTTAGACCTTTGCTTCTATAGTAGAGAGGTGACACTATTGACCTTGTTCTATATTTTTTTCATACACCATCAATTGAATTAACACTATACTATGTTTCAAAGTTGGAATTAGCCCTTATATGTTAGTAATTATTACACACTTTCATTTCTTGTTGCTTACATTCTTAGAATAGATCACATAGTCTAATTAGCTAATTTTCAATATATCATTTAGTTTCACTATTTTCTCTTTTATTAACAATTGTCTATCCAAGGCATACCTACTTGGATTTCATCACCAAGAGGGGAAGCCAACTTGGTTTTCTAGCCAAGTATAAAAACATGATTAATGGTATATTTTGGCTAAGCACCCAACACCTTTATCACTAAAATGTGTGAAGTGAGGGGGTAGGCCCTAATACCAATCTAGTATCATTGTCAATACATATCCCTTTCAGCCTAAATATCCTAAAACCATCCTTAGATTGCTTTCTAGTTCCTTGCTTATAACTAACTTCCTATCACATATAAAATTATACTCTAATAATTTAACAACATTAAATTTGACCACTTAGTTATATTTTACTTTACAAGTTGATTTATTTCTCTTTGCTCAATTGGATTATATTGTAAAAACTTACATTAGCCATCATTGGTGCAAAGTTTTCTATTATGTGCCTCAATTGGATCAACATCATTGATCCAATTGATTATGTGTTTTACTTCATTTATTGATTTCATAAATACTTGAAAAATTATTCTTATTCTAGTATACAATCATTTCTATTGCATAGTCTCTTATAGGCTATCTATTTTTACATGCCTACTATACTAGGTCAACCTAGTTAACCCTATACACTTTTTTAGCCTTTGTTTGTTGTACCAAGTTGACCCAATCGACTCTATATAGTTTTTAGGCCCTATTTTCTATACTAGGTCAACCTAATTAACTCTATACTATTTTTATCAATCCTTATTTCCTTAATTTTTACAACTCTCTTACCTTGTTTAATCTTTCTCCTTCATCATGGAATTTCTCTTTGAAGACAACACTAAGTTGAATTCAATAGACATGATGAGTCTTACCAACCCTCATAGGGTCTCCCATAAGCAAAGTAGGGCTCCTTTCCTAGATGAGAGTAATGTTCATATAGTCACTTACACAACAAACTATAGGACCCCTCCTAATTATTATTTTTAGCGTAATACTCTCTTCTCCCTTGAAGATCAACTTGAATTAGAGTATACCCTTTAAATGTTCTTTTTTATCTTTAAATTTCCTCAACATGGAGGAAAGGATCATTATGCCATTTACCACCTCATTATTAGTGGTCAAGTTAGAGATCCCTATTCACCTTTTTCCACCTTCTCACATGGATTTTGAGTTATTACTTTCTTTGATTCTCAGCCTCTTCCCTCTATTATGACCCCTTCTCATACCATGACCTCTTCTTCTTTAACTTTTTTTACCTCCATGCCTAGTATATCCACTAACATGGTAGGTTCTACATCTAGTGGGCCTCTCCCAAGACCCACTCTCCCTAACTCTTCCTCTATTGCATCATTTACTACCCAAGGTAATCATTCTTCTAGTGTTTCCTCTTCTCATCCCTTCACTAGTCCATCTTTTTCCACACAAGAAAATTTTGCCACTAAGGCCTCACATTCTAAAAGTTCCTCTCAAGCTCCTACCAACACTAATAATGGTACCCAAGCCACTAATACCAACTCTAATGCTTCAAATAATGCTAATCAAACCCACCATTTTAAAAAAAAACACTTAATCAAATGAATACTTTAAAGTCAAAATCATAATACAAATCAAATGATGAGAGTGCAAAATCACCTTCCCCATCTTCAAACCCACCCTTAACCAATGTCTTGGGTCATGCATAATAAAAATGTTCCTCCACATCTTGGTTGATATTCCTAAGGCAATCTCATACCTCAATCTACTTTATTCAAAAAAACCATTAAGAATATTCAAAATAATCCTCTTACCACTCAAATTGTTGATATAGTAGGTATCACTCCTACCATTTCTTAAAATACATCAACTGATCCTACCCTTCATCTAAAAACATTTGGAAATCTTTATAAGGATTGGGTCAAACTGAACACCTTTGTTGCCAATAAGATCCTAGATAAAACCCTCAAATGTGATGCTTTAGATTGGTACAACCAACTTAAATCTCATTTGATTACTATTTTGGAAGATTTAGTAAATTCTCTAGTTCAAGATTTCTAAACTAGTGATCTTCCCAATAATACTTTGGCCCATTTTATAAATTTTAAACAAATTGAAAATAAAACTTCCCAAGTTTTTGTTAAAAGGTGTAAAACATTATCTAAAAAATGTGAACACAACATGGCTGATGTTAATCTTTTCCATCTCTTTACCAATGCTCTTTTTCCCAAGTTACAATATCAGGTCCTCACTATCTCTCCACATACCTTAGAGGAGGCCATTAACCAAGAAAAACATAAATATTTCCTTATGCATCAATTCAAGCCACCCCAACCTTCTACAAGTCCTCATATATTACTTAATAACAAAATAGTAATGTTATAAATGATGATGTCACATACTCTTATGACACCATTCACACTATTCAAGTTATTTTTCCTAACCAATCTTCAAAATTGGCTCCTTCTTCTTAATAATACACCAATCCTCATTTATCTTTACCTAATACCATTAATTTTCACAACCTAATACCATTAATGTTCATAAACTTTTATCCTCAGTCAAATTACTAAAATGTTTACCTAGGTCTATACTACAAGAACATGATCCCACTCATCCTATGAAATCTTGGTATGATCCCAACAAATTTTATTGGTTTCATGCTAGTTGGGGTCATTCTCATGAGACCTATAGGTAAATTCATAATTTAGCTATGGATTTTCTTCTTGGTCTTAATTTTGATCATGACTCTATCATTTAGAAGCATCAACAAGCCTATGAAATTACTTTTAAGTCTCATAAAACTAATACTAAATGTCAATCCTTGAATAAAGCTAATGTTCATTTGGATATCTACAAATACCCTCTTCCAAATCACCAAAAACACCAAGACAACTAAGATAATCCCACCCCTTCCACCAATAATGTAGAAAGTCTTGTTGACCCAACTCCTGAAGAGAATGTGGTTAATATGAATAATATGTGAAGGGTGGTTTCTTTCATTGACCATCAACCTATCTACACCCCTCCATTATCTTACACATTTCATGTTATCTAAGATTCTTCTACAACTGACTTAAATGAGTTGGGGCAAGATGACCTTATAAATTTCAATGATCTAATTCCCACTCCTCCCTTACATAACACTTCCCACTCTATTTATACCATCCATCCATATTCTTTACTTAACACCAATGATAATCAAGCTTCCATTAACACTTCATCTACCAATTCTCAAAACCAACTTGAACCAACTACTTCATATTCTCAACATAGCTTAAAAACTTATTCTAAACCTTCTCCTTATTATCAACATAAAATCAAATTAACTTTAGTTCCTCCTTCTAAGTACCTTCTTCAACATTATGCACCTATTTATAACAACCATCTTATGGGTTATGATGAGTGAGATCCCATCATGGAACTCACTAATTTACCATATCAAATTCCATTCATTGAGCTTATGAGGACCTCTCTAAATCATAAAAATTATCTTATGAAACTCTTGTTTAAAATGAACAAAACTCATCCTCCTCTAGTAGGATGCGAAGAAACCTTATCTAGATATGAAGAGAGCATATTAAAATAATGTGAAGATATGTCCATCCATGTTGACAAGAAAATCAACACTTCTCTTTCCTTAAAATTTCCTATCACTTCTATGATTCTTGATGATATTCTTCTTTATGTGGATGATCTTCATGTATTAGTTAGTGTCCAAGCTGGTGATATCTAAGTCAAGCATGCCTTCATTGACAAGGGTTCCAACACCTTTCTATCTCTCTTTATTTTATCAAAACCCTTACATATTCTAAATGCAATATCAAGTCCATACACAACACATGTCAAGGATATGATTGAATTCAAATTCCTCCTTTAGGTTGCATGCAGCTTCCCATTACCATCCTACCTATCATCATTCATGTGAAAGTGATGATCTTTAAAATTAATCTATCTTATAATATATTACTTGGTAGGCCATGAACTCACCATATGAGAGCAATTGCTTCTTCTATTTTATAATGCATTAAATTACACCTTAATATATCCATCTATAGGATTTATGGTAACACTAATCCTTATAATTTCGAACAATTCCAAGACCATGGTGTCTTCAAGATTCCTACTCTTGAAACTTTACCCAGTGTTCCATTCGATGAGTCTCAATGATTAAAATTTCCTATTAAATCAACTCAAGGTTACAATGATCATCTCAAACTCATTAAAAATATTACTCCTAAATATTATATTCCATTGATGATGATCCTAATGAGATCAATCTAAATATTAAAACTTCCAATCTCTCACCTCATCTCATCTCTTAGCTTCCTACTTCTTTGTAGCCTCCTTCTTGCAAACCTCCTTTTGATGATATTTTTTGTTGTCTTGATTAGGAATTGAAATTATATTCATCAAAATTCACCAAATTAATATCATCCCTACATGCATAATTGATCTTCACACACCTAACTATGATGATGGTTATTCCTTAGATGATCCATTATTGGGTGGTCTTGTTTAGGCCTGTGATGTTGAGATTATCCATCATCATTATTATTTTCTTAGATATTTTAATGTATTTTCCCATATTCCATCATTTATAGTTACTAATTATAGTAATTTTACTCTTTATTATAGGGTAGAGATGTTGATGACACCTCCAATTTCTAAGGAACCTCATAGGAGTATGCTCATGGATTGTGCTATGACTTGGCCATACCACTTTGCTAGGTACCCTAACCACTATAGAATAATTATCATTGAGATTAATGTGACCCTTTTTAAGCCTTATATATACCCTACCTCTCCCTTAATAGATCCTATTATATTTTATTCCACTCTTACTCTTGCTATAGTTAAGCCCTTTCTTGCTCCCACTTTAGCTAAGTCTCTCCCTACTTCTGATCCCATTACTCCTTCTATTGAGCCTAGTCCCATTCCTTCCCCACCATAACCTTATCTTAGTGATGGTTTAATTCATTTATATTATACAGATACATTTCCCACCAAATGTGTCGATGAGCCTTCCCAAGCTTTTTTTGCTCCTATTACACCTCTTCTTATGAGTACTTATACTAAGCCTACTCACAGGCATATCTATTTATTCTATGACATAAATAACCATTCTTCCATGAATTATCACAAGCTATGAAAATATATTAATAATTTGGATCCTTCTACCTCTTAGTCCTCAGATAAATCCATACCTCACCTTAAGGTACTACTTGAGTATATGCTTGAGTATGGAGAGGTGTATTATCTTTAGCACCAATGTGGTACCTATCACATCAATCATTGCCACATCCTTTAGTAACATCTTAAAGATCACCTTATATTTATTCTCAAAGCTTATACCATTCCTTATGTAGGTTTTTCTTGTAATAAGGCTCCCCCTTCTTCTCTTATGGTCCACTTCCTATGGTTCCATCCCTTCTTGTATTCACTTTTTCACCTCCTTTTTTCCCACCTATGAATACCTCACCCTTGGACCTTCCCTCACCCATGGATCCTTCCCCACTAGTGATTATTTTATCTCCCATAGAGTCCTCTCCCATGCATTCCTTTGAGCATCCTTTTCCTGATATCCCTCCTCAGCATAATCCATACACCATTCCTACCTTTGTTTATTGAGGAGATTGGATGAGAAGTATTTTCAAAATTTTCACTGAAGATAGATAAGACATTATTATCTATTCACCTCCAAATTAATAAAGATCTATCAGATGTTATAAATAATGTGTGTGGATAAATCTATCAGTATTTATGAACACTTGTATGGTATTATTTACATTTTCATTTGGATTGGATGTGTGATCTAATCTTATCTTTATCTATTTATTATATTAGTAGACATTGTGTAAAATTATTATTTATATTACATGGTGACTTTGCTTTTATACTCTATATTTATTATACTATCATTTACATTTGAATATAGATGTATTCTTTATCATTGATTTATCTTACTTTCTTAAGTTTATTTATTATAAACTCCCTTATTTTCTCTTCATGATTGTTTGCCTTCTTATCTCTATTTTTCATGGCTAATTGTCATTGTGACTTGGTTATACATACTTGGTTATCATTATTAATTCCCTCTTTACTATATGATTAGCTAAAAAACAATTAATATTATTATATTCTCCTTTCACCAATCTACTTTTGATCTCTTTTCTTCCCTTTAACCCTTTTCACAAACTAAGCATATACATGGTTGAGACTTGAGATAACATGCTAGTTCATTATCAAGCCTAAGTGTTCTAGTCTTGTATTTGGTTACTTATGTTCCTTATCCTAATCTTATAGATAATTAATGTGTATCAATCTATCTCTTATGGTTGGTCATTCCAACTTTGTATGGAGGAGGAATCTTAAAAATCCAAAAATGAAAAGAAAAACATTCAAAATCCAAATCATTAACAAAAAATAATGATACAAAAGATAAAAAAATTTAAAAATTCCTAAAATTCCAATCATACTAAAATACATGATTCAAATAACATATCATTCTTCTAGTTGAAGCTCAAACTCCATAGTTGGCCTCATGGTAGAGATGAGGTCCATTGGGTGTGGTAGGTCAGTAGAATATAATAGGAGAATAAAAAAATCTTTTAGTTCTACCTAATTTTTCATGAAATTACCCAATATTTGAAGTAGACCTATGGCTCTATAATGGGTCCTAAGGAGTAGGGAACATGTCATGGGAAGGTATGGCCATTTTAATTTTTTTGTAGTAATCTACCTTCTTGAGTTGATCTTACTAGCATGCTTATTTTACTATAAAGCTTTGTGTCTATAGAGAACATATTTCTTTCATACACTAATGACCATTAGTCACTTAGTGTCTTCTCATGTCCTTAGTATGCCTCTTGTCTCCTAAGGTTTTCTCATAAGATACCTAAGTTATCCTTTTTACATTCCCTTTTTCACTCCCTACATTCTTCATATTTCCTCTTGAGAAATATTGTTTAGTTCACTGATCACTCCCCTTGGGATTCCATTTGTGAGTTGCATTACAAGACCATGGATAGGACCTAGCCTTCCTAAAAAATTAACTTAATTTCACATTCATATTACCAACATCCTTTTTTACTATATTTTCACATTTATTCTACCTCAATGGTGTTCCATTTATGAGTTGTAGTGTAAGACCATGGATAAGACTTGGCCTTCCTCACAAAATTTTCCAATAATCTAAGTCACAATCAAAATTACATGTGTCAAATATGAGATGAGATGTGTTTGATTATGAAGTTACACATCATTGACATGATTCCTAGCTTGATTTAGTATATTTTATGCTTAATTTATCTTTCACGTTTATCTTCTTATTTTCTGATTGCATGTAAGAATCCAACCATTTCTTGAATTTTTCATACTTCCAAACTTGAATTAGTGTGAAAAGTTTAAGACCAAAATTTTCAAATTTTATTTTTCTCTTATACTTCCCAACATGATTTAGTATGATTGATTAACTTAATTGATTTTATTTTTATACCATTTTTCCTTTCACATGATTTCCACTTTATTACATTACTTTCATACTTCCCAACATGATTTAGTGTGATTTTACTTGTTTTTAATTTGGTGTTAATTTTTAGTTTAAAACCAAAAAAATTACCATATTGTTTTACCATCCTTTTGGTTCTTTATACTTAGTCATTTTCTTGTTATTACACATTTCCCAATGTAAAATAAAATGTAGTATATTTTTGATTGATTATATTTTACCAAATCATTTTTTCCTATTTCTTTTTAACCATGCATGTGTCCTATATTATGATAGAAAAGAAACCACAACTCATATATTTCCCATTGAATATATAATAAATATCTAAATATATGTTCTAGAAATAAATATATCCAAGCATCAATAATAATAACCATAATACAAACATATACAACCAAAATACAAATCCCAAAATGAGACATCTCTATATATATCATGAGTTTTAATACCAAAATACAACCATATACAAAGTTCTAGATCTATGGATGGGACCCATCCTACCCATATTATGGTCTAGCCACACTTCCCATAGATGCCTCAATTTGACACCTCTGAATAGAACACTATAAAGAGGTTGTCTAAGATCTTGATCCTAATACATGTCCCTATAGATGAGCCCCCTAAGCTTGTACTTGTGTCATATGGGATAGTGTCACTACATGTGTTACTCTCTCCTAGGAATGTACCTATCCCACGTATGTCATAGTATCTAAATGTGTATCTCTCTCCTCATCCATAGACCTACAATCACCTTTGTTGGTGGCTACATCCCCTCTTTGTATGCTCATAACTACCTCATGGCCTCTCCAAATAATCTAAAATAACTCACTTAAGTTGAGGAAAATGGTACCCTAGAATACTTTAGTGTAACAGGGTCTTATGGCATCATCACCTCATAAATGATATCATGGAGTGTTACCCTCACTAGGGATCCCCTTCTGGTCTCCTCATCCCATGATGACCCCTTACATTTTATGAAATAAATGCCTTTTAGTAGTTATTTGCCCAAACCCATTTCCATAAATTATTTTTCCTACCCTTATCATATATTTTGGGTTCATTCTAATGTCTAAATTAAAAATTTATAATATACACTTAGAATCATTATAATATTTAATAACTAGCTTGAGATTCTCAATTTCCTACTTGTAGTGCACCTGCTCCCACCATTAAGAGTCTTTCTCATCTAGCCTATCATCTCCTTCAAATCCTAGCTTATTTGGTCTTTTAGAAATATTTTTCTCTCCTTCATAATTCAAAAATACTAATCCATTTAAAAAAAATCTAAAATCTAAAATCTTTCAAATCTTTTCCATCAAATTCCTTATTTTGCCTCTATATTTTTTTTCTACTAATCCATTTTTTAAAGCATACAATGTTATAGAATCATGACAAATTAGATAATATTTTCCACTATTATATGCATATCTTCTAAAAATTTAAATTTTTGGCTATTCTTTTTGCACTAACTTTTACAAATTTGCCTAATGTTCTTCACATTGGACACCTTCACTTTTCTTAGATTATACTTCTTTATCTACAACACTAAAGTAAGTAAAGGTATGTGTTTTTCAATTACCTCCTTTCATTTATCTTATTTTCTACTTACTACACTTTAATTATAATTAGTTTTATGTGTTATCATGTTTTATTCTCGAACCACCATCCTAAGTTACACTCACATGACACATGATGAGATTTGAGTGGGGAATATGTATACACATAATATTTTCAAAATTTTATCACTTACTGACACTTTGTATCTTATAATAACCTATTAAGTCTCAATCTCTCTGAGTGCACACCTTAATGGGTGCACTAGGAAAGGGTTGGGTAGACCATTGGTGCTTCATAGGATTGTTATCCCTTTTGCCACTTGTTATCTACACACTTATCTCCTAAAAACATTATACCTAAGCTTTTTGTTCTCTATTGTACCTTATCTAGTCATTTGATACATTTTATCCTCCTATTCCTCACCTTAATCCATTTTTTAGTCAGCTATACTAGGTTTATTGGGTTGACTTTATACAATTTTGGGTAATTTTCACTTAGGAACTAGTTTGGCCTTTAGCTAACCTAGTGAATATTTTTTTGAAATTGTGCTATGTCAACTAGGTTGACCCTATCAACCAATATTTTTAAAAGGGTTTAGGGTCAAATTCTCCTATATATATAAATTCATTCTTTCATTATTGGGAGAAGACAAGAAGAAGTAAGAGCTATTGCACATCTGCTTATCCACCATTCTACTTGAGGAGCAAGTTTAGGGTTCTATACTTTATTTGGAGATACATATCTTGTCTTTTAAAAAATTATTTTAGATACATTGATAAGTTGTGTATCCTAAATCTTATTTATCCTTTTCATCCTTATATACCACAATAAACTCTTGTGAAACACCTTGACTAAGGGAGAGATTGAGGCTTGGCAAATTCATATTCAAAGGTAAGTATTTTTAAATATGTTCTTCCTTGGTAAGAGTAGATAAATATGCATTTATACTTGTATTACATGTATTAGGATTCTATATACATTGACAAGAGTATATATATTCTATACATGTTTACTTTTATTATTTATAATCCCACTTTGTGCCACAAGCTTTGGTGAACACTACATTAGATTTACTATACTTGTTATTAGTTTAATGAGATATCAAAAAATATGAATCCCTTAAGTTTATTGTGTGATTGTGATTTATTGGTGGCTTTGGAACCCTCCCTAACATATTTTATTATAGTAAGATATCCCCTAATCAGGGCTAGTAGATCCCCATATTAGTCATGTTCCCACTTAACAAATGTGTCCTCATTTGGAAGTGTATGGTATGATCTATTTTATCTGAGTTATGATTTATTTATAGACATGATGAATTTTTGATTGCATACACAATTTATATAATAATTAAAATACAACTATCACATTATGTATACTAATCAACAATATCACTGTGCCATACTAGTATATGTCAAAATGTTCAAATCATCGTAACTATAATTAGTTAATAACCATATTATTACATGGGTTAATTATAGGGTGAGATCAATATGTGACAAGATCTCTCTTATAAGTCATATGTCAATTTAAAAATCCTCAAAATCAAACATATCAACACATTTACATGTCTCCAACTATACCTACTAGCCTAATGTAGTTCATTATAATTATTCAATTTCACCTCATTCCATGTCACATGTTGAGGTTTATTAAAATTCCCATCCACATATCTATTATAAGTATAATCAATGAGAGGGGGGGTGAATCAATGATCAAAATTTTCATTGACATCTACTTATCATCCATTAACCATTCAAACAAATATATTGATTAAACAATGCATTTAGAACCATTCATATGAACATGAAGCATGAACATAACATGTGAACACAAGAGTTATGTTGAAAACCCTCATAGGGAATAAAAACCACTAAAATATATATTTTATAGCTTTCCCTATAATACCATTAATCAATTTTAGTTGATCATCAACCCAAAAAGGAACACCAACCCCTAAGTTTATCAAGCACCAACTTGACTTTAGCAAGTACCAAATTTATAGGAGGATATAACCCTCTTTCTAATAAAACACCCACTCAATCGACAATTTGAACCTATCCACCTTATTCTTGTTTCCCTCTCATAATAATTATGGTCTTAAATTTCTCTATCACAATCAAATATGCCTCTCACACAAATAGAACTCTTTTTTACCTTCTTAGCTCAATTAGCCCTTATATGGCTTGATAAGGTCATATGACCTTCATAATAATATTTAGTAGTCCCATATGATATTCATTATGGTTTATATATATATTAATTATGATTTAAAATATATCCTTCATCTTTTCAAAACTCTATCTCATCCACTTCAAATACTTGTATTCATAACCTTGATAATTACGTTTATTAGGCCTTAATCTTATACTTGACTCTTGCTTGTACATACATTGGTTGGACACAAACCTATAAAAAAATTTATCACCCTTAAAATTATTCAAATAACATGTTTCATACATGAAACAACCACTACATAGGTCATCCACCACTCATAAGAAACAAAACCACCATTAGGCCTAGAGGAGACTTAATACAATTAGGCCTCTTCAAACAACATGTTACAATTAGCCATATTGAAACTTATTGAGCAACAAAAAATGGATGAAAAAATTAAAACAAACCTAAAATATACCATTTATAATATTCATATAATTCCATACTACCTTTTATTCTAATTCACTACTTGGACCACATTATTAACACTACTCACAATTAGGCCTTCACACACTTAGAAGGTCTATCTTGAGAAAATAAAACATAAAACAATTTTTTACACATAAAAATAAAATAAATAACATTTTAAGAAACTTCATGACCTCAGGGTCATCAAAAAATTTATTAAACACTCAAACATAAAGATTAATGCCTCAAAGTCACTTTCATAACATGACTACTGAAAACTGCCTTAATAATCCAAAACATAGTCATGGAAATAATGAATTAGAACAATTATATATTCAATTTAATGAAGTTAAAATGGGTTTATATTATCCTAAACATAATTATTTAAAATTATAAAGAATATATTATAGGCTCAAATAGAAATATTGGTCTTATAGATCAATCTCATGACTTCACTGTACACAGACCTTGCTGAGTTAGACAAGTCAATCTAAGAATAATTTTTTTATTATATATAAACACATAAAAATATTTTATCCAATATGGATATGTGTTACATGTATCTAATAATAAAATAATTCAATTGGATCCATCTCTAATCTATGGCAACACATCCCTAATTTCATTCCCACTTCTACCTATTTTTTCTCACTCTTTGCCTCATTAGGTCTTTTTAGTGATAGGTAAACTTCAATAACCTATTTACCATATTTTAAGTATGTAAGATACTCATAAAAAACAATATTCAACCTTCATCCATTTATCAACTTTGACTTGGTCAACTTTACTAGCTACAATAAATTTCTAAGAAATAAGGCTTTTCCTATAGGGTCCACTCACTCTCATGACAAAATAATGATTCTTGGAGATACCTAGGAGATTATAATACGTGAAAAAATAATAAAACTAGGTTATAAAATTAATTTTTATCCATTTCTATCAATATCTTCCATATTGGGTCATTGTTAGGGTTTTAGAGAGGGTTAAGACCACATTACAATCTTAGCAATCATTCAAAAGCCTTAGGCCTTTAAACTAGAGATAATTTCTTGAAAATTTGAGATAATAGCCTTACATATATACCATTAATGTATTAGGTTATAATTTATATGTATCATGTGCCAATGAACACATGAAATTACTTCTCAGGTTGAGAACCCTTCATTCTGTGCATATAAGAAACCTCAAAATTAGATTTCATAATTTTTCTTATAATCATGACTTGAAACTTGGTCAGCATACCTAAAATAACTTTAAAAACATATTTAAATTCTCATTTATGTATTAATACCTTTGAAATTTAACCTAATACCCTGTTTGAACACCATCTCTCTCTTTGCTCTTTAGACTTTTGATCTGTAGGTCACATGAGGCCTTGAAACTTACCTTTTATCCACTATTGATGCACTCTAAATCTCACTCCCATGGTGAAAAACATTATACCATGATAATACATTAATTTTAATCCTTCATATGTCTTGACAAGACTTCATGACACATTATTAGGTTAGGTAGGGTCTAGTGCTAGACTAGTTCCATGTTAGTTATGTAGGTTCTACCCTTATAGACTTATCTTGAAGGTTTCCTGAGTGCTCTAATGCTTTATAAACATGCTCAAGTGTCATAAAAATTCCTCTTAAGAATATATTCACTCATATTACTAGACCACCATGCTCCTCCATGCACAATATTGGTCATTCTATATATAAGCCTTCTCAAGTCACCTCATGAACAACCTTTGACATCAATGACAACATCAATGTCAAGTCTTAATCAATAGAGGAAAAGATAAACAATATCACGTCATACTTAGGGAATCTTTCAATGCATATACCTACATCATATTACTTGTTAGGATATCTTGTGATGCTCACTCTTCTTCTACATTACAAAATAATAAACAAATTCAACTTCAAAAAACCTTTTAATACACATAAGCTTGTATTTCACATGATCATAATTAATATATATGTTAGCATAGGTTTTTTCTTGTCATTTTTTTCTCTCATATTTCTTTTTTTTTTCATTTAGTATCATTTTATTTACACCATTGTTTCCTTTTTGATTCTTTGGTTTTATTTTACTTACATCATTATTCCCTTTTTGGTATTTTGGTTTTATATCACATTACTATCAACCTTTGTGTCCCTTGTGGTTCCTAAGTAGCATCTTCAAGATCTTAATTTATTTTCATTTTATCACATTTTTGGTAAATTTTGCCTTGGTCTCTTTGTTATTATTAGGCCCTAGTTTATATTCCCCCTATTTTTGGGATGATCATTTACTCTCCCCCTCTTTTTAGAGTATTACTACTTTCATTAGTGTTTTTGATACATCTCTTTTAGGTTAGTATGAGTTCCTTAGTGACATGATTATCATATCATAACCCCACCCATTTCATATCACTATATTACCTCTTTGTGAATAGTTATGAGCATATTTGTCATTGAATCACTTATTACCTAAATGGATGTCTCATGATCCCCATATTTCCCTTATTTCCTTTTATTTGAGGAACACATAAGTTAGTTTTGAGATTGCAAACTTACTTATGGGCAAGTATATAAGTATTTAGACACCATGGTCTTTAGTTCATTTTCTCTATTGACCAAGTATACACTCTTTTACGTTAGTTACCTATATCATTCATGTTTGGTTCTTTGAATCTATATGGAGGAGGAAAAAATAAAACCCCAAAAGACTTAAAATCCATATCATACAATAAAAAATGAAATGATCAAAAGTTTAAAACAATATTAAAGGTCACTATTATCCACCAAATTTTCACCTTTTGGAAGGTAGTTCAAGACTTAAAAATTTGGAATAACACTGAAACAATCCTAAGTTGTGGGTGGCCTAATCTTTGATTAAACATCTAGGTTAAAGGGATACCTCCCTTGATGTATCACTTAGGCTCATAAAATACTCTACCAAATTTCTAGGAAAATAGAGATAAAACCTATTCTAATGGAGGTGATGTATAAATACACTTGACCACTACCAAGCAACTATAAATCAACTTCAACCATGAGACTAACCTAAAAAAAACACTATTCTAAATCTACCTTTATACATCATTATTTCACATGAACATTGTGAATAATTATTGGGATAGGAGGACTAGTCAAGAGGTCATAAAGTGACACTAATTAAAATACAATTTACTCAACCTTTACACCTCACTTAGACACTTCAAAAGACTTGTAAAAAGGATTTCAAACTATACATGAATGCTAAACAAGGACAACATGCCAAGGAAGAAAAGCTAATAATTGATAAGATTCATTAATGAAGCACTCACATTGAACCAATAAAAGGAGGAGGTAACATCATAATATTCTCATCTATCAAAGGCTTAAAATGGAAAATGATTCATGATACCTATATGAAGGATACAAACATAGCCTATTGAGGCTAAATTTATAGAAAAGTGAGAGAGAAAAAGGGATAATGGCATAGGAGAGAGAGGGATACAAGTGTTTAAAATAGAGTTAAAATAAGTAAAGATTTTGAAACTATCTCAATATTTATTTTAGGACATGTGTTTATCTTCTAAATATGCTCTTCTCCTCCAAGTGGCATAAGAGTTTCTTTTGGTTATTTGACACCCTACTTTATTTACCAAAACTACCCTTTGTATTGGCTTTTGGGATGATAAGTTATTTAATTTATGGTTGTATAATATTGAATTTATATATTTTTATATTCTTGAAACCTTTCATCTAGTCTCTAAAAGTTCCCTTTGACACATGACTTTATTCTCTTCTTAGGTGTATTGAAGTCCATCTTGTCTCACTATGCCAATCTTGGCCAAATAGCTCAAAACTTGAGTTTGATTTTATAAATACCATTATTATCCATGAGATGCAAATTAGCATCATATAATACTTGAAAAAACTCATTTAGAGTCATCAAACTCTCTCCAAGACTCCATTTTACATGAAAAGGTCTCATTTGGCCTCATTCTTTGTAGCCCTAAAAATGTGTAAACCTCCTTATGTAGAATAATTTATGGAGTTTATTTATAAAATGAGAATATATTGGAGGAAATAATATCCCCTTACATATACATTTAAAATTTTGACCCAATTCTAAGTGTAAGTACAGTTTTTATCCCATTCTCTCTCTTCAATTAAGTCTCTATTAGGCTTCCTTGCCTAGAAATTGAGTTTTGGCCCAAAATAACTCCCACACATTTGAAACTTATAGTAAGTGTTTGATTCATTTTCTCATGACATGACCATTATCCATGTCAATGTTTATCTCCTAATACCCTGTATGGTTGGGTAAACCATGAAATGGTCAAAACACTAGTCTAGGTGCTTGTATAGGCTTCAAAGATAGTAGGAGCATTTGGAAATAAATTTGTAGAATATGAGGCTTGGAATTAGTTTATTTAGTTATTAAACATAATTAGGTAACTCAATATACTAATTAGAGGTCTCTTTAATTTCTCAATAGGTTTGTAGGTAGGCCATTTGACTAGTAAAACAATGTATTCTCACCTTCTTGTCCAAGTAGATGACTTGTAGAGCTCATAAAACTTCTTAAGAAGCTTGAAAAGGTGGTTATAAGGTTTTTTAACCTTATCAAATCTTGAAAAAACTATGTAAATTACCTAGATATCATCTTACACCCTACAACTCACAAACACACCTAAAGCCTTATTTTAGCCCTGTTTAATATAGTTATACCTTCAAGTGTACCATCAAGTACATTATTCAGGTGTTAATGATATTTGTGAGAATAATTATAATCATTTATAGTCCATACTAGTCCATATTAAGGCATTAGATTCACCCATTCTCTCTTTAGGTCTTTTAGGAGGGTTTAACAAGGGGTTTAGGTACTTATAATCTTAATAATGGTTTGTAAAGCACAAGGGGATAATACAAAAAAGATACCAAAAAGTGGGATTAGGGAGAACCCTCCAACATACCCTATTGGCCTGATATCCCATGAATAATTTTGAGTAATATTTGAGTAAAATAAGATGACCTTCAAACTCTTTCTCAAGGCAAAAATAGGGTTTAATGAGATCTCTAGTCTTAGTGATGGTTCATACATGTATGGAATTGATAAGTTGAAATAATGAAAAGTTCCTAAATTTAAATACTTTATATATCTCCTCCAAATTCTTTTTATCACCTTGTAACTTTTACAAAGAGTAGTGAGCAATCAAATGTGGTTTCTCATGCTAGTTAGCTATATGATGATTAATGGTAGAGTTTGATAAGATAAACACACCTCAAATTGTAAAATTTTGGTTTAAACTACCTTAATTGTGTCTATAACACCCTTAAACATATTTAAATATATTTTCCTTTACATTTTTATATGTTAATATGCTCAATTTTACACTTTGATCATATCAGACCTATAAGGGGTTTAAGCCTATATACCTCTTTTAACCCTTATTTTTGAGTTTTTAATTTTGGTTATCTCACTACATAATCCAATTAAATATATAATTTTTTCCATGTTTCATACCACCTCCAAAGGTAATCCTAACTCTCATACACCTAGTCATTGATCTCTTTTGCAAATATACCTTCAAGTGGATATGTAGGTCACTGCATTAATAACTTGACTAAAGTTTAAGAAAGTCCATCTATTTTATCTTTTATAACTTTTATGGTTTCAAAAAATTATATAAATTTACCCTTATATATTTCTTATCATATTATAATACCATTGGCCTCTTATGGTGTCTGAAGGCCTTTCCCTCTCTTGTCTTCATACAGAGGCTTATGTATGAGTATCTAAGCCTGTAGGTCTTTTAGTGATTATGATATCATTCATCTCAAAATTATTTTGAGTTTCCTATGATATCAAATTCCCTATTTCAATTGTATACACATTCATCAAAACTCTAATAAATCATGTTGTATACCCTATTTCAAACATGAAATCAACTTGAAACCTCAAACAGGGTTGTGTATCACCATTCTACCTGCAGGTTTACAATGTAGGATTCTTGGGTATTAGGTTCTGAATTCAACCTTATTTGTTCTTATTTTTATTATTTTATCTAACCTAAAATGTACTTTGTTCTTCTATATAAAATCTAACCCACTATACACATTGCATCCACCTTTCAAGTTTAAGAAGTAGCTTAACAACTAAGAAGTCTTATAGGTAGTGATTAGGTTTTTAGGCTATATATTAGGGTTTAGAACTTCAATCCAAAATTCACTAAGTATCCTAATGGTTTACATAATAATTTTATAATCTTATTTATCCCTTTTTATTCTATTTATACTTATTCAAGAATTACATCTTGTTCTATTTGGACATATATGATAAATAACCTAACTCTATATGTAGGTCTATTCGGGTCTTAACTCTTTCAATGTAATTGTTATTTACATGAGAGTGATATTAATTTAGATCCTAATTTAATATGCTTATTTTTATGTATGTATTTCATATGTCCATCTTCAAGTTTCCTTAATACTAACTAAAGGCTTTACACTATTCCAACTTATCATTATACCTGTATGTCTACATTTGATGCATTTGGTCTACCTTTGATGCAAGTTTGGTACCCTTTTTAACACTAAAACATATAAACACACTTCATAAGCATCCTCATTATGTCAATACCATCACACACATTTTGATAATGCAAGATTAAGATCTTTCAATCCATTTTTACATAGGCAACTCCATATGTAGTCTTCAAATTAAGAGCATGAATGACACTTGGAGACTAGTATAAAAGATACCTATATTATTGGAGTGTAAATTTGGTGAATCTTTAAAAAATACATTGTATGCACTGGAAACATGTGGAAAACCTAGAAATCATGAAGAAAAATGACATTGATCTTATAATATATGTGAAAATGGAGACTCCTTGTCAATCTAAGCCCAAAAGTGTGAAATTAAACTTGTATAAACATGAAATATGAATATATTTACCTTATATAGCCTCTTAAATTTGTCCCATACATTTAATTTTCATGAAATCACCATTTTAAAGAAGCAAATAACCCTATGGGGTTGATGAGCTATTTTAAACTACCCTACCTTCTTAGTGGTTATTAATAAAGGAGAGGGGATTAATATGAAAAAAAATGCCACAAATTTAAGTTAATTATGATTCCATCCTCTAGAAAAAATCTAATGACCCAAATCTCTCTCCTTCATTCATACTATCCACATGAAATCTACCTTTACAAGCTTGTGAAGAAAGAAATGGAGGTTATGAGAAACTTTTGAGTTTTGAGGACTTGACCATAAAAACCAAATGTCATTTTGACCTATATAATCCTATTATACACCTCTACAAAACTTCCTCTTAATATGAGCTTTTGAAGTTTGTACAAGTGCATAAAACTACCTCTTAAGCATTGTTATTCAAGATTCTGACTTGATGACAAATATGGTAGTTATATAACTCTTAAAATAACATTTTAAAGTGTCCTGTATGTAATTTTGGAAATTTTATCTTTGACACACATTATAATTAGCAAAAATCACCTTTTTCCTCATAAAACATTACCTTAAATTTTACAAAAGAATATTAACTTCTCCAAACCATCATCAAATGTTTAAACAAGTTGGTTGTGGCATGAAATGACTTTGAAGGACACATAATGACTTATGACACCACTTGACCAAGTCTCATAACTTCATGACATGACTAGGCTAGTAAGAACAAAGATAAAGTGTTACTTTAATTTTTCCAAATTTACCTTAAACAATGTTAATAAAGTTTTAAAAAGGCTATTTGAAGACATTTTAAATCATGACAAAGCTATGAAAATGGATAATAATAAATGATAAGAAATTTTTTGCCTATAATGGTTGACATTTTGACCTTGGGGGTTAAAACTAATCAATAAATTAGTGATTCACAAGGGTAACATACCTACAATGCTAATTAGACCAGTAGCCTTATCCTTCCATTGGGCAATGGAGTCATTTTAACCCAAACTCAGACCTAATCAGACCTTAACACTTGATAAAACAAAATCTTTTGGCCTCTAAACCACACAAAAAAATAATTATAATAAACACAAAGCAAAGGAACAAGACACAGACATGTGTTATCTAAGCACTTAGGAAACACAACACATAAGAAAGCAACTAGCTACATATAACTAACCTAATTTTTTTTTCATCCTCATAGATCAAAGGGGAAGATTCTAAGGACTTTTGCTCCATGAAGTGAAGAACAATATGAATCAAGCTACCTCTTAAACATATCCCTTATTATCTTCATCTTTTTATTGCTTACCAATCTTCTTGGCATGCTCTTACGTGAAGTGATAGCTACAAAATAGTCACCCATGAAGATGAACTCATCATGTGGCTCAAGATCTTCCTCATATTTCTTGCTAGATGAAACCCCATCCAGTGATGCATAATCTAAGCATGTTTCTTGGGCCTCTATGGCATCTTGAGTGACCTCAAGCTTATTAATAGTTGTTGCAAGCTCATCAAGCTTTTCTAGGATCTTTGGATACTCACTCCAAGCTACATCATTGCCCTAAATTGATGTATCTTGTTTAATCTCCTCATGAGCATGATATTAAATAGGAAATGTACCTATGCAAAGGGTTCAACTTATTAAAAGTGACTCAAAATACTATTGTTAATCATATTTTGGCTTATCTCTTTGATCAACATGAGTAAGACCAACTAGAATAGAATCTTCATATTTCTCCTTGATATCTCCTCATCAAGTTCACTTGAAGCATCTTCATCACACTCTCTTTGAAACTCAATTACATTTGTAACTTCTTCTTTATTTGCTTCCCATAGGATAGTTTCCTCTTTAAAAATGGATATGGTGGGAGGGTTATGAATATACTCATGAGTTTGAGAGGGAGTATGAGTTATGATAGGTGCCTCAAGAATTGGCTTAGTAATGTAAGGTTCTTGTAGGAATGCTTGAATATAATGTAAGCTTAATTGGGATATGAGTTCTCTCATTCTCTTCATCAACTGATTCATTAACTTCATAGCCTTCTTGAAGTTTTTCAATAGTTGTAAATTGATTTTCAAACTTATCAATTATGACCTTCTTACCTTGAATTCCTTCTTGGATAAATATTCAAGATGAAAAAGATTTGGGTTCTTAAGAAGAGGGGAATGGTGTTTAAATTAGCTCAAGGTTTTCTTTGAATTCAATATCTTGATCTTAGTTTGATTCAAGTCCCTTCATTTGTAACTCAAAATCTTCAATTTGCTTGCCTATAATCTCTTGGAATAATTTTTATTGAAGATTGTTAGTGAATTCATGAGGATAAGGAGCACATGAATGCTGATATGGAATGCAAGGGGTCTATTCAAGAGGGATGGGAGGGACTTGTATAGGTTCAAATGCTTCTTTGACTTTAACTCCCCAATATATTTTTGTCTCACCTTTATTACTCCATGATTCACCACTTGATTCCAACTTGGAGTCTTGAAAGAATTCTTAGGGGGTTCTTGAGGAAAAGAAATATAATATTGGTTCTCAATATTAGGATGCTAAGAAACAATCTCCTTTTTAAAGTTTTCATGGATTAAATTCTAATAAGGGAAAGTTTGAGGAATATATGGACTTGGAACACTTTGTAACTCACTTGAAATGGTCTCTTGGGGAATAATAAGTTTCACATATGAGGGATAAGGTGGTGTCTATGAAGACACATATGGATAATAAAATTAAACCTATTGTCCTTAATAAACTCTTAACTTATCTTCTATACTTTGAATGAGACCACTTACATCCAACATTTCACTTGAGAGGATTTTCCAATTTTCCCTCTTAATAGGTGCCCATTCTTCTTTCATTAGTTAAAATGATTATCTCATATTATTAATGATATGATTAAGTACACCCTAACAATATTCCATTTATTTGTGAAGACCTAACATATACCTTTGATAGCCTAATAGAGTTTGATTGAAAATTGAAATGGACTGATTTGAGAAGTAATTATATTTGCTAGGGACATCTTGAGCTTGAGAAGGTTAATCATATGAAACATCATAGTCATGTAAGGGTAATATATGTTGATCATAATACTTATATGAATCATAAAAAGGTTGATATGGATCATAGTGAGGCTGATAAGGATCATCATAGTAATGATAGGGAATATCATAGGCTTGAGATGCCTCATCAACTTACATAAAATTGAACTCTACTTCAAACTCATCCATAAAAACCACATCAAGATAATGGATTAAAGATATAACTTGACTTTACAAATTTGTAGACACTAGAAAGTTGCACCACATAGTTCTAGTAATCATAAAATACCCCCTTGGCCCCCTTGGGTTAGATATTTATTAAAACCCCTTAAAATCCAATTTACCCCATTTAACTATTTTAATTAGTAAATTTAGTTAAATAATCACATTTACACCTCACCCAACCTAGACTAATGGCTAATTGATTGACACTTGGCCTTAAAAATATTTCTCACTTAGGCATTTAATGCCCTAACCTCCTAGACCTCTTCTTCATGCATGCCAATGCTGCCTTAAATAACCTTAAACCACTTCTATTGGTCTTAATAACTAATAATAAGTGCAAATAGATAATTTTATTAGTCTTAGACTATTTCTCCCTAACTAATTTTGGTCACCCTTCAATCTACTCTGATTGAATAGCACCAATGTTGGTTACTTAAGGTAACCTAAAGACCCTACCTCAGGGGGTTGAACTTTCTGAGAAAGAATAAAAAATCTAGACTGAATCCAAACTTATATGCAAACTAACAAATAAGACCAAAAATAAGAAAGAGTTTTATCACCTAACTATGAAGAACTCAAGCACCATCACTCTATCCACATTATCCCAGGTTGCTAAGTAGCTTACATTCAAATTTTTGACTTCTCCAAGCTACCAAACACCAAAAATATAAATATTTTGCACTTATATCCAATTTATTTATTTATTTCTCAATATTTTAGTATTTTCATCCATTTCCCATATCTCTCACATCACCCTAGTTTTGGAGTTCTGCAACTCCAAATGCTCCATCTTCCACCAAACACTCATAGACCATTCCCAGTCACTTGAGTGTCAAACCCTTGAGTTTGATATCTATGAATATCTATTTTTTCCTCATGACCATCATCTAAATTAAAAAACAATATATATAGGCCTTACTAAAACTCACCTAATATCTATTCTACCCAAAACTAGAACCCATAATAACTAACATCAATCAACTCTAACTAGTATTGGTCATCCCTTGAACGGTATCAGTTTCCTTAACTGATATCAATTACGCAGTGACTAGCATTAGTCATTATGTAATTTATTTTCACAAAAATAACAAGCTAATTCCTCTCATCATCCCTTACCCAAAGTCTTATTTTTTTACTTCTATCACATCACAGTCTTAAACTATTTTCTAAATTAGGTTTTAACATTTTAGCATTAATTTTTAACAAGTTAATGTTATTTTGATAAAATCATTCATTTTATCTTTAAAATCATTTCTTTTATTGAGTTTTATTACTTTGTATTACTTCGTGTAAGCATTTCATTTCATTTTATAGAACTTAACTTCTTTAAAGAGTGGATTGATAACCCTCTAAGGAAGTCTAGTACTTTTTGGATCTAGAATTCACTATGAAATCCACCATCTATCTTGATAATTATTCTATTTCTATCTTCTTTCTTACTATAGGTCATCCTCCCAAGCCAAAGAGGAATTCTCTACATCTTCTAGATCATGAGTGTGCAAATAAATCTAGGTTCTTATAAACCATACCTTTATTTTAAATTTTTTACTTTTTTCCTAAAAAATAAATAAATAAATAAACACAAAACATAGTGAAACATTCTTGCACACCCGGTGAAACCCTAGAGCATTCTTGCGTTCATAATTATTTAGGAAATTTAGTTACATTAGTTAAATATTCATCCATTTTAATTTTTTTTTCTAAAAACTAAAATGTTCTTTCTTTCATTTCTTGATTGGAAATCATAGTTTCAATTTATTCTTTTCCAAATCAAGTTTTTGTCTTCTTTGCATTCTTAGAAAAGGTACAATTTTCATTTATACTTCATTTCTAAAATTCAAAAAAGCATTCATCGTAGGATTTGGACTTGCATTTTCATTCCACATTTAGGTACATCATAGTTTTTCTTGTACTCATTTAAAAGAAATCAAAATTTTCCTTTCGGTTTTAAAAAACAACTTGCATCCATTACTTGCTTTCTTGGTTAGATCACATAGTTTAAAAGTAAATGGTGAAATTAATCATAGAAAATCAATTTTAAAAAACACAAAATAAAAAATCACTCATAAAAATCATAAATCAAACATTGACATAAATCCAAACAAGGATTTCATCACCTAGAAGTAAACCTTCACCCTTGGCTATCCCACTTAGACTTCATTACCAAGGGGGGAAACCAAAACTCAATATGTTGGCTAAGTATAAACTCTAAACATTTGGTATATCTTGTTTAAGAACCCAACACCCTTATCACTATAGTGTGTGAAGTGATGGGTTAGGCCTAATATCAATCCATGTAACAAATTCTAATACATATTTTGAGATCCTTAAATAACCTAAAACTATCCTTAGACTTTTTTTTCTAGTGCCCATTCTACAAGCCAAGTTGAGTCTCATAAACTTCTAAATTGAGGTATAAGCCTAAAAGTGAGATAAAAAGAATTATAATATACAATATAATCATAGCATATGTGTGTTTCCCTTGAATCTTTTATTTTGTTTGCTCTCTTTTTGATTTTGTGAGATTGTTTCCACCCTTCTTCCACCTTTCATTGCATGGTTTTGACAAGGTAACAAGTTATAAGCCAAGCAAACCAAGATGCACCTACCAACCAAGGATTTTATTCTTCCCCATCCATGGAGCACATTCTAGATGTAGAAATTTCCCCCAACCACTTTAGAAGTCCCAATATGCCTTAGTCTTTTTCCTGAGGAGATTAGACTTTACCAACCTTCTTGATAATAATCTCGTGGTTCTCTAACACTATCTTTCCACCATTTCTAATTTTACCTCTACTTTGGTTCCTTCTATTTCACCACCCTCTGACATGCCCACTTACCTTATGGGTGAGACATCAGTTGCCACTATCTCCACCCAACCTATGGTAACCCAAGATTCTTCCTCCACCAACAACCCTTCAAACACCACTAACCAAAACCAATCCCTTCCACCAACCAATACCAAAAGACCTTTTACCTCCACCAACCCTTCTAATATAGGAATAAATCAACCTTTAAAAACCCAAGCACCACTTACCATTGGTATGCCTTCCATTAGTATTTCTTCTTTACCACTTACCACTTAAAACCCAACATCTTCCACTCCTTTATAAAATTTGGTGGTTTCCATACCATCTACTCTCCCACCCATTAGCACCAAGGTGACTGCACACCTTCAACCCACAAACACAACCATGCATAACCCAAAAAATGCCTATTTCACCTAACCTAGGGTATATCCCAAACCCATAAGGGCATATGCCCCCATCTTCCTAACTATAAATGTCTACTTAACAATATGTAGCATCTTCCCAATATTCCATGCCCACTTACCAATATATGACATGTTCCCAATCTTCCATTCTTACTTACCAATAAGTCACATATTCCTAACCCTCTACTAGTTACTAATATATTGTACCTTCATAACCCCAACAAAACATACCTTACAATTATGGGGGTACACCACCTCAAACTAAACTCGTCAAGAAGTTGATGGATAAGATGACAAATCTAGAGTCATCCATTTATGGGGTAATAATATCTTATCATATGATCAAATTTATGATGAGCATATCCACTCTTCCATGTCAATCCATCCATACCTTGAATAATGGGAACTTTTAAATTTTTCTAAATTCCAAAGCAAAGAAGATCCCCAACATCACTTATGACCACCTAGGAATTCATATTATCTAATTACCTATGATGATGCTCTTCTTCTTTGAACTTTACCCATGTCCTTAACATGAACTACATTATATTGATATAGTGCTATCACTAGGCACTCTTTATTTTATTTTACTTAACTAGCCTAAACCCTCTTGGACCATTTATTTATCAATATTTCAAAGAAGGTTTCTATCACTGACTTATATTCCATTCGATAATTTAAGGATGAATCAATTTCTAATTTTGTTACTCATTGGAGAGGGTTGATCAACCTAGTCTCCTTCTCCTTACCCCAACCTAAGTTAATTGATATTTTCTCTCAGGCATGTGCTAAACACATCTCATCAACTCTATAAGTTCAAAACTTTTGAACATTTGATGAGACATTTACCATAAATCAAAATCTAGATATTCAAGAAATTAATGAAGGAAAGCCTAAATTAAGGAATAGAAATGCTAGTTTCAAATCAAATAAAGCTTCTTCATCCAAACTTGTAAACCATGCCAATACTGAAGCTAAAGGAACAAAAAATGCCATTGTTCTTAAAATGGCTCCTCCTTTGATTATCAACCAACCCAACCCATCCAAGTCTTCTAACCAAAATGCTAAATCCCAAAACTTCTATGTACAAAATCAATATACTCTATTAGGGGAGTCCTACACTTGGGTTTTTGAGAAGTTGTTGAAGGCATATATAATATAACTTCCTCTAATCAAAATGCCTCAATAATTTGATTCCTCTCATCCTATACCAAGTTGGTATAAGTAAAATGAGATTTGTAGTTTCCATCATATCATTGGACATAATGTTGATAGATGTAAGAAATTTAGAAATATTGTCCAAGACTTGATTGACAAGGGCAAACTTGTGATAGATAACCCAAATTCATCCCCCAATGAATAATTTGACATTTTATAATAACCATTCCAAAGCCACCCACCTTTAGTGAATAATGACCATACTAATATGGAATAATCTCACAAACATGAGCTTCATATAGTTAATATTGTTCTTAAGGAACTTATAGTTAATGAACCCATTTCCCAAACCACCACTTCCTCTCCACTCACTTCCATAGTAGAGTTACCTACCCTTCCTTTGGAAATCATAACAAAGGAATAAACCACCATCCCTTCTCCACCTATTGAGGTAGTGTAATTACCTACCCTTCCTTTGGAAATCATAATAAAGAAAGAAACTATCATCCCTTCTCCAATTATTGAGGTAGTGGAATTACCTACCCTTCCTTTGGAAAGCATAAAAAAGGAGGAAACCATCACTTCCATGCCCTTTTCTTCCATGTTAGAGATATCTACCCTTCCTTTTGAAAATGCACCTAAGGAAAAAATTGTCTCACATACCCCTTCCATGGAAGAATCACCTTCCAAATCTTTAGAGGCATTGATAGAGGAAAAGTAAAATGTTACCATCCCACCTCAACTTGGTTTATCCGTAGATTCCACTACTAAGGGAATTAATCCTATCTACAAAACATTCTCAAGGTTAGTCTAAAATCTAGAGTTTATATCTCAACCAAACCTTGATCAGGCCATGTTTTGGCACTAATTTGGACTCCAATACCCAACCAAAAAAGAGTCACCAACTACCCCATTGTTCACCCAACCTTCAACCTCCATAAGTGAAAACACCACTATCCCAACCAAACCAAAAAAATCCTCCACTTCCCAAACTTTAGATAGGACAACCAACCCAACTCATTCAAGGAAAACCAAAGCAACCTCTACTACTTTATTAAATCCCATAAATAACCTAAGATTCATCCACACTCAAAATATTACCCATCCTCCATTGAAATCATACTTGACACCACTAATCCTACCTAGAAATCTGTAAGCCAAGCCAACAAAGAGAACTAAACCATCTAGGATTCATAAAGACAGAATAACCTTGCCTCCCATTTACACTTTACCTTCCATTCTAGGTCCATATATCTCATACATTTTAAGGCCTCACCCTTCCACCTTGTTAAACATACCAAGCCTTCCAAGGAAACCACAAGTCCAACCTCCACTTTTAGCCACACCTCAACCTATTCTTACCAAACCTTCAACCTCAAAAACCTCAACCTCAAAACCATATACCAAAATAATTCCACCACCCAGATATCCTTTTTTAAATCCTACCCCTCAAAAGGTATCCACCCTAACCATAAAAACCAAAAATTCCACCTCTTTGTCACCCTTGCTATAATCCTATTCTACCATATTGCAAATGTTGTTACAAGCTTCCTATTTAGTCTTAACTCCCATCAAGTTGTTTGATCCTATTATTAAAAAGATAGACTATTTTAGTGATAATTTTATTTGTACATTCCATAGCACACCTGGACATGACATGGATGATTGTAAAGATCTTCAAGACATAATCCAAAAAATATGTGATACAGATGATTTGCTAATAAAGGAGATTCCATTGAGCAAAAATCCAAGACAAAAACCAAAAGATACCACCCCACGTCAACATATCCCCAAAATATCATTTAAGATTATGAAGGAACCAAAGCAATCTACTAATCCACATAACCCCCAAATCTATACCATTCATATGGTTACTCGATCACAAGCCCAAAAGGATAAAAGGAAAGCCAAAGTGTATATTATATGGAAATATCCTTCTTTCACCAACTCACCCCAAACATCTTCACCCAAGCCCAAGATTTCCATCTTAGGCACACCCTAATATAACCCCTCCAGACTAATGCATAGGTCTGTTATAAAACAACTTTACCAAACACTAGTGAAGATGTCTTTGTGTGAGTTAATCCAAACCTCATCCCAAAGCCGTCAAGCTATGATGGAGGACTTTTAATATATAGAGGTTCAACCTAAATATCCATGAACTCTAGCAACCTTAGTTGTATCCCTTCAACTTTCCTTCCTCATCACCTTTCAATATTAAGAGATACCCCCTATTCATCCAGATGATCCAAATCCTCCCCTTTTCATTATCTCCCACATCAACAAAACCTATATCAAGAGGGTTATGATTAATGGGGGAGAATAAATTAATATCATTTACTCCCATGCATATGACCAACTAAAAATCCTAGAGAACATCATGTTGAAAACTTCATTATACTCTAATCTTTCAATGATACCATGGCAACAACCTTATTGATGATTGTCTTTCATATATGTTTGACCCCTTATACTCTTCCTAAGATATTATACATGGTAAAAGGATAGTTTCAATATAACGTATTTCTTGGACACCCTTGTATCTATTCCATGGGTTTTGTACCATTAAATTTACACTAGTACATCAAGTCTGAGCATGAGAGACAAGTCCATGTCATTCCAATCGACCCTAGTCCTTTTAAGTCATGTAATATGACTTACAGACCCAATGATGTTCTCATCTTGATAAAGGATTCATCTCCTTCCTCTTCCATCAACCAAGCTTCCACAAGATCATCCATACCTTCCTCAAAAATACCTATAAAATACCCATTGGAATTGACATTCTAATGTCTCTCACTCATGGAGTATCACCTATTGACCTTGAATGCCCTTCTTACTCCCCAAGAGTATGGAAATATTGAACAACATCCTAGATATGATTCTAACCTTATAACTATCATTCCTTTTAGTCCTCAAAATTAAAAAAACAAATCTCATATATGGGGAACTTGATTAACCACTTTCTAAATCTAATGCCTCCTCTTTTGTTAAAATATTCACCTCTTATTTCTCTTTCTTAGATAAACCAGAGTTTGGTAAGATATACCTCCATCAGTGTGATTTGAAGGGATTCAATTTAGGCTGCTATGAACATGGACCAAATGAGTTGATACCATGTAAAAATCAAAAACCTTGTGAATAATATGGTCTTGTATTCATCCCATTAGAAAATCCAACCAACCCACCTCCCCTCATCATCATTAAGGAAGAAATCCCATCCTCACCAACTCCTTCTCCTTCAAAATGTAAGGATCATGATTCTATTCCACCTAATTTTTTGTTCAATATGATTATTTTGGGACCCATAACTTATCAAAAGGATGGGGAAACTATAAAAATTCCTCTAACTCATCTTGAGATGGTAGAAGATGATTCTCCTACCATTAATACTATCCAGTGTTAGGATGATGATTCCCTTCTCACCTATCTTGGTGATGAAGATTCCTTCCTTCATAAATCCCTACCTATTGATAAATTGACCATGATGAGTGAAGTTACCATTGATGTTAAATTGGGAACTCAAGATAACCCCTACATAGTCAAAATTAGACAATATTTAGATTCCTTAGAATATAAGGATTTATCTTCCTTTCAATGAGATTGTAGCATATAATTTGCTTGGTCTTATAGTGAAATTTTAGGAATTAACCCTTCCATATTAATCCATAACATCATCTCCAACCTTGATTCCAAGCATGTTAGGTAAAATCTTCAAAGGATGCACCCTCACATTGTCCTTCTTATTAAAGAATAACTTTAACACCTCTTATTTGCTAACTTCATACAACCCATTGATTATCCCCAATGGGTCTCAAATGTCATTCCTATCACCAAATTAATAGGGAGACTTAATATTGCATATGCTTTCATGATCTCAACCTTGATTATCCAAAATATGACTTCCCTTAGACAAACATTGACCAGCTTGTTGATCTTATATCTAGCCATGAGATGATATCTCTTATGGACAAATTTTGGGGCTATAATCAATTCTTGATTGACCCATAAGATCAACATAAAATACCTTTATCACCCTATGGGTGACCTTTTACTATAAGGTCATGACTTTTGGTCTAAATAACATTTGTACAACTTACCAATGTACCATGACATACATATTTCATGACCTTATCCATAAAAATATGGAGGACTATGTATATGACCTCCTTAGAAAGTTTAAATGTCATAAAGATAATTTGGTAATCCTTAAGGTTATCTTTGAATGCCTTATTCACTTCCATGTCTACCTTAACCCTAATAAATACATCTTTGGGGTCTTGTTAGGTAAACTTCTTGGCTTTATTATCTCTTTCCATGGAGTAGAAGTTGATCCTACTAAAGTCAAGGCAATCTTCAACATACCTATTTTGACTAAACTCAAGCAACTTTACAGTTTGTAGGGGAAGCTCTAATCCATTAATTGGTTCATCTCTTAATTATCTGATAGATGTCAACCCTTCCATCACCTCTTTAAGAAGGATATTTCCTTTAAGTAGAATATTAACTATAAAAAGGCCTTTGACTCATTTAAAGAATACCTTTCTTCCCCACCTATTCTTGTCCCTCTAAAAGAGGATGAACCCTTCTACCTATACATTAATTCCCTTAAACCATTCTTTAGGGAACCTACTTGCAAATTATGATGATCAACATAAATAATATACATTATACTATCTAAGTCAAAATATTATAGATTATGAGACTCATTATACCCATACTAAGAAATTGTGCCTTTATTTGGTCTTTATGGCTTCTAAACTCTATCATTACCTCTAACCATAAAACCTTTGTCATAACCAACACCAACCCACTCAAGTGCATGCATTTTAAACCATATCAAAATCAATATATGGCTAGATGTCTCACACTTCTATCTAATTTTGATCTTTATTTCCTCTAGTAAAAGTCAATTAAAGGGCAAATCATTGTTGATCAATTGGTTGAAGCACCTTTAGTAGACAACCAACCTCCTCTTGAGTTTCCTGATGAGTCCATCATAACTCTCTCTCAAGAGCACAATACTTATTATATGACCATGTTATTTGATGGCTAAGAGTGTCAATGTGTTGGGGAATCTAGTATCATCCTTATCCTCCTTGATGGTGAGCCTCTTCCCTTTTCTTTCAAACTTGAATTTGATTGCACCAATAATATGGTTGAATATGAGGCCCTAGTTATGGGTCTTCAAAAAACTTTGTCCTTGGGAGATAAATAGATTAGAATTTTTGGTGACTCATAACTTGTGGTCAATAAAATAAATGGCTCTTACTAATGTAAAAATATTTTTTTACAAAAGTAAAAATAACTGGTAGATGTACTCTTGACATCATTTGGTTATTACCTTATTCAAGCCTCTCCATAATCTATGAACAAGTTTATCGATACTATGGATTCTATTACTTCAAAAATCCCATCTTTACCTTCTAATTCTAAATTATTTATCACCATCCATCATCTTAACAAACCCTCTTACACCAAATCAGACCTCCCTTCCATCTACAATATGGAAGAAGCCCACTTTGATATTTGATATAAGTAAATCTTTGACTACCTTACCTTAGCTATCATCCCTTCTAATATCTTTGTAAATAATATAAAATAATTTACACAAAGTACCTCTCACTATACCATATTAGGGGTAATTATTTACAAGCAAAGATTGACAGTCTTCTTTTTATATTCCTACATAGTCAGGAAATCTCTCATGCAATCAAGGAAACACATGATGGGATTTTTGGAGGACACTTTAGTGGTCTAGATATCACTAAAAACCTCCTTTGACTTGGATATTATTGGCTCACCCTTAACCAAAAATATTGTGATTATATTAAGAAGTGTGTCAAGTGTCAATAACATGCTAATTTGCTTCATGTTTCTAGTCATGGTCTTCAAGTCTCTAAATATTTTTGCCCTTTTTCTTAGTGGGGATTATATCTCATTAGTGAAATCAACCCTCATTATTCAAATTGACATCATTATATCATCATTAAAATATAATATTTCACCAATTGGGTGAAGGTTATTCCCCTCATCTCAACCAAAACTGATAAAACTGTTGACTTAATTAACCATCACATTATCTACCACTTTAGTTTTCCTCACAAAATCATCATCGACAATGAAAAATCATTTAAAAAAAAGGTAATAAATCTTTGAAACACATTTGGAATTAATTTAAGCTTTTCATCCCCATATTTTCCATAAGCTAATGGATATGTTGAAGCTTCTAACAAAACATTTAACAAAATGCTAACTAAAATGGTCAATGCATCTAGTCAAGATTAGCACTTACACATTCCCTTCACCCTATGGGCATATTAACCAACATTTGAACCCCTATGGGTACTACCCCTTTCTCACTTGTCTTTGGAGTAGAGGCTATCTTTCATTTCAAAGTCTAAATTCCCTCTCTTCATATATCCCTAAAAGATATCATTTTAGAGGGTAATTATCATCAAAAACATTTATCATAACTTGAGCTACTTAATGATAATTGTTTGGTAGTGCTTAACCATATGTATGTCTATTAAGAGAAAATAAATCACACTTATAAAAAGCACCTAAGAGCATGAGAATTCCATATTAGATACCTCATATTAAAGTAAAATCAACATGTAACTAACATGGAAAGAAGTAAGTAGGGAAAGTTTTCTTTGAATTAGCTTGGACCGTATATCATAACACATAAGTATGGATCAAAATCTTATAATTTATCCTCTCTTGAAGGGAAATTTGAATATGATCCCCTTAATGCTTCATATATGCATCCATTATTTTGTTAAAACAAGTCAAAACTCACCTTATGTCTAACTGAAGCTTGTCCCTTATTTTACAAGATTATCACCTGCATCCCCTTACTTTGAGGGCAAATAATTAAAGGGCAGAATCATATGATTATCCATCATAGTTTTATCCTCAATCCTAAATATGGGTACCATAGATCTACCCATGGCATGATTCTCATGGATAATTTTCATCCCTAATAAGATGGAATCCCATGGTTTTTATCTCTTAAATCATCCTCTCAACCACTATTCACCCTTATTGTGTTATAGTTTTACCTTCATAAAGGTAATATTTAATCCTATATAAGCAATTCTATGTCTAAAAAAACAAAAAAAAAATCATATATCATATTGGTCATCTCTAGCATTGCAAACTACTCCCTTGAAGGAAAACTACCAAAAAAAACTCAAACTTGCTTAAAATAAGGTAGACTACTCCCTTGAAGGATAACTATCCAAACCTAATGTGGATCATAATCCATGTTTTGAAGTATTTTTTGGGTAATTAGTTTTTTTCATGGACATGCTTGGTAATTTTGGTAGTTTATATATTGGCCTCCTCTTCCTGAGTTCCCTTTTTTATTTTTTAGCTAAGTCTCAGCTCCTTCTTTGATGCCATATGGCACCCTAGTGCTCATTCTTCAAAAAAAGGTTTTCAACTCACCTAGGAGTAATGATAACTCAACACATGTCATCATGATGCTCTTAGGAAAATAAATGAGTTCTTTTATAAGTAAAAGGTGTGTCATTGGCCATTGAAATAATGGGTATGATCCATTGTGTAGTTATAATGAGAAGTAACCAAACCTTTTCCTTGGTACCCTTGTTATTATTCTTTGAATTTTTTTTTTTGGATTCCTCAGGAGTAGTGTCAACTTACCATCTGGCATCATGATGCTTATCCAAGGAAAATTTATTTTTGTTAGAGCTTTGAGTTGTGTCATTGGTTGAGGTAAGTGGGCCCCATTCCTAATGAGAATTTCATAAGTAGTTTTGGGGGAGATAGACATTGAAGCAACACTCCTTATAAGGTTCATGGGAATCATGAGGCATTATAGTTATGCCATATCTAGGATTTGAAGACTAAGTTCACTAATGAGATGAAGCTCCCCCCTTTTAGTTGTAAGAGTCTCATCATGAGCACAAGTGCTAAGCTCTAAGTGTCCTTTCCTCATGAGATCATTGTGCCTATATTTTTTGGTCTTCTTCCTTTTGTAGGGGGTGGTAGCTAGTTAATAGTTATCATTTTTCATAACTATAGTTAGAGATCAACCATTTTAATTTTATTAATTTAGAATGGAAATAGCATCAATTTTTGTTTTTCATTCTAAGACCTTAACAGATGCCCCTCACATGAAGGATTGAATATTCTATACTACGCCTTTGGGCCTTTTATATTTTTTTCTCCTCCTAACAATGAAAAGGATGTGGTGTTCTATTTAGAATTGAGTGGAATCTATTATTGTATATTGTTTCTTTTCTATGCTTTTATAGTGTTGGATTTTATCCATATTATAGGCTTTAAATCATGCACATGCTCTTTTAAATCATCTATAATGTTTTAAATGTTTAGGTTATTTTATGTAATATTAAGAATAGGTACATTAAGAATTATAGTGCATCACCATAGTTAGTTTTATTTCAGTTTTCTTTATATTTCCCCTTACCCTTTTCATCCCCAACTAATTTAAAGAGTCAGCTTATAAAATCCCAGATGTCACTTTATAGATCATAATTCAGTCCCACATCCATAAAATTTTCTATAGGGAATTTTTTGATGAGATAAAAAGTCTTAGAAATTAATATTAGTTCCCTTTTATATCATACCTGCTAGGACTAGATAAACCTAATTAGAATCCATATTTTATGAGATAGACACCCATCACAAGTTCACTAATAGTGTAAAATCCTCTAGTAGTTGTAACTTGCCAAAAGACCATAGGATACAACATGACATAAAAACCATATTAAATAGTGATGAAAGGACCACCAAATAACATTGTATCATATAATAGTAGTATCCCACTCATTCCTATAGTAGCCCTAGCTACGTGAGATCCTATTCTTACTAATGCCTTAAAGGCACTCCCTACATTCATAGGGGAGGATTTCAAACATGATATAGAACATATTCAAGATGTCAAAAATATTTTTAATATGAATTATATCATATATAATAATGTAAACTTATGTATACTTGCCACATATTTCAAATTTTGAGCTTTTGATTGGTATCAATCCTTGCCATCCAACTCCATTGCCACCTAGGATGAACTAGGAAATAGGCTATTCGATCAATTTAAAAAAAAGATATTGGTAATATATAAAAGTATGTAATCAATATTATAATATACATATAAGATTTTATCATCTATTTTAATGTGTTTGGGTGGCTTTCATTACCAAACTATGTCATTTGGATAGCTCTCTAATCTTGTTTTCTGTATCAGGTCTTGGCTAAGGGTTTAGTAGGGTTTTAGTTAGTTTTTGGTCTTAATATTTTTTCATAAAGATATAACATTGGAAATAACACTAAATTCCACAAAATTTATTCCAAGGTACCCTAATAATCCCTCCAAATTCATTTTATTCCCATGCAAAAACTTAAAAAATATATGAGCATTTGAAGACCCATTATTCAACGTGTTTTTACTCTTTTAATTGAGATATTTATGGGATAAAATCATATTTATTATAGGTTTATATAAATAATATGAGTTAAAAAATTTATATATCCACCTCCATAACATGTATCAATCATCTTTATATTCCATCAAAATTTAGAAATGAAGATGACCTCTAATTGGTTCTAGGTCTCCTCAAAGCCTAATAGGACTAATATATCATGGTTATTTTAGTTAATTATTAACTTTAACATCACATTTAATTTTACCAATCCACTAAATAACCCTCCAATCACTCTTCTTCACCTTCTTATCTTATTCACCAACTAGGCCTAGTGAAATCTTACCTAGTTCGACTGTATGCATTAGTAATTTAGTCACATTAAGGGGTATGAGATTGATATAGTTATTAAATTTCATATATTTTAATTTAATACACTTCATTATATTTTTATATTAGGTCCCTAAATCTCCATATCAATTTATTTATCCATTTTGCATTCACTAGCTCACTTTGCCAACCCCTAATTTTCTTAGACTGGCTGACTTCTGAGACAAAACAATGAGGCATATCCCTTATAAATTATTAAAATTGAGTATTTTTAGATTTATTAAAATTAATTATTATCATTTATACCAATTTTTTTTTCTTTATTCCATGGTTTAGGTGTCTAACTAGCTCTAAATACCCAAAAAAGGTCTCTAAAAAGCTTGTTTCTTGCATATTTTCCTTCATTTCAAGAATGAATCCTCAAGGATAGATAAAATGATATTATGAATTAATATAATGTTAATAATATCCAATTAATGTTAATTAATCTTAAAATTCACCTAAACAACCCATTCCCTTTTTAATTCTCATTCTTACCTATTGAGCAAAGAGCTCCTTAATGCATTTGTATAGAATGATAACGTTGGTTATGAAGATGAGTGGGTGGCCATATTAAAGGAATTATAGAGATTGTAAAATCATATTATTGATCAATCCTAAACCATATTTATTTTATTATGTCCTTTTCTCTCATTCACAAGATAATCTCTTCATTCACCTTCATGTTCAAGACTGCAACATAGTGGTTGTAGTTATTTATTAGATTCAAATAAGCTCAAACATGATGTGAAAAGATCTTAAATAAACCCCTATCACTGACCATGTATCCACTTGCACTTGTATTCTCTTTTTCAAGTCTTAAGACACCATCATAGCATCAACCTTCTAGGTCACTATCTGTTGACTGAGACATCTTTTTTTTTGACCTACTTGTAGGTGTAAAATACATCATGATACCTTGCTTATGATTTTTGGTAATCTCACTTGAGCCCATATTGGTCACAGAGTGCATATTTAAACTTGAATTCTCCTTTTAAGAATCTTAAAGCATCAATAAGGCCTCAAGATTGGGGTTAATATCTCATACCCTATTGGACTAAGACACCCCTACCTATAAGTACATATGGCCCTAACTGAGATGATCATTGGTTTTATGAACCTATTTGAAACCTCTCTAAGATTTCATAGTACTTTTACTTATCTTGGTTTCATTTACATATTCCATGCAGGCCCAAATTATTTCCTCATTAGACTGAGACACCACTGCCCTTAAAACCTTACTATAGGTGCACATAGGGATTGGCTAAGGTGATTGTGAAGGAAAAAAACCTTCTTGAATTCACTTTGAGGTCACATAACCTACCTAATTACCTTGAACTCACCCTAGATGGCTAAACATTATCAAGTACAAGCCTATGTCATTATTTTTTCACCTTACCTATTTGACCCTTATAGGTGTCAATCTCCTTACTTTAAGGGTACCTATAGGTAGCCATAGGGGTGCATAGGACCTTGTATTAACCCTTATGACTTGGATTTAATTTGACCTCATATCATTATTTTAAAATGATTAGTCATAAATCATTTGCTCAATGTTGCTACCTTAAAGTGACAAAAGGTTAGTTACTCCTATAGGCCTGTAGATATTACTAAAGTATTTTAGTGTGTCTTAGGGCATGTTTAAGATATCAAAAAACATACCTTTATTCACTATATAACCTTCATTCTTGGCATAGGTCTTGTATAACTTATATTAGGACTATTCTTGGTTTAGTTGTAGTTGAATATTTGCACTTAGAAAAATTAGATGTGAAAAAAACTTTTCTTCATGGTGATTTAGATAAAGAGTTGTATATGAAGCAACCATAGGGATATGAGTAAAAGGGAAGGAGAACTATGTGTAATGACTAAATAAGAGCTTGTATGGCCCAAAACAAGCTCCATGACAATGGTATAATAAATTTGATTATTTTATGTTAGAACAAGAATATCAAAGGTGTAATTCTAACCATTACATGTACATCAGACATTTTGATGATGGTTCCTTTATTATATTATGCTTGTATGTTGATGAGATGTTAGTTGTATAAAATAACATACTTCATATTCTAATTCTTGAGAAATAGATTAGTGACTCCTTTTCTATGAAGGACTTGGGTGCTACAAAGCAAATCCTTGGTATGAGGATTTCTTATGATAGGAAGGAGAGGAAGTTGGTCATATCCCAATTAGAATATGTGAAGAAATTTTTGGAAAGGTTTAGCATGTTGGATGTTAAATATGTTGGTACTCCTTTGGTATGCCACTTTAGATTATCAAAGGAGCATTGTCCCAAGATGAAAGATAAAAAGCTTAAGATATCTAAGGTAGCTTATTCATTGATAGATGGAAGCTTGACATATGCCATGGTTTGTACTAGGTTGGATATTGCCAAAGTAGTGGGGGTTTTGAGTTGGTATATGAGTGATCTAGGTTATGAACATTGGCAAGTAGTGAAATGGATTCTTCAATACTTGAGAATAACCATGGATTTTGCATTATGTTATGGTGGATCAGATACTACATTGTGTGGTTATGTGGACTTGAATATGGTAGGGGATATTGATATTAAGAGAAGTATGATAGGTTATATATTTACTATTGGAGATATAGTGTTTAATTTTATTTCTAGGATACAAAAGGTTATGTCTTTATCGACTATAGAGGTAGAGTATGTTGCTGCTACATAGGCTAGAAAGGAGATGATTTGGGTACAAGAGTTATTTTGAGAGTTGGGGCAATGATCAAGAAGTTAGGAGACTACATAGTGATGGTTAGAGTGTTATTAATTTGTTAAAGAACTCCACTTTCCACTAGAGGATGAAACACATTTAGTTATGTTATCACTTCATCAAGACAATGTTATTAGGAATTAACAACTTTAAACCACATTTAATATTAATATAAATCATATCTAAATTATTAACTAACATACATCACAAAAACATTCCTCAAATCATAGTTATTATGAAATCATAAATGGAGAGAACAAGATAACAATCACACATAACACAGATCTACTATGGTTCACCCAATGTGGGGTACATCCACCAAGAAAGTCATCAAATAAAATAGTAATCTAAAAACAATATTGCATTGAACTCTCATAGAGATAGAATATATCTTATATAAAATATTGCAAAAAAATAATGTTGCACTTTCACCTGCACCTTCACTTTATTGTGTCTCATAAACTTCATACCACACACTACAATAAACACCTACACTTAGCAAAAAACATATATGCTTTTACTCTAATCCTCGAATCCACATCATGTATATAAATCATCAACCTCTAAAGGTTACATCATACCTATATATATAGAAAACCAAGGGAAAATCCACCAAAGGAGGAGAAACTTTCCATGCTTATCCAAGATAATCATCATCCATTAAAATATAACTCAATTCCACCTCAACAAGCTTATCCAAAAGCTCTATCAAGAAGGAACATGCCAATTTTATCTCTCCACCTTTAAAGGCACATTTTCCAAGGATACATGATCACAACCAACTCCTTGAAACAATGAAGGCTTCCCCTTTTCCAATAAATAACTAAATCTCTAAGATCAAGGAAGTCAACATGAAAATAGGAATCTAACAACTAACTCAACAAAATATGAAAACATAGAAATTAGAAAATATAAGGAATATTCCACTCACATGTGGAACAAGGTTTCACAAAAGGCGGAGTATGAAAAACTATGTTCCCCACATTTTTGGATCTCTCTAGGCCCCAAAATATATCCCTATGGTCATGTGATAGTCCCAAAAGGATCCATACTTAATAATCTCTCACTTGGAGACCATTTCCCCTGAACAAAATCTATCACTGTTTAATGACCACTCAGGTCAACCAAATCTAAACATAGTCTCAACTTGTCCAATGTGACCTCCTTGGTCATCATATCTATAAGATTCTAGCTAGTATGAATCTTCTCCAGCTTCACCAAGTTCTCCTCCAAAGCTATCTTTATGAAGTGATAATGTAATTGAATATGTTTTGTCCTCAAGTGGAAAGTGGAGTTCTTTGCCAAATGAATAACACTTTGACTATCATTATGTAGTCTCCCAACTTCCTGCTCATGCCCCAACTCTTGAAATAACTTTTGTAACCAAATCATCTCCTTGATAACCTCTATAGTAGCAACATATTCTACCTCTATGGTTGACAAATCCACAAGCATCTACATCCTAGAAATCCAACTAACAATTGTATCTCCAATAGTAAATATATAGCCTATCATACTTCTCCTAATATCAATATCCCTTACCATATCTAAGTCCACATAACCATGCAAAGTGGTATCTAATCCATCATAACATAATTAAAAATCCATGGTTCATCTCAAATATTGAAGAATCCATTTCACTACTTAAAAATGTAAATAACCTAGATCATTCATATACCTACTCACAACTCCCATTGCTTGGACAATATCTGGCCTAGTATAAACCATGGCATACATCAAGCTACCAAATACCAATGAGTAAGGTACCTTAGACATCTTAATATTTTTAGTTTCCATCTTAGGAAAATGCTCCTTTGATAATCTAAAGTGTCCTGTCAAAGGAGTACCAATATATTTAACACCCAACATGCTAAAACTTTCCACAAATTTTTTCACATACTCTGATTGGGATAAGACCAGCTTCCTCTCCTTCTTTTCACAAGAAATCCTCACACCAAGGATTTTATTTATAGTTACCAAATCCTTCATAGAAAAGGAGTCACTAACTATTTCTTAAGCATATGAATATGTTGTATGTTCTTTCCTCAAACTAACATGTCATCGATATAAAATCATAATATAATAAAGTAACCATCATCAGATTGTTTGATGTATACATAATGGTTAAAATTATATCTTTAATATTATTATTCTAGCATAAAATAGTCAAATTTCTTATTCCATAATTGTGGATCTTGTTTCAAGCCATACAAGCTCTTTTTTAGTCTGCACATATAGTTCTCCTTCACTTTGACCTCATATCCCTATGGTTGCTTCATATACAATTCTTCATCCAAATCACCATGAAGAAAAGTAGTTTTCACATCTAACTATTATAAGTATAAATTCTCAATTAAAACTAAACCAATAATAATCCTAATAAAAGTCATTTATACAATAGAATAGAAAATCTCATCAAAATCAATACCTAATTTTTGTGCAAACCCCTTGACCACCATCCTAGCCTTATACCTCTTTCTCCCTTCATCCTCTTCTTTTATTTTAAGGATCCACTTGTTTGGAAATACAATCTTACCCTTGGGTATCCTTACCAAATCCCATGTTTGGTTTTCCATGATAGATCTAGACTCCTCATCCATGGATTTCTCCTACTTCTTCCTAGCATCTACCTACATTACTTCCTCATAATACTCTGGTTATCCATTGTCATTGAGTAATAAATAATTCAAAGAAGGATAAAAATGTTTAGGTGCTCTTTTTACCCTAGAATACCTTCTTGCCATTGTATTTTAGGGTCCTTGTGTAGAAGGTTACTAAATTGATTCATTAGATACTTTTCCATCTATAATGTCATCTAATATTTTGTACTCTTTATGTTCCTATTCCTAAAATTGATCCTTATACTTGCATTTTTAAGTAAAGACGACATCTCTAGAATGAAATATTTTTTATCTTTAATGATCCATAAATAGAAACCAAATTCATCCTCACAATAACCAATAAATGTGCATTTCTATGATATTGCCTCTGACTTGGTTCTATCCTCTATTTTAATGAGAATAAAATCCTCACATTTAAAGACTTTAAAAAAATAATAATCAACATTCTTACCAGACTAATCTTGTTTAGGAATGCCTCCATGCAAAGGCATAGAAGGTTATCTATTAATCAAATATACTATCATGCTAGTTGCTTCTACCCAAAATTGTAAAGGCAACCCTACATGTAACCTCCTGCTCCTAACATGTTCAATTATTGTTATATACATACATTTAGATATCCCATTATAATATGGAGTTCTTGGAGCCATCCTTTGCCTAAATATTCCATTTTTAGAACAATAATCAAAGAAAGCATTACTAAAATACTCACCTCCATTATGTGATCTGAGACATTTCAACTTGAGACCTTTTTCATTCTCAACCAAGGAGTTCCACTTCTTAAAATTGCTAATACATCAAATTTATTTTTAATATAAAATTTCATAGTTACATCATCAATAAAAGTAACATAATAATTGGATCCACCAATAAAAGATACCTGAGTTAGTACTAATACATCTAAATGGATGAAATATAACTTGTACTCATTTTTTATGGGTCCAACGTTTGAGAACTTAACCTTCTTCTATTTCCTATACACACAATTATCAAAGAAGTCTAGATTTATGTCTTTTAAGATCTTCATGCCCTTATGGCTCATATGACCAAGCCTGTAGTGCCACATAGTTGGATCTCCATCTGTACTAACTAAATCAAAGGAATAAACACTACTAATCAAATATAAATTACCTACTTTCTCACCTCTCAAAACCACAAGAGCACCTTTGGTAACTTTCCAAGAATATTAAATAAACATTACCAAATAACCCTCATTTCCTAATTTCCCCACTAAAATAAAATTTTGTCTCAACATAGGCCATTTTTTGACATCTTTAAGTAGACATGTGTTTTCATTATACATTTTAACCTAAATATAACCTTTCCCTACTATCTCACATGGTTAATCATCACCAAGATATACATGTCCTAAATTCTCTTAAACATAATTAGTAAATAATGCCTATGTGGTGTGGCATAAAAAGAAGCCCCTAAATCTAATACCTAAGACTCAAAAAAACTATCAATAGAAATAATTAAGGCATCCAAACATGATTTAACTGATGTCACATTTACCTCATTCATTTCCTCCTTATTGGCATTCTTATCCTAAAGTGACCAATAATCCTTTTTTGAGTGTCCACTCTTCCCACAATGCTAGCATATAATCTTGGATCTAGATCTAGATTTAAATCTACCCTTTGACTTTGCATGGTTGCCTTTGATCTTTTGTTTTTTCCTCCCTCTAGTTTCAATAAACAAATCATTACCTAAAGATGATTCACTAGTGATTTTCATTTACATTTCTTCACTAAGAATCACACCTACAACATCCTCAAAATTCAAGCTTCCCTTGGCAAGGAATGCATTACTTATATTCATAACCAAACTATACCAACTATCAGGCAAAGAACATAAAATTAAAAAATCTCTAACTTCATCATCAAACTTAATTCTAATTGAATTGAGCATACTTACAAATATATTAAAATCATTTAGATGATTAACAATTAAACCATTCTCAGAAAATTTTTATGTTAAATAATCCTTTCATAAGAATTTTTTTATTAGAAGCAGATGGTTTCTCATACAACTTTCAAATTTTATCCATGAGATATTTTTTGGTTTTCTCATCAAAAATGTTAAATGCAATAGAAGATGCAAGGCATAACTGTATGTCTCCCAATTCCTTCCTATCAAGCAATGACCAATTCACATCACTCATACTTACAGGTTGTTATATTTCCCCTCTAAGGGGAGATGAAGCTCTTTTTGATACAAGTACTCTTCCATATACATTTTCCACAAACCAAAATGCTTACCATCAAACTTCTCAACTCTAAATCTGATCTCTTCTCCCATAGCTCCCACTTAAGCTAATAAACCTTCTTATGACTTACCACTTATTAAAACACACAACCAAAGCTTTGATACCAATTATTAGGAATTAAAAACTTTAAACCAAATTTGATATGACCATAAATCAGATCTAAATTATTTACTAGCATGCATCATGGAAACATTCCTCAAATCATAGTTATTATGAAAACATAAATGGAGAGAACAAGATAACAATCACACATTACACATATCTACTTCGGTTCACCCAATGTGGGATACAACCACCAAGAAAGTCCTCAAATAAAATAGTAATCTAATAAAAAAAAGATTACAATGAACTCTCATAGAGATACAATATCACATGTAGAAAATTATGCACAAAATCAATGCTATACTTTCACCTACACCTACACTTTACAGTATCTCACAAGATGGTCTACCGCACCCTACAAAACACTTGTACTTTTCAAAAAACATTTGTACTTTGACTTTGATCCTTAAATCCACACCCTAGAAACAAATCATCAACCTCTAAAGGTCACATCACACTTGTATATATAACAAACCAAGGGAAAATGCACTAAAGGAGGAGAAACTCACCATGCTTATTTAAGATAATCATCATCTATTAAAAAACAACTTAGTTCCACCTCAACAAGATTATCTAAAAGATCCATCAAGAAAGAACATGCCAAGTTTATCTCTCCACCTTTAAAGGCACATTTTCCAACATGTGATCACAACTAACTCCTTGAAACAAATAAGGCATCCCCTTTTCCAATAAACATCTAACTGCCTAAGATCAAAGAAGTCAACATAAAAATAGGCATCTAAGAAACAACTCCACCAAATATGGAAACATATAAATTAGAAAAATACAAGGAATATTCCACTCACATGTGGAGTATGGTTTCATAAAAGGTGGAGTAGGGAAAACTGCACCCCCCACATTTGTGGATCTCTCTAGGCCCCCAAAATATATCCCTATGGTCATGTGATAGCCAAAACGAAAGCCACACTCAAATATGTCACTATTTATTCACCTTATTTGTCTAACCCTTGTAGGTGTCAACATCCATGCTTGAAGGGTACCTATAGGTATCCATAAGGGTGCATAGGACCTTGTCTTAACCCTTTCTTGATAACTTACATTTCATTTGACCTCATCTCATTAGTTTAAAACCATTAGTCATAAACCATTTTATCAATGTTGTTCCATTAAAGTGACAAGGTCATTTACTCCTACAAGCCTATGGATATTACTAAAGTATTTCAATGTGGTTTAGGGCATGTTTGAGATATCAAACAACATACCTTCCTTCATTGTTTGACCTTCATTATTGGCATAGATCTTGTCTATGATAGGGGATATAAAATTAACCTCATTTTAGGCCTTAAATCCTCTTAAAACTATGTCATAAGGGGTCTAAAAGAACCCTTTGGATCTCTATTTTTCCATTTTAGGAAAAGCTTCCCTAAACTCACACCTTTATCTCTTCAACATGATTGCATAGTCCTTTTCTTATTTTCCACTTTGTATGAGTCTATCAAGGCTTGATTATCATACCATATCCTTGAGTAGGTGTCCAATTATTTATTCCTCTCCATGAAATGATTATATTACCCTACTCAACCACCTATAGGTGGATGATTTGGTATACCAATAGAAAACTAGATATGAACAGTATGGAAATTTTTATGAAAGTGAACTTTTTATGCTTCCATTAAGCATGTCAATGTACCTCTATCAATGATAAAAGGTTGGAAGACATCTTTGACCATTCCACACCTTAATATGATGTCAATAAGGCCATGTAGGTGTACATAGCATGACATGGAGTTGGGCAAGAACATGTTAGGGAATAGCTTCAAAACCACTCAAATACATTTGTCAACCTTTAAGTAAGTGATATCCATAAATGACACCTTGAAACTTGGTTTAATACACTTTTTTCAACATGAAAATCACTTGCATATATGTGGAATAGAGAAATCATGAACATCAAATGACTATTTTAGCATGGTTAATATGCTTAGGACCACATTTGTACCTTTTCCAAACATATTAATGGGATATCTTCAACTATTAATGGCTTGGAAAATTGAAACACTATAAATACAACTCTAGGAACAAGATAGACAATCCCATACATATAATTGTAACTAAAGTTAGGCATGGAGTTGATAATGGAGGAAAACAAGCTTAAAACTACTCAAAATATGACATGGTGAAACCAAAACATGGAATAAGGTGTTAATATGACCATGAGACATATGCAACACCATTTCCAAACTATAAGAGACACCTATAGGAGAAATACACTTAGCAAACAAGAACAACCTTAGTTAAGACTGCACATGGTGATACCTTGTTCAATAAGGAGTAATTTTCACATAAACATGTTGTGAAAAATGAAACTAATATTGGATACTGAGAAGGAAGTCAAAATTCTCTAGATCCAACATCACCAACTGGTTCATACAAATTTAACCAAAATAGAGCAAACTCTATAGGGTATATAAAATAACTACCAAAAAAGTATATTCAACTTCATGAGGATGGTAAATGAATAAAATTACACCATTATTAAAAATATTTATATATAAAATAAGGTATCTAAGTTTACTATAACCTCACAAAAGTGTTTGACTTGAAACATCTTTAGTTATATGTACTGAGTAAAAACTTGAAAGTCACTTCTGTGTGTCTAAGAAACCAAGAAAGGTGCATAATGGTTTTGGAATTAAAGTGGAATTTACAAAGAAAAAAAATTTTGGTTTAGTTTTAAGAAGGTGAAGGGTCCTTAATGATCTTATCTCATGTGGCACACTTCCCCATGGGCTATACAAGTGCCATTATTTCCCCTTTTTAGCTGGTTTATATAATTTCAGTTAGATAACCCACAATATTCTAGTGTAACTAACATCCCTAATAGTTATATTTACCTATTTTATGTTTTAAATTAAAATAGGAAACCTAAGAACCTTGTAAGCCATGCCACTTGCATTTATGACCCTTAAAAGCACATTTAATGACCCAAAAGATAAATTAACTAATATGACTAAGAATAAGCCTAAGATGACCTTAAATGACATTAGATAACATTTAATATACCCCATGACAATATATTAGGCCTATTAAAATATATAAAACCATTTTTTTTGCCTAAGGGTGCCCTAATTTGACCTAAAAGTCAAATTTGGTCAATAAATTAGTGACTCATAGGGGTAGTATGCTAGCTATACTAAGGACTAGTGGCCTTATTCTATCAAGGGACAATGAAGTCAATGAAATATTGAAGGCAACTAGTAATTAATTACCTAAAACACTAAATAAATAACCACAACATACCAAATAAACACAAGACAAAGCAAGACACAAAAAGGACTCACATATGTACATAAACACTTAGGGAAAACAAGGGGAACAATAAACTATATACAAGGAGAGATGAGGACCTTAGTATAAATTTTTGATATATATCCATTGATTATGATATGAAGTTCCTCTCCATCTAACTTTGAGAGTTTGAATCCATTGTGTTTTTTGTATTGGGTGATAACATAAGTTCCACTCCACAAAGCATCAAAATTTGTGTATCTTATAGGTTTAGCCCTATCTTCATCCCACTTTAGAATAATGTCTCCCTTTTGGAAGATTCATAGCATGGACTTATTTTTAAAGTATTCCTTTTTTGATCTTGGAGAGATCTCATAGTTTACAAGCTTGATCTCTTATCTCTTCAAGCTCCATCAACTCACACAACCTGACTTCTATGTTTTCATTTTCCATCAATTATAGTTGATAAGTGATATCTAAGGCTGGTAGCTCAAGTGAAATAGGTATTCTAGGTTCTCTCCCATAAACAAATGTGTATGGTGAGTTTCTAATGGCTCTTTTTGGGGTGATCCTATTAACCCAAAGAGTTGTCTTCAACTTGGAATGCCAAGTCCTTTGGTTCTCCTTCATTGTTCTCTTTATGATCCTAATTAGATTATTAATGGTGGAATAAACTAGTCAATTCCCTTGTGGATAATATTTTGAGGAGGTATTAAGATAGATTCCATGTTTCAAATCCCACTCACTTGTCTTCATTCCAAGAAAATCTAATGCATTATCTTATTATTGAAGGAGCCCCAAACCTTGTCACTATGCCTTCATAGAAGTATAGAAATGAAATTTAATTTAATTCCTTAAGAGATATAACCTCCACCCACTTTGTAAAGTAATTTTTAGCATTAAACACCCACTTGTGGCCAACACTATAAGGTGGGTTGATTAGGCCTATGAAATCTAGACCCCATTTCATAAAGGGTTAGTCAACTTGAATTTAATAAAGAGTCAAGGTAGAAATAATTTTCTTACCATCAAAGATAGCACATTTTTCACACTTCATTACCCAAGCATGGGTGTCTTTAGACAAACTAGGCTAAAAGTATCTAGCCCTCATAATCCTAGTAGTTATGATTCTTAGAGAAAAGTTACCATCAACTGGTTCATCATGAAACTTAAATAGTATTTTATCAATTTGATCTCATTCAACCCACCTTAATAACACACCTAAAAATTCCTTCCTAACTAACACTCTATCAATAAGTATATAAGGAATGGATTGGAATGTAAAGAACCTTCTTCTAGCTCTATCTAGGCCTTATGGACACTCTCCAATTTGAATAAAATGGAACATATCTTGTGTCTAACTCCTCATTGTATCACCTTAGTGAATTTAGGCATGCATGTTACATTATTTATTTTGATGATGCCCTTCTCTTTCAAACCTTACCCATGTATTTATCCAACCCAAAACTTGATTGGTATAATGCCATCACCAATAATTCAATATTTTCTTTCTCCCAACTAACATAGGTCTTCTTGGATCACTTCTCTGTTAGCATTTTCAAGAAGGTCTCTATCATAGACCTCTATTCTATTAAAAAAATTGATGATGAATACATTGTTGATTTCATCTCCCATTAAAGGATCTTGATTAATTATCTTTCATTTTCCTTTCCTCAACTTAAACTTATAGAATTTTTTTCTTAGGCTTACGCCAAGCATATTTATTCTACACTATGTGTCTAAAGCTTCATAACCTTTAATGATGCTTTTACCATGGCATGTAAGTTAGAGAACTGAGCCATTGATGAGAGTAATTTGAAGATATGAAATAATAACTCTACCTTCAATACCAACAAAACCTTTTCCTCTAAACTAGGCAACCAAGCCAATACGAAACCAAGAGCAAGGGAATTGCAAATGTAATTATCCTTAAAACCACCCCTCCACTCAATATCAATTAGCAAGATTCTCTGAATACCTCCAACCAAAACATAAAGATCCAAAATTGAATCAACCAAAAATAGTTCACTCCACTTGGAGAATCTTACACCTCAATTTTAGATAAGCTATTGGAATCTAATATCATACAACTTCCTCCCATCAAACCTCCTCAACAGTTTGATTCCTCTTGTCTTACACCTGCTTAGTAAAATGAGAATGACCTCCATGCTTTCCATCAATTAATTGTAAATGATGTTATCTAATGTAGCACCTTTAATAACATTTTCCAAATCCTCATTGATAAGGGGGAACTTGTGTTAGATAACCCCAATGCCCCTCAAAATCAAGCTCTTGACATTTTTAGTAAGCCTTTTCCCAACCATGCCTCTACCAAAAATGATAACACCTAGGCTATATGTTTTCATGATTCCCACATGTTCAATATGGTTCTTTTTATGCTTATCGATGAAGAGCCTATCATCCAACTTACTTGATCTTCCCCCACCTCATCTATCGAGGTGTTGGAGTCACCTTCCCCTCCTTCAAATCCCAAACTAGAGAGATTCCTTTCCCCTTAGCTTTACTCATAGAGGCTTTGAAGTAATAAAGTACCCATTTAACTATCCTATTTAAGAAAACAACCATTCCCAATTCACCATCTCCCCTAACTATAGAACAAACCAATACTCCTGCAGACATCATACCCAGGGGAGAAACTTTATCACCAACCCCTCTTATGGAGCAGCCACCCATCACAACCTTATATCCTTTGCTTGAACAAACACACAAGGATACCAATTTTACTCCTCAACCCATAAGTTTATCCTTTACATCCATTACCCAAGGAGTGAGACCAATATATAAACCTTTTTCTAAATTAGTTCAGAAATTAGATTTTATCATAAGACTAGATATGGAATGAGCCACTTTATAGAAATAGTTGGGGCTCCATTGCACCGATAAACTTGAACCTTGTAACACCCCTTTAACCATCCAATCCATCATATTTCCAACTCCTCTTATAGTAATCAAAACCTCTAATAGCCCATCACCCTCTCAACCAAACAAGACAATCATACCTCAAATGACTAAACCACCAACCAAATCCTTCAAAAAATTTCATCCCTTCCCTACAAAAAAATTGGTCCACCCCTAATTGAAAGTGAAGTTATACCCATCTATCCCTATGCCTCATCCTAAAGCCAAACCAACCAAAGGGGTGAAATTTTTAAAGGTCCATAGGGCTAGATTCTACCTCCCTCTACCTTACCTTCTATCATGGGGCATTATCCCTCAACTTTACCTTAAAAGTAGGTTCCTTTCAACATATGTTGCCTACTATTGTTGGTTACACTGGATCACTTACTTTCTAATATTTTAGTCTTTCTTGAATTAAAAATTACTAAATTATCAACCTAAAACCCTTTAACCACCAACATACCTAAACCAAAACCATTAACTAGGAGCAATACATTACCAAAACCCCCTCTCACCAAACCAATTACCATAAAAGCACCTAACTTCCCAACCAAAATCACAACCTTTAGACCCTTCCCACCTCCAACTAATTCTTACTCAACCAATTTTCAAAGGATTATATAAGCCTCTTGCCTCACCTTACCTCCTATAAAACATTTTAATCCTCTTAGTTTGAAAGCAACTTGGTACAATGATTATCAAGTTTGTTCCTATCATAAGACACTTAAACATGATATGGAGAAATACAAAGCTCTCCAGGCCATTATCCATCAACTCTATGATGAAGATGATATTTTATTATATGAACTTCCCTTGAATCCTCTATTGACATACCTGACAACCATTTGCCAATGCATACCTAATCCTCCACTCTCACATTAGAGTGACAGAGAACCTACCCAATCTCCTATCACATATTTCCCTTATATCCACACCATTAATGTGGTCACATTATCATAATAAAAGGATAAAGGGAAGGCTATAGTATCTATTCCATGAACATACACATATTCTCACCCTAAACCAAACCACATCTAAGCCTCTTCATCCTTAACTAAACCTAAAGTTACCATTTTAGGCACCTTTGAGGTCAACCTCTGAATCTATCTGGAGGGTCATTCTTAAGTATCTCCATTATACCTTAGCCAATATGAGCCTTTATGAACACATTTCCACCTCACCTCACCATCACCAAGACATGATAGAGGCTATGTAGGCCATTGAGGTTAGATCAGATGAATCCCATCCTTTAGAGGCCTTTGTTGGTGCTCTCCAACTCTCCACCCTTGCAATCTTCAAGGACTTGGAGATAACCTATATCCACCTAGAAGACTTAGATCCCCCTCTCTTTATTACTTTTCATATTAAACAAACCCACGTGAAATGGATTATGATCGATGGGAGAGATAGTATCAATATCATCTCTTCCCACGCCTATGACCAACTCAAATTACTATACAATATCTTGTCTAAAACTTATTCCATCCTTAGATCCTTTAATGACATTATAAACACTACCTTCAAAAATGTGGTCCTCCACATTCATCTAGGACCTCACACACTCCCTAGAATTTTCTATGTGGTTGAAGGGGAATTCTAGTACAATGTTTTGGTAGGGAGACCTTGGATCCATGCTATGGGTTGTATACATTCTACCTTTCATCATTATGTCAATTTAAAGCATAAGGATCAAGTTATTACCATATATTTTGACCCCCTTTTTCAGCATGAAACAACAACCTATGACCCTAATGACATTCTTCTACCTCTTTCAGAAGCACCCCCACCATCTAGAAGCATGCCCTCAACCACAGAAGATGAAGCCTTTTATTTCTATTTCATAGAGGCATCTACTAGCTCATCTATTCCCACAAAGTAAATACCCACTACCGATCCCTTGAAATCTACCTTCCAACACCTTACCCTTGGAAAATACCAACTCCTTACCCTTGATGTTTTCCCTACTCCCCAAGAGTGTGGGAAAATCAACCACCAACTAGGTTATGACCGCATAATTAGAGCCATTATTTCCTTGGGGCCTCTAAGATATCAAACCCACTTTATTTATGGGGGACTTGACCTTCTGTTCAATGCTACCACCACCTCATCTCCACAACAACCATTCACCTCTACCTTCTTTTACATAGACAATCTAGGCTTCACCAGAATATACCTTCATAGGTGTGCCTAGAAAGGGTTTGGATTAGGATGATATGAGCATGTCATATACACATTAATCTTGATTGATACTAGAAAACCTCATAATAAGCATGGCCTTGGTTTCAATTTACCCAATAAGAAGAAATCCAAACAACCCATTGTTAATATTATTGAAGAAAAATCCTCTTCCTCACCAACTTTTCCCCCACCTGAGTATGAGGATGATAACATTATCCCACCCAATTTTTGTTTTGTTGTCAACATGATCAACCTCAAACCCCTAACTTATTAAAAGGAAGGTATAACTATATCCATCCCTTTGAATCATCCTGAGATGATAAGATCAGACTCTCCTACCATTCACACTATTTAGTGCCAAGATGACGATTCTATTCTCACCTACCTTGGATTACTTGAATCCCATATCCATATATCCCTTCCTCCTGAGACCTCACCAATGTTAAATAAATCCACTATAGATATCAAATTGGGCACTTTAGATAACCCCCACATTATCAACCTGAGCTAATTTATAAACTCTAAGGAGATTTAGGACTTCTCTACATTCTTCCAAGACCACTGTATTGAATTCACTTGGTCATACACCAACATACTTGATATCAACCTGACCATTTCTACCCATAATATCATAACCAATTATGATGCCAAACCTATCTAATAGAAAATTTGATTAATGAATCCTCACATATCCCTTCTTGTCAAAGAAGAGATTGAACATCTCTTATCTATTAACTTCATTCAACCCATAAATTATCCCTAGTGGGTTTCTAACATCGTACCTATCACCAAGGCCATAGGGGGACTATGTATCTATGTGGACTTTTATGACCTAAAACTTGCCTTCCTAAAAGATGGCTTTCCTCTACCTATCATTGACCAACTTATTGATCTTACATTTGGCCATGAGATGTTATCTCTCATGGAAGGATTCTTGGGTTATAATCAGATTGTAATTGCCCTTGAAGATCAACACAAAACTTACTTTAGCACCCCATGGGGGACCTCTATTATAAATTCATGCACTTTGGTATTAAGAATGATGGTACAACATAACAATGTGATATGAACTACATCTTCCATGATGTTATCCATAAAATCATTAAGTAATACATGGATGACCTACTCAAAAAATCCAAACTCTTAAAGGACCACCTAGTTATCCTTAAGATTATCTTAGAAAGGATTATCCATTACCATGCCTGCTTCAACCTTAAGAAATGTATTTTCAAGGTCTTATCCACTGACCACTCACTAGGGGTGATTCTTGTCCATTAGGATGAATAGCACAAAAATAAAGTTGTATATTCCATTAACCACATGCTTTTAGACAATGAGATTCAGTATACCCATACTGGGAAACTTTACTCAGATCTAGTCTTTGTGGCATCCAAATTTTTTCATTATCTTTTCAACCATAAAACCTATGTCATAACCAATACTGACCCACTCAAGTACATGCACTCTAAATCATACCAAAACTAGCATATGGCCAAGTGGCTCATGCTCCTAGTAGAGTTTAACCTTGAGTTCCTTCAGCAAAAGTCAATTAAGGGGCAAGTCATTAATGACTAATTAGCTAATGAACCTCTAATATAAAACCAACCTCATCCCCTTGAATTTCTAGATGATTTTATCATAACCCTATCTTAAGAAGATTTCACATATCAAGTCACCATGTTATTTGATGGATCAAAGTGTCAGCATGGTGGGGGATCTAGTATCATCCTTAACCCCCTTACCAATGAACCCCTTAGTATTTTAAACTTGAATTTGAGTGTAAAAATAATATGATTGAATACAAATCCCTAGTAATAGGTCTCCAAACTAACTTGGCCTTGGGAGTAAAAAAAATCAATAACTTGTGGTCAATCAATTCAATGACATATACTAGTGTAAGAATGACCTTTTTCAACTATATAGACAATTAGTCATATAACTCTTGACATCATTTGAACACTATCATATTCAAAGCACCCTGTGATCTACTAATAAGTTCCCTAGTACCATGGGTTCTATTACTTCCTAGATCCCATAAAAACCCTCAAACTCCAAGTTATTGGTCATTATCCATCACCTCACTGAACCTTATTACATCAATTCAAACACTCCAACCATATTTAATGTGGAAGAGACCAAACTTGACCTTTGGTATCAATGACCTTTGACTACCTTAAACTTGGCATAGTCCCCTCTAGCCTCTCTAGGAATTCTCATCAAGCATTTATTTAGAGCACCTCACATTATACCATTATGGGAAAAAACCTCTATAAACATGGCTTTGATGGCCTCCTCTTCCATTTACTACATGGTCAATAAGCCTATCAGTCTATCAAGGAAACACACAAGGGTATTTATGGGGGTCATTTTAATGTCCTCGTTATGGCTAAGTGTATCTTCCATCTTAGCAATTACTAGCCTACCCTTAACCAAGATTGTTGTGATTATGTGAAAAAATATGTTAAGTGTCAATAAAATGCTAATTTACAACATGCACCTAGCCATAGCCTTTAATTTTCCACCAATTTTTGGCCTTTTTCATAATGTGGTTTAGACCTCATTGGTAAAATCAACCCTCATTCCTCATAGTGACACCATTTTATCATTACCACAATTGAATATTTCACCAAATGGGTGGAGGATATTCCTTTTATCTCGACAAAGGCTAAAAATATTATGGAATTTATCACCCATCAAATCATCTATAATTTTGGTGTTCCCCATAATATCATCATCAATAATGGAAAATATTTTAAAAATAAATAAGTCCAAGGTCTTTATGACATATTTGGTATCATTCTAAGTTTTTTTCACCCTATCATCCATAAGAAAATGGATAAGTAGAGGCCTCTAACAAAACTCTTAACAAAATGATCACCAAAATGGTTAATACCTTTGGTCATTATTGGCACTTTCACATCCCTTTCACCTTATGGGCATATTTTACTAGCATCTGAACCCCTATAGGTGCTACACCATTTTCTCTAGCATTTGGAACTGAGGCTGTATTACCTCTTGAAGTCCAAATACCTTCTCTTCACATATCATTATGAGACCTTATTTTGGAAGATGATTACCATCAATAATGTTTATCCCAACTTGAGCTACTTTATGAGCATCATTTGGACACTATTTATCATCTTCATGTCTATCAAGAATGAATCAAGCATGCTTATAACAAACACCTAAAATTATGAGAATTTACTATCAGATACCTCATCCTTAAATAAAATCAACATGTAAATAATATGGATAAAATCAAAAGGAGAAAATTTATTCATAAGTATAGATCAAGAGCTTATCATTTATCCTCTCTTGAAGGCAAATGAGAACTTGAGCCTCTCAATACTTCACATCTACATCTGTTATATTATTAAATAAGGGTCACATTCACCTTTTGTCTAAATTAAGCTCATCCTTTAGTCTATGAGATTTTCACTTTCATTATACCCTCACCCTATTCCTCTTGAAGACATTTGATTACAACATAAAACCATATGATTATCTATCATAGTTATAACTTAATCATAAGCATGGATACCACAACTCTACCCATAACATGGTTCTCATGGATACTTTTTGTCTCTAATTAGATGTCATCTCATGGTAAGTTTTATTTCAAACCACTTTCCTTTAGATATCATCAACCTTTTGTATTAAAAGTATTTCTTGCATAAAGGTAAATATTTAAACCTAAATAGACTTGTCCATGTCTAAAAATCACCTTCAAAATCTAACTAGGATACCAAAATATCACTTGGATCCATATCTCTCACAATGCATGCCACTCAATTAAAGGATGGCTACCCAAAAAATAAACAAATTACTTAAAATAGACTACTCCCTTAAATGTTAGCTACATAAAATAAAAAATTCAAACATTAGACCATTCCCTTTAAGGATTGCTAAGTTAGGTTTGTCAAAGAAATCACTTAAGCTTCTTGTATCGATTAGCTTCAATTATTTTTATCAAAACAATAAATAACCCTGTATCAAAATAAAATCAAGCAAGCAAGTAAGCTATAATTAGCTCTTATGTATCATCAATATACTTCATGCATTGATCAATCTAAAAATTATATTAAGACATGGACTTGTCTATTATAGTTATTTGGTCACCTATAGAAGAGGCAAGCTAACCCACATCAGGTTACCATAGCACCCATTTTCCACTCAACCATCTACCTATCACCTACTTTCCCTTCCCCACCTCTCTTAAATCAAGGGAGTATGAGCTTACTATTTTCACTTGAAATTTTACCCAATGAGGATATGACAAGTCTCTCTTCATTCAAGTGTCACAATGAAACCACCTTAGGATTGTGGGTTTCCAAATGTAAGGTGGATCTTGAGATTAGGGGCTATTTACCTTTGATCCATCACTATAACTCAAGCCTACTACTAACACTTTGGGGGATGAAAAGGGATAAAGATAGTTGAAATCAAATCTAATATATGGGAAGTGATACACAAAATAGGTTGTCTACTCACACCATCTAACATGCACTTGGAACCAAGAAGAAGTCTACACTTACACTTCATCTAATGATAAACTTCCCTTTCACATCAATGTTTCAAGCATGGGTTCTTAAAGAGGGCCTAGGTTAGGAGGACTTATACAATAGGCATTCTAATAAACACTATTAAATATACTACTAACTATACTTGAAATCTAATTAGAAACTTTTTGCTGACCTCTAAAAGAGAGATTCTAAAACACAAAATGTACTAAGAAGAGTAACATGTGAATTCAAAACAAAATACACTTGCACAAGACCAATAATCATTGTGTATACTTAGTTAAATATTGAATAAGGTAAAAACAAATATATTTATTACCTTAAGGAAAACAATTGGCAAGGATTTTCCATACCCAGGTGGAGAGATCCATATAATAGCCAAAAAGGCTAGTTTATATAGAAATTATGAGAGGAAAGAGAGAAAAGGAAGTTCAAGATTCAGTAAGACACTTTTTAAACTAAAAATATTAGTTATTTATGAATATGAGAGAGATATGGGGTGATACATGTAATATAAAGAGCTACAAGTGTCATCTCAAATCATCAAACTCTTGAAAAGTGGCCTAAAAACTCCTTTCTTTGCATAGAAAACTACCCTTATGATTCACCTTCACAAAACTACCTAGTCACTACATAGTGTTGGAATATTGTCATTGATGTCAAATGAACTATTACTGAAAGTGAATGAAATTGATTGCCATAAGTGAACAGAATTGATGGCCGTAAGTGAATGGTAATGTTGATGGAAGTGAATGGAATTGTTGATGGAAGTGAATGGAATTACTGCTAGAATTGAACGAAAATGTTGATGGAAGTGAATGGAATTGTTGATGGAAATGTTGACGGAAGTGAACGGAAATGTTGACAAAATTGTCAACCTTGGCTAACCTATTGGGAGGAGGTGTGACCATTCGAAGGACATTTTCACTTGAAGAGTCACGACCTTAATTTGTGGCTTTACGTGGGTTATAAATAAGTCCATAACAAATGGCAAAAGAGTAGATTCAAAAGTAGAAGATATATAAAAGAAGAGCAGAATTTTTAAAGGCAAGTTTTTGTGAGAATATTGAAAAGAAAAAATCAGCAAGTATAAGGAATAGTATAGCAGCGAAAACACTCAAGTGTAGATCAAATCTAAAGGAGATAAAGCAAGTGTTCTGTCATCTATTTTTTTGATAGCAAATTTGAGATAGAAGAGTGATTTTTTCTAAGAAGGTTGGTGTCTTCATTTTGAAGAGATTGGTGTCTCGTGTTGAGTTGGTACTTAGTGAAAGGGATCAGTGCTCCTGTAGGTTGGTGCCTACAAAATTGTTTTTGGGGTTGGTGCTCCAGTAGGTTGGTGCCTATGAATATTTATATTAAGAGAATTTCTCTATGGTTTTCTCCCAAAAGGGTTTCCACGCAAATTTGTGTCTATTTGCATTGTGTGGTTTTGCATTGTATTCTTTGTTTACTTTGAATATATTAATTGAAGAGTAATTTGAGGTTTTGAATTTAAGATTAATAGTCAAAATTAAAAAAATATCTTATACTGATTCACCCCGCTGCTCAGTATAAGCTTGTGCTTAACAATTGGTATTAGAGCCAGTTCCTTCGATGTTAGCACAACTGCTAGAAGGTAGATATTGGAAAGCACATATGGTAGGATCTCAAGTGCTAGATGGTTTCTCCACCAATAAGGATCCTTTGTTCGATGGAATGAATTACACATTTTGGATCATAAGAATGAAGACATACTTGATGGCCCTAGGTTTTGATATTTGGCAAGGAGTGGTAATAGGATACACAATGCCACAAATTACACCAACAGATGCCACCAAAAAAAAAGGCCAGTGAGAACAATGTGAAAGATATGAATGCAATCTTATGTAGGATTTCACAAAATGAGTTTGTTAAGGTTATGCATTGTGAATCTGCAAAAGAGATTTGGGATAAACTCAACACTATTTATGAAGGTGATAGTAAGGTTAGAAAAGTAAAACTCCAAACCCATTGGAGATAGTTTGAAATTTTAAAAATGAATAATGATGAAAACATTACTGGGTATCTTCTTCGTGTCGATGAGATTGTTATATCATTCGAGGACTCGAAGAGAAAATTAAAGAATCTGTGATCGTTCAGAAAGTCATGAGATCCCTACCATTGAGATTTGATGCGAAGGTCTCCACCATTAAAGAAATGAAGGATTTAGACACAATGAAAATGGATGAGCTCCATGGAATTATTATGGCCTATGAAATGAAAACTGAATCTGAGAGATAGTCAAAGAAGGAAGCATCATTCAAGGTCTTGAAGAAAGAGAAGATCAAAGAACCAGAATCAAGTGAAAATTCAAGTAGTGAAGAAGATGAAAATGAAGCTCTATTAATTCAAAAGTTAAAGAAAGGATCGGGAAAATATAAAGGAATGTTACCATTTAAATGCTTTAATTGTGGTAAAATTGGTCATTTTGTAGCCAAATGTCCAAATAAAGGAAATAGCAATGATGAGAGAAACAAATCAATGTACAAAAAGGGATTGAAGCCGAGCAAAGACAAGCAAAGATTTGAGAAATAAAAGAAAAGCCTATACTTGAAGAGGTATAGTAGCTCATTTGAAGAAAATAAAGAAAGTGATGTTGAGAGTGATAATGAAGAGATTCTATTCATGGCTATAGAAGAAAATGCCACCACCAGCAAAGATAATTTGGAGGAAGACGAAGACATGAAAGAAGAAGGTGAAGTGAACCTTGAAGAAGAACTTATTTGTGCATTGGAAGAAATAAAAGAATTTAAGAAGAAGAATTAGAAACTAAAGTTACAACTCTGAAAATATGAAGAAGAGAATCGAGACTTCAAAACAAAGACATCACAAGTCTTTGAGGAATCAAACAAGGTAATTGCTGATCTAAAAGTCCAAATCAAAGAATCAAAGAAAATTGAAGAAGATCTAATGGATCAGCTAAAGAAGAAAGGAGAAGACTGTGAAAGGTATGAATTTGAAATAGATGTTTTAAAAAGGGATCTATAAAAGGTGAATTCTAAAATAACAAGTGAATTAAAATCTGAGAAAAGCACTCAAGTTTTGAATAAGATTCTAGAGAGTCAAAGATCACCATCTAACAAGTCAAACATTAGGTATGAGAAAGAAAAAGAGAAAGCTAAGAGTTACGTTGAAACTCTTAAGGAACCAATGAAAAAGGAGACCAAGAAGGAAGAAGCCAAGAATACAAAAACCAACTCTATTAACAAAGAAAGCAAATGAGAACAAAACTTTAGAAGACCATTTACTCAAAGATATACAAATAAAACTAGGTTTGGTAATTATTTTGATGGATATTGTTATTATTACAATCATTTTGGTCATAAGAAATTAGATTGTAGAAAGAGAGCCAAGGATATTGAAGTCAGGAGTAGAAATAAAGGAACATATGGAGCTTCGAACAGAAACTACAATTTGTTTGCTCCCTTATCAAACTTTGATGAAGCTATAGTTTGTGATAAGTGCAATAACTATGGACATATAACATGCTATTGTATAAGTGTTTTTGAATCTGTAAGACAAGATCAAAAGTTCAAAGCTCTAATGATAAAGAAAAGAGAACCATCAAAGATCTGGAAGAAAAAGCAAGAAGAATCCATGATTGTTTAAACAACATTCCATGCTAGAGATGAAGGACAACAATGGTTCATTGATAGTGGATGTTTGAGACACATGACTGGAGATAAAAGCAAATTCATCTCATTAAAAAAGGTCAATGAAGGCACAGTGAAGTTTAGAGACAACACTATAGCCAAAATAATAGGAAAAGGCACACTTAGTCTTGATAATGGAAAAACCAAAATAGAAAATGTGTTATATGTGGAAGGGTTAAAGCATAATATTCTAAGTGTTAGCCAAATGTGTGATTAAGGACACACACTCAAGTTCTTTTTTGAAGGTTGTGAGATCAGAAAAAGAGACATGGGAGAACTAATTGCAGATACTCATAGAACCACAAACAACCTATACATGCTTAGAGAAATGTGAGGAGAGAAATGTTGTCTAAGTCAAGTTGAAGAAGGTTAGCTATGGCATAGAAGGTTAGGGCACATAAATTTTGATAATCTTGTGAAAATTAGCAACAAAGAGGCTGTGTGAGATATGCCAAAGACAACAAAACCTTCAAGCACTTTATGCAAGCAATGCCAACATGGGAAGCAAACCAGAACAAGGTTCAGAACGAAGGAATATTTGACCACAAAACCACTAAAGCTGATTCATATGGATCTTTGTGGTCCTACCAGAACTAAAAGCATGTAAGGTGAGAGCTACTTTATGTTGCTCATTGATGATTATACTGGAATGACATGGGTAGCCTTTCTAAAAGAAAAATCAGAAGCATTTGAAAAGTTTAAATCTTTCAAGGCATTAGTAGAAAATGAAAAAGAGCTGAAAATAAAATGTCTAAGGTCAGATCAAGGAGGTGAGTATATTTCAAATGAATTCATTGAGTTTTACAAAGATCATGGAATTAAGAGACAATACTCAGTTGTAAGGACTCCACAACAAAATGGAGTGGTGGAAAGAAAAAATTGAACCATTCAAGAGATGGCTAGAACTATGTTGAATGAATCTAAGCTATTAGATAGATTTTGGAGAGAAGCAGTTAATACAGCAGTATATATCTTGAATAGAGGGAAAATTAGAGTTAATAATGATAAAACTCCTTACAAATTATGGAAAGGAAGACCAGCTTCAGTCAAACATTTCAAAGTGTTTAGAAGTAAATGTTTTATCAACAAGAATGAAGAAAAATTGGGCAAATTTGATTCAAGAGCTGACAAAGGAATTTTTCTTGTTTACTCCATCAAAAGAAAAGCCTATAGATGTTATAACAAAAGGATACAAACTATCATAGAAAGTGCTAGTGTTAGAATAGATGAGATCATGAATCAAAAGGCAAAAGAACCTTCAGAAGAGCCTCTAGAAATACCCAATCTTATAGAAGAAGAAAGGGAGGAAGAAAATGTAGAAAAATTGAGTGAATCTAAAAGGTAGGACACCAAAGCACCATCTCGATTTGTTTATAAGAATCATGCTGAAAGTCAGATCATTGGCAACATTGATGCTAGGGTGCAAACCAAAAGAAGAATTATAAGTATCCTTGAGCATGTAAATTTTTCTTTGTTATCCAAGGTAGAGCCTAAGAATTTTTTTGAAGCTATTCATGATAAACATTGGGTAAAGGAAATGGAAAAAGAATTAGATCAAATTGAGAAGAATGAGACTTGGGAACTTGTGCCTAGGCCAATGGATCAGAATGTAATTGGCACTAAATGGGTTTTTTGAAACAAATTGAATGAAAATGGCCAAGTTACTTGAAATAAAGCAAGGTTGGTATATAAGGGGTATGCTCAAGTAGAAGGTGTAGATTTTGAAGAGACTTTTGCTCCTATTGCTAGGTTAGAAGCAATTCAAATATTTCTTGCATTTTCAGTATTCAAAAATTTCAAAGTTTATCAAATGGATGTTAAATCAGCATTTCTAAATGTCAATTTAGAAGAGGAAGTTTACATAGAACAACTAGAAGGATTTATCTTATCAAAAAACAAGGATTATGTGTGTAAGTTGAAGAAGGCTTTATACGGATTGAAACAAGATCCTAGAGCATGGTATGCTAGGCTTGATAAATACTACAAGACCAAGGATTCAAGAGAGGATATGCTGATAGTAATCTTTACATCAAAACTGAAGGAGATCACTAGTTAATTGTTGTGGTGTATGTAGATGATATAATCTTTGGAGCAGACAATAAAGAAATGTCTAAGATATTTGTCAAAGAAATGAAAAAGGAATTTGAGATGTCCATGTTAGGTGAGTTGTCATTTTTCCTTGGTTTACAAATCTCTCAATCTAACAAAGGAATATTCATATCCCGAAGTAAGTATGTGATGGAGATGTTGAAGAAATTCCATATGGAGGAGTGTGCCCCTGTTAGCACACCTATGGCTATAGGTATGAAGTTGAGAAAAGATGATGAATATCTAAATACTGATCAAACTCTTTACAGATCAATGATTGGGAGTTTACTATATGTGATGGCATCTAGGCTAGATATCAAGCAAGCAGTAGGTATGGTTGCACGATTTCAAGTAGCTCTAAAAGAAACACATGTGCAAGCCATGAAATGTATATTTATATATTTAAAGAGAACCTTGGATTATGGGTTGTGGTACCTAAGAGGTAAAGACTTCACATTGGTAGCGTACATGGATTTAGATTGGGCAGGTTGTGTAGATGATAGAAAAAGTACAAGTGGAGGAGCATTCTTTCTTGGAGATAGCTTAGTATCTTGGTTGAGTAAGAAGCATAATTATGTATCTCTATCCACAATAGAAGTAGATTACATAGTGGAAGTGATATGTTGTACACAAGTTCTATGGATGAAACAAACCTTGAAAGATATAAAAGTAGAGTATAATCATCCAATCTCCATATTATACGATAATAATAATGTGATAAGTATTTCAAAGAATCTAGTTATGCATTCCAGAACTAAGCATATCGTATATAGTATCATTACTTGAGAGAATAGGTGGCATAACAACAAGTAAAATTGGAATATGTTTCCACATTCAAATAGATGGCAGATATCTTCACTAAGCCACTTCCAAAGAGAACATTTGAGTACTTACAACAGATGTTGGGAGTAATTTATTTTGCATCTTTCCATTGAAGGGAAGCATCAGCTAAGGGGGAGCTAAGTACTAACTCTTGGATAGACCCTTTGCCATTGATGTCAAAGGGGGAGAAGTACAGAAAGAGGATGTCACAAAAAGGGGGAGCTACAAAGAAAAAAAAGGGGATTCAAACAGAAGAGAAAGTGCAGCAAGGGGGAGCAGTTTTAGTATGTGGTTGCCATCAATGACAAAGGGGGAGATTGTTGGAATATTGTCATTGATGTCAAATGAACTATTATCGAAAGTGAATGGAATTGATTGCCAAAAGTGAACAAAATTGATGGCCATAAGTGAATGGAAATGTCGATGGAAGTGAATGGAATTGTTGATGGAAGTGAACAGAATTGTTGCTAGAATTGAACGAAAATATTGATGGAAGTCAATGGAATTATTGATAGAAATGTTGACAGAAGTGAATGGAATTGTCGACGGAAATGTTGACAAAATTGTCAACCTTGGCCGACCTATTGGGAGGAGGTGTGACCATTTGAAAGGACCTTTTCACTTGAAGAGTCATGACCTTAATTTGTGGCTTTCCATGGGTTATAAATAAGTCCATAACAAATGACAAAAAAGTAGATTTGAAAGTAGAAGATATATAAAATAAGAGCAGAATTTTTAAAGGCAATTTTTTGTGAGAATATTGAAAAGAAAAAATTAGAAAGTATAAGGAAGAGTATAGCAGCGAAAACACTCAAGTGTAGATCGAATCTAAAGGAGATAAAGCAAGTGTTCTATCATTTGTTGTTTTGAAAACAAATTTGAGATAGAAGAGTGATTTTTCTGAGAAGGTTGGTGCCTTCAGTTTGAAGAGATTGGTGTCTCTTGTTGAGTTGGTGCTCAGTGAAAGGGGTCGGTGCTCCTGTAGGTTGGTGCCTACAAAATTTTTTTTGGGGTTGGCACTCTAGTAGGTTGGTGCCTACGAATATTTATATAAAGAGAATTTCTCTGTGGTTTTCTCTTGAAAGGGTTTCCACACAAATCTGTGTCTATTTGCATTGTGTCATTTTGCATTGTATTCTTTGATTACTTTGAATATATTAAATGTAGAGTAATTTGAGGTTTTGAATTTAATATTAATAGTCAAAAGTATACAAATATATTATACTGATTCACCCCCCCTCTTAGTATAAGCTTGTGCTTAACACATAGGGTTAGGTATAATGATGGATATGAGTAGGAAGGGTTAAAAATAGGCCCTAAAATGCTTTTTGTTACTCCCTAATCATTCATTTCTTCTATACATGCATAATCATCCATGACAATCCAAATATGACTTCTTTATATGCACCTCTCACACTTGGCACCCAAAACCTTTCCAATTATACAATATAATCCATGTAAAAGGAGGTATGACACTTTTAAAGAGTTTTCATATCATCAATTTCATCAAATATGACTTAAAAGGCTTCCTAATTATAATTTCACCATTTTTTTAAAGTGTTCATTACCCATTCACTATGACTCACTAAAATGAAAGAGATGGTAAGAACACTTAGGATATGATATAAATCAAAAAATGTACATGAGTACTTATTAAAAGTCCTAATATATCTCCCAAAAGTGATTTTACCTTTTGAAACCTTCTCACACCTACAAAACACACAAAAATGTCAAAGAGAGCCCTCTTCTAACCCCATCCATATAGGTCCATACAAAAAATTGGTATTGGAGGGAGCCTAAAAAATTATTATATAATTTCCAAAATTTTCATGGCCATTCCACCCCATTTGGATACTTAATTTTCCATCTCTTCCCAATCGGGTCTATAGTGAGGGTTTTCAAGGGTTTTTGAGTGGTCAAGACTCTTAAAATTTGTTCATAAAGAAAAAATTTATAATTATATCAAAATTAAACTGAAGGAATCTTAGGGACCCTCTCCATCATATCCAAATACCCTGATGTCCCATGCAAAGAGTAATGAAAGTTCTAAGCATTCAAACTGGTCATTAAGGTCCTTTTCTTGCAATTTTGTGAGGGTTTTTTGTGTTTTAAAGCCTAAAGTGGATTATTGATGGATTATATTTCATATTAAAATATATAAAACATCATTTTACCTCTATTTATATGATCCAATCATTATAATATCTCACCAAGAGTAACAAATGAGAATGACTACACTTTAAAAACTAGGCCTAAACCTTATCTAAAGGGTTTACCTACAACTCAAGACTCAAATTGACTCTCCAAAAGATTCCCCCATAAGGTGATGGTTTAAATATTTCATTTATAATATCATGTACATGATTCAAATCATTTTAATTCTTTATAATATCTAAAATTAGAAAATACCCCCTATTTGGAGTTAGGTTTGCATGTTATATCACTAGGTCTACCTACAAACGTCCTTGTCTAGACCACCTTATTTGACCTCAAACCATCTATAAAGGTTTCCCAAGTTTTTATATGTGTTATTTAGCTTCAAAAATCATATTGGAAATTATTTTATGGTTCTAGTTCACCTTTTCATCTTTTTCCCTCAAAACTACCCCTTTATGCAAGGCAAAAGTGCCCTACCTCTAAGATAAAATAGAGGAAAATTATCCTATTGGTATCCCAATAAAAATAATTTTAAACTATTATATAGGTAATATAAATTTTTCATACCAAATTTTATCATCTAACTCCAAATATAGACCCTCCATCTCCCTTTAATTCTAAAATAAGCTTTTGAAGGTAGAATGCCTGTAGGGTATTAGGCCAAGACTATGTTTATTGAAATTGGAGAACTTGAATTTAAATATTCTAGTTTAAAAATGCCTAAATATGTTTTAACTATCACCTATAATTCCTCTAATTTCTATCTCTAACACCTTGACTCCTCCAACCATCTCTATACTCTTGCAAATACAAGACTAGGTCTTTAACATACTGATTGATACAACTTCCTTTAAGACTACTATAGGAATGTATGTGCATGAGTTAGTCCTTGTAAATGAATGTTATAACCTTTCCATGGCTCCTCATTATCTTCTTATATTTTTTTATACTTTCTTGTTTCATCAAATGCTCTAGAAGCATCTTGATATAGCCCTTCTAGGTCACTATTAGATTGAGATAGTCATTTATCCATCCTCCTTTGCCTATAGGTTACTTCCTTGATTTCACTTTAAACATAGAGTTATAACATCCCTTGTATCCTTATACATTATACTCTAGTTTTAAACATACACTTTTCATGTTCATGGTTTGAAAGGAGGTCTATTTCAAACATTTCAACCTTATTACTTTCTACCCTACTTAATGACCTGCAGGTGTATGCTTGGGTTTCAAATGGATTGCTTATGATTTCATCTAGCCTTTTAAGACACCTTATAAGGTTACATAATGTGTGCTTAAACTGGTATCCATATTATAAGTCTTAATACATTATCCAATCCACCAAGAATCTCTCTATATATTTGACTAAGATAAGTCCTTTTAGACCCAATTGTAAGTGTCTCTATGTACAGATAGGGTATGTAGGTATGGAGTAGAAATCATATTTAAACCCTTCAAGGTGATATTTTAATCATAACATCCCTCTTATCTATTGGAATCATTTGATCATTATGTTAGGGATAGATTATAACCTTGAGTGGCAAATATCTCATTTTGATCTTGGGCTATAGAGTTCTCTACCTGATCTCAGTACATTTATGGCCATATTTGAGTTTTCCCTAAACCACCCTCCTTTTTGTAATTATCTTTCAAACTATGCATATGTCTTATCCTCTATGAGTAATACAATGTTGAGTAATTGGTAAGTCTCAAGTCTCTTTGAAGCTTAAATATAAGCTCACTCCAAAGCCTACAAGGCCTCTATTTTGGCTTTTTAGAGACAAATGAATTGAAAACTTAGTCATGCCTTTCAAAGATGACTATATAGTTTATTTGCTTTATAGGAGTTTTTATGGGCATATCAAGACTTTTCTTGTGATAGAGGCTAAAAGTGAATGTGCTATTGATTTTACACCTACTATATACACCTGAAACACATGCTCAGTCACTTGAGGAAAGTTGTTTTTGAGAGGCAGATAGTGAATTGGGTGCAAATCATTATGAACTATGAGTGTGTAAAAGAATCATATTCCCCTTGATGAACCTAAAAATTCATTTGAAGTAAAAACAATAAATTTTAAGACAATTCCATCTCCCCTTACACTAGCATGACATCATTAGGGCCTTAAGGTGACTATTTTGATAGAAAATATAGGCATAACATGGAATTTGAGAAAGAAAAATGGTTTCAAGGTTCCAAATGAGTTTATAACCTATCCAAAAAAAATTTAAAAACATCCTCTCACCATCAAGGATATGAAAAAAGTGCCAATACTTCCTTTTCAATGTGAATTTCACCTCTGAAAGCATTTGAGACAACTGTAAGTGGAAAATGGACTAATCTACAAGCATACACAAGCCTAGAAGAGGCTTATCAAGCTCATGAATCTCAAAAACAAATAATCTGATGGGAAAACCTATAAAGATGCATTATACAACATATTAAACCATCAAACTCATCAACTGAAAGCAAACTTTTCTACAACTAGCTCAAAAAGAGACCCCCTTTGGATGTGAATGCATAAAAAGTTGCCTGGGGTCTTAGCAATGATTCATAAAAGAGAAACCATGGAATCCAAACTTATTACCATTTATTTTAAGTATAATTATATTAATTTCAACCCCTAAGATCATTCCTCTCAAATCCAACTATATGGCCCACACCAAGCATTTGAAAATGACCTTTCTTGGCTTGTAAGGATGAGAAAGAATAAATAGAACTTAAAATTTAATAATATGATGAAAAATATACACACTAGGAATATAAAAGAGTTTATTAATGTGAAGAGGCACATAAATCACATTTTTACTTGTATATGAGCTCATCAAGTCTGTACAAGTGCCAAAAAGGGCCTAAAATCAAGGAAAACTCCCCATTTTATACATATAACTACTTCTTGGACTGACCTCTAACTGATCCTAACATATTCTGACCTCCTCCACATTATTATCAATCTTGGTGACAAATTTTCTCCCTTTAAAATCCATACATGTCATTTAATGAGATAGAAATATGCGAAGATGATATTTTTTGCACACAAGACATGGTAAATGATAATTTTATGACTTTTGAACACCTTAAAACATCTCAAAGACCATAGTAGGACATTTTTTACACAATTTTATCTTTTTACCATGGTTGACCAACTTTAACTTTGGTTGACTAGGCAATTACAAGGGAGATGAGCTTAAATCAAGGATAGAGTAAGGATAAGTAAGATGATAGACCAACATGACAAAATAATAGTATGTATGTAAACCTATAAAATTTAAAAATTTATATTTTGACCCAATTTAATTAAAATTCAAATTTGGTCAACACTTTTGGCAATTCCTATGGGTAACATGTTTACCTATGTTAAGGACCAATATCCTTATCCTATCCATTAGGAAAATAGAGTCAAAATGCACTTGGAAATAGTAGTACCAGACCTTGAATTTAATATAAAACAACTTCCTTACCTAAAAACACACAAAGGAAAGAGAAAAACACAAAAATACCAAACAAACACATAAATCAAAGACAACAATTGTGGTACTAAGCACTTAGGGAAACACAAGACACAACAACAAGGGAAACACAAGACACAACAACAAGAAAACTAATTGTTTACATTAAAATTAAACATATTTCCATTATTGGATTAAAAGTAAAGTACATAGAATCTCCTTCCTCACTGGATGAATGAGGATACTAAGCATGCTTCCTTTTGGATGGGGTACTAGATGACTCATCTTTATTTTTTACTCCTTGGTTTGGCATGTCATCTAATGGAGTCATCTCCCATAAGTCTCCAAGGTATATGGAGTCATCTTAAACTTGGAAACATGCCTCATACTTTTGTCCTTTTATCCCCTCATGACATATGTTCATATCTATGAATGGGATATCTTGTTATAAACATATGTCTTCTTGAAGGATCCCATTTTGATTTTCATTTGTTACATCCTCTTAAAAAATTTCAAGAAGTGTTGTGGCATAACCTTGTATTAGTATTTTTTGCTCAAACTCTTCCTTGATGTTGGTGGGAGTAACTTCATAGGTGGTTCTAGAATCAACCTTCAAGTCACCTTCAAAAGGCCCAAGATCATCATATATTGCTCCATCATGTTTTAAAATCTCTTGATGATGATGCTCCTCAATATATGCCTACTTTCAAACATCTTGGGCTTATCTCATTAGGATTTTTGTCTTCTCGCATTCTTCATACTCTTCAAACATTTACATATAGGTCTACCACATGACATCCTTTTGAGACACAACATCTTTCTTATCATGGCCTATAATTATCTCTAAAGGACTTTTAGGCCCCTTGAGGCCTTCAAATTCATTGTATATGTCCTTAAATCTCTACCACAAGTCATCATCCTTTGACTGGTTAGCATCATGAAGAGGAACAACAAGAGAGGTTCCTTCATTTTCACCTTTGGGTTATAAAATAACCTCTTCTAAGACTTCTTCTTCAACACACCGAGGATATTTTTCCTAATAATCACAATCTAATGTCTCCTCATCCTCTTTATCTTCAATCCAATCTAAAATCTCAAACTCATTCTCCCTCTTATTAGTGTAAATATCAGGTATCTCAAAACTAGGAACATTAGCCCAAGTAGGCCCCAAAGGATCAATGCAATCCTCAACATTAGAAGGGAAAGATGGACTAGATAGAGGTGGAAATATGGGTTCAATGGCTTTTTGAGGAGGGGTGGGATGGAGTTGAGTGGTTTCAAATTTCTCTCCACTTCCAACTTCTCCACTTAAACATCTCTTGTTCTTCTCTTCAAAAGATGCCACTACCTCTTTCCATCTTGGCAAACTATGCTTAAAGGATTCTTCATGAGGATAAGATACAAATGAAGGGGTGAATTACAGGTTTATGAAACTTGGGGTTTCCTTGAGATTGGAATCTCAATTTTAACTTAGAAAACTAGGCTTAGAGAGTTCATTTTCTACTACCATGATGGATTGCCTTAAAATATAATTGGACAATTCAATCTCCTTGTCAAGATGAGTCTCAAAACTCAATCTTCCTTTCTCAAAATCATCTCCAAATAAGTCAACCTACTCAATAGTGATATATACCTTCCTTTGGTTTCTCTCTTGGATGGACTTCCAAGGAGTGAAAATTTGGGGAATACATGAGGGACTCAAGGTATTTCAAAACATGGTTAGATTAGTATCTTGGAAAGGAATAGTTGACACACTTTAAGTTTGATGTTGGATATATTAGGGCTGCCAAAATTTAGCTAGTTCATGATCTCTCAACCTTTATTCTATGTGGAAAATTAGGCCACAAATATCAAGTATATAATTAGAAAGACCTTTCCAATTATCTCTCTGTATAGGCATCCATTTTTCTTTAACTTGATCTAAAGCATTTCTCACACCCTTGATATAATCACTAGGGATAACTTGACCATAACCATTTCTAGTATCAACATATAGTATTTATATCCAATGAGAGTCTTCTTGAAACTTGAAATGGAATGACTTGGAGAGGAAATAGGTGGACTAGGTGAAGCACAAGCTTGATAGGGCTGATTATAGGCAACATAGGATTGATAGGGATCATGAAAAGTTTGGACAAGTACTTATTCATATTGTGGAGGAATAGGCAAAGAAGGATATGTCTCCCCATCTTATGTTAAGACAAACTCAACATCAAAATTATCCATTTATCACTCATGAGAAGACCATAGAATAATAAAACAACTTCAATTATAGTACCTAAACTACTTAACCAGTAGATTTATGATTGGAGTCACCATTGGTGCTTAGTGAAATTACCTCCAAAGGCTGTTATCTTGAGGAAAACACAAAAAATCCTCAAGCTCTTAGAATAAGAGTCTCACTAGGCATTACAAAAATTATTGTCACTTGAAATTACACCTAGTGAGGAGATTACAAGTCTCTCCTCATTCAAGTGGCACAATAAAACCACCTCAATGTTGTGGGTCACCAAATGTGAGGTGGATCTCTAGATTAGGGTCCAGTTCCCCTTGATGCATCACTATAGATCAAGCCTAATACTAATTCTTGGGGGGATGAAACTAAGAATAATTATACACATAACTTCATATAAAGACAACATGTAATTGGAACCAAGAAGAAGTCTACACATACACTTCATCCAATGATAATCTTCCCTTTCACATCAATGTTTCAAGCATGGGGTCTTAAAGAGGGCCTAAGTTAGGAAGACTTAGATAATAGGAACTCTGAGAAACAATATTTAATGGACTAATATCTATACCTACAATTCAATTAAACACTTCTTTCTGATCTCCAAAAGAGAGATTCCAAAACACTCAAGGTACTTGAAAGAGTAACATGTGAAGGCAAACTAAAATACACTTGCACAAGACCAATAAACATTGTGTACACTTAGTGAAATCTTAAATGAGCTAAAAAAAACTATCTTTATTATCTCAATGCAAAAAATTGGTAGGTCTTCACCATACCTAGGTGGAGAGATCCATACAATAGCCAAAAAGGCTAGTTTATATAGAAATTGTGAGAGGAGAGAGAAAGGGAAAATCAAAAGTCATTAAGACACTTGTAAAACTTAAAATATTAGTTATTTGAGAATTTAAGAGAGATATTGGGTGAGACATGAAATATTAGGAGATACAAGTGTCATCTCAAATCATCCAACTCTTACAAAGTGGGCTAAAAACTCCTTTCCTTACACAAAAAACTGCCCTTATGATTTGCCTTCACAAAACTACCTCATCATCAAATAGGGTCAGTTATGATGATGGATATAAGTAGGAGATGTTAAAAATATTCCCTCATATGAATTTTATTATTCCTTTATCATTCCTTTCTTTTTCTATGCACAATCATCCATGATAGTCCCAAAATGACTTTTTTCCATGCACCTCTCACACTTGGCACCCAAAAACTTTCCAATTATACAATCTGATCCATGCACAATGAGGGATGGAACTTATCAAGAGTGTTAATATCATCAATTTCATCAAAAATTCCTTAAAATTCTTCTTAATTATAATTTCACAACTTTTCCTTGTGATCTAGGAATTTGACTCAAGAGAGGATGGTTAGTATGGTGTTAGTTCCAAAATGAAAACAAAGTGAAATAAACACACTAATAGAATAAAATCTCTAGGACTAGACACTAGGGAGATATTAGTTAAAAAATAAAATTGCAAGCATAACTAAAAATTAAAGAATTAAAACACAAGAATTCCTTTCACCTTCATTGGATGCTCTAAATGCCTTTGTAATAGTGGCTTGCTCGACTTGTGCTTCAAGAGGTCTTATTCAATAGGGTATGGCTACCTTAATTTCCCCTTGTAACCTTTGGCTTGTGGATTGGCTTGGCTTGGAATAAATTTGGAATTATAATACTATTTTTATGAAGCTTTTGGAACCAATCCTGCATTATATCTTTACACAAATTAAGCTTATAAATGATGTTGTGAGGCCTCCTATTTATAGATTTTTGGATTTGATTAGAATCAAACTCATCCATCCATCTCAATATTGAGATGTGTGGTTGAGGATTAATTAAATTTTTATAATTTATATTTTAATTATCCTCATCATGTAATTAGAAGAAGGGGCAATTAAGAAGCGTGGAGGGCATCATGAAAGGCATTAATGAGGCATGGAGGGCATGAATCCTGATATTTGTGGCATTTATGGCCTAGGGATGTCTTCCCAAGAAATGAGGTCACTTGATGATGTATATATACAATATTAATTTATAAAAACAAGTATTCAACAAGTGTCCATGGAATTATTAATTAATCTTTGATTTGTCTTAATTATTTCTTAAACATGATTAAGCACTTTATGCACAACTTACCCAAATTGATCAAAATGCCTTGTTATTGGTCCTAAATTTGATTGGATTTAAATTTTAAGTCCACATTAGATGAATTATAACTATATTCCCATTTATAATGTTTCAAAAAATAAATAACGAAGGCATAAGTCTTGTGCAAAATATTTGATAGGAAAGAGCAGTCCAGAGCATGCAGGTACAAATTTGGCATTTTAATTCAAAATGGATTAATAAAATTTAGTTGGCCCATAAATTGCATTACCAAATTTATAGATACCCTATCCAAAATTTTCAATTTAATATATAATTTTCACATCATTTTGTGTTTTTTAGTGTTTTAGATCAAATTTCACATTGTAGATGGAAACTAGCCAAAAGCCTGATTGGGGGTTATCGGTGGCCAGTTTTAGGCATCTACATTCCTAAGTGTTATTTTCCCCTTCAATGTGACTAGATAAAATTAAATAGATGATAATCACACTTAGGATATGATATATATCAAAAAATGGACATGAATACTTATATCAAGTCCTAATTTGCCTCCCAAAAGTGATTGCACCTTTTGAAACCTTCAAAACATACAAAAATGTCAAATAAAATTATGTTATAACCCCATCCTTATAGTTTCATATAAAAAATTTGTATTTTAGGGATCATGAGAGATTATTATACAATTTCTAAAAGTTTCATGGCCTTTCCACCCCATTTGGATACTTAATTTTCCATCTCTTCCCAATCAAGTTTGTAGTGAGGGTTTTCAAGGGTTTTGGAGTGGTCTGGACTCTTAACATTTGTTCATAAATAATAGAAATTATAATTATTTAAAAATTTCACTTAATTAATATTATATACCCTCTCCATTATCTCTAAATACCTTAATGTCCCATGCAAAGAGTCATGAAAGTTCTAAGCATTCAAACTGGTCAATCGGATCTTTTTCCTACAATTCTATGAGGTTTTATGTGTTTTCAAGCCAAAAATGACTTATTGATGGATTATAATGCATAATAAAATATCTAAAACATCATTTTTAACTCTATTTACATGCTTCAATACTTATTATATCTCACCAATAGCTATAAATGAGAATGACTACCCTTTAGAAACTAGGACTAGACCTTGTCTAAAGGGTCTACCTACAACTCAAGACTCAACCTGAATCTCTAATTAAATACCCTATAATTTTATTGTTAAAAAACTTAATTTATATCCTCATGTACATGATTCAAATCACTTTAATTCTTTAAAATATATGAAATTAGAAAAGACCCCCTATTTGGAGTTAGGTTTGCATGTTGTCTCATTAGGTCTTCCTGCAGACCTCCTTGTATAGATTATCCTATTTGACCTCCAACCATATATAAAGGTTTCACATATGATTTTATGTTTTATATAGATTAAAAAATAATATGGGAATTTATTTTATGGTTCCAGTCAACCATTTCATCTTTTTTCCCTCAAAATTACCACTTTATGCAAGACAAAAGTACCCTACCTCTGAGATAGAATAGATGAATGTTATCCTATTGGTATCAAAATAAAAAGAATTTTAGGGTTTTATATGGTTCATATGGATTATTGATACCAAATTTTATCATATAAATCCAAATATAGACCCTCCATTCCCCTCAAATTCTAAAACTAGATTTTGAAGGCAGACTACCTGCAGGGTATTACGCCAAGACTATGTTTGTTGAAATTAGAGCTCTTGATTTTCAATATTATATTTTTATAAGGCATACATATGTTTAAAATAACACATATAATTCCTCAAATTTCTCTCTCTAACACCTTAACCTTTCCAACCATCTCTATACTCTTGTAAATACAAGACTATGTTCTATAACTTGTTGACTAAGACAACTTTCTTTAGGATTGCTATAGGTATGTATGTGCATGAGTTAGTCCTTGGAAATGAATTTTAAAACATTTATATGGATACTAAATATATTTTTATGTTTTTTATACATGTTTTTTTCATCAAACTCTCTATAATCATCTTTATATAGACCTTCTAGGTCACTGTTGGACTGAGACAGTCATTTACCATCCTCCCTACCTATAGGTTACTTGCTTGATTTAAATTTAAAAATAGAGATTATAAACTCAATTTTATCCTTATACACTATAATATAGTTTTAAACATACACTTTTCATGTTCATTTTTTTAAAGGATATAGACTATTGACATAGAAGATTGCACCCTTGGCAGGAGGCTGAGCTCCTGCCTTCTTCACGCAACAATGGAAACTCCCCTCTCGCCTGTGGGACCGGCAAAGATGGAGGGGAGAGTCTCTTGGTGAGGGATAGTTCCCTCTGATGTATCCTTTAGGCCCTAGTTTCTCTTACTCCTAACAAACAAAATGGAAAAAAGGGGGGGATGAAAAAGGGAAAAGGAGATGCTAAAAACGGAACCTAGGCCTAAAAAAGTAAAAGGTGATACACCAAAAAAGTCTGATCTATTCCACCCAAACATACACTTTCCACCAAGAAATAGCTCCCAAACACTTCATCTAACATGAGAAAATATTCTACATCAGTGGGTCAAGGGTTTATGGAGATACAGGGAGGAAATAACTACTAGAGGCATTTTGGGACACACTGCAACAGCTTATCCACTTCACCTATACTCCTCTAGGGACACTTCTGACAGACCTATAAAAGGAAACTCAAAAATGCACTAGACATGCTAAAATCATTCTATAAAAGCATTAAGAAAATGAATTAACATAGAATCAAGGCATAAAAACATACTAAAGATGTAAAACTCAAAATGGAGGTAAAAATGCTATGTTTCAATTCAAGGTAAAATTCTGGCAGCTCTGCCTTACAAGCCCGAGAGATTTTTGGGTAGAGTTTTGCCTTAAGGCTGAGAGTCAATCTCTTCTCAAATGAGAAGTTTATGATATATAGAAAGAGGAAGAGAACTTGGTGCCTCTTGGGAAATATTTTGGCACCCTTTTTTACCAGTTGCCCATGTGCGTTCTGAACCTTGGGAAGAGGAAACCACTATTACTGATGTCATTCTTCAGAAAAGGCCTGCTGGAACCATGCTACAAAATCACCCAAATTGACTTTAGCATTCAAAAATTAATGTAAGAACATGGCCACACCTATTTTATATAAATATACTGTAGTTTATCCCCTCATAAATACCAACTAGAGAAAACAGGCTACGCCACTCATCTGGCAATAACTCACCTTCCCTTCGCCACTTAGACACTTTGTCTTTTCTACTCCTTGTCTTCTTCCTGCTCTTTCAGCCTTCAGGGGTGATCTTCTACTGGGTCACTACATTCCTTGGGATCCTTTCATGCTTGACGCTCAAACAGTTTAAAAAATAATAGATATTTCACTATGTTAAATTTGACGTTCGTGCAGCCATCACCCAACTAGTTCATCTGCTTAAATTTGACGGCTTTCAGGATGTCACCATCCTCGGTAAAAGTCATCGGGTCTTTTCTACATATTTTTTGCTTCACGAGCTTTTGTTTTAGGCTTTTTTCTCATGGACAAAAGTCTGCGAGAAGTGGCTACTTTGACTTTTCTGTCAGGCCTTTGCTTTGAACTGGTGGCCTTCCCTGAAATCCTTTGGGCTTTTGTCCAAAGGAATTCCTTTAGACAAAATTTTGAAAGAATTCAGGATTTTACCTTAGTAAAAATTTTGAAAGTTTAAAATTCCCCTTTTATGGCCCCTTTAAAGTGTTTGCCCTCCGCAAGAGCTTATTAAACTTGGACTACCCTCCGCAAGGGCACCTACCCTTTGGATTTGGGGGTGCCTCATTGAACCAACCCATTGAACAGAAATTGGTTCAACAGTTCAATGATGCACATCAAGCCAATTAAATGAAGGTGGTTAAACCATTTGCTTTGAACCATTTGCTTTGAACCACTCATTGAACTGAAGCCTTTGAACCAAAACATTGAACCAACCTATTGAAGCCAAAATTGGTTCAATGGTTCAAGACTGTGCACCGAGCCTCTTGAACTAAACTGATGATCTAATGATGTTGAACCAAGTGATTTAACTGATGCATTGAAATAATGCATTGAACTAAGTGATTTAACTAGTTCAACAGTTCAACACTACGTGCTGAGCCTATTGAACTTTTTTGATTAACCATCTGATTGAACTAGAAGCCGCTTGAACTAAGTGGTTGAACCAAGTGCTGATTGAACTAATGCTGAAACATTGAAATTTGAGTGATGGACCAAAGCCAAAGCATTGAACCAGCTCATGAACCAAGCTCAATAGACTTGTGCAACTTGAAAATAACTGGCTTCGAATAACAAGGGAAAAGGGGAACCAATTTTGGTCTGATGGGAAAAAATGGTCAACAAATTAGTGACTCCCAGGGGAAGCATGCCTGCTATGATTAAAGACTAGTTACCTTGTAGTCCATTGGGCACAGAGTAAGAATGTAGCTTGAACAAAGATTAGCAATAGCCCCAAAGATCCAAGAATCAAAAATGAAGCTTTTTACCCCACACACAAAGGTAAACACACAAGGCTAAAAACACTACTTGTGCAAACTGCACTTAGGGAAAATAGGAAAAGAAACTAAAAACAAACTACTATGTACAACTAACCAGGTACATCTACTTCCCTCCTGGATCAAAAGGAAAATTTCTTAAGTCCCCTTTCTAGCAAGAAGACTTATGGTGCCAAACAAGTAGCTGAATGAAAAAGAGGGTTGGTGACCTGTTCCTCTTGCCTGTCACCTAGATTGACTGGTATCTAAGTGGATCAGATTCAAACATGCCTCCAACATACATGTATTCTACTTGTTCTTGGAATCTTTTCGAATGCTAGTCTTTCATATTGGTGCATTTCACCAAGAAATCAATGGTTGCTGACTCATCACCATAAGCCCTTTGATATGCACATTCCCTCTACAATGCATCATGGTCCAACCCATTTCCTTCTGCCTCATTGAAGACTCCATCATACTCATCCTCTACTTCCTCTTGACCTTCTTGAAGAAGGGTGATAGTTGTGGTGTTTAAAATGGAATCACAAAATGATTGCTCATCCCACAGAACATAACCTCTCTGTTCAAAGCTCTTTTCTTCAAGGCTTTCCTTAAGGAAGATAGACCTCTCCTTTTCCTCCTCAAATATTAGAATCTCTAGATGTTCAAAGGTATCCTCTTGATCCTCCTCTAACTCAAGCTCCTCAGTGTACTCATCCTCCTCATTGAAATAACAAGGAAGTTCATCGAATAAGGGGGGAGAGGGCTCACCATGCTTTTGTTCCTCTTCGTATTGCTAGAACATCTGCATATATGCATGACCTGTGTCTTCTCCATTGCTGATGAGGTCTTCACAAGGAGCCTCCATGATGATTCCACCTTCATTGTTGCTCATGATAGCCTCCTAAAAAATTTTAGATTGGATCTTCTACTCCTTACTCACCTCCTATAGAATAGGTTCCTCCTTGAGAAGGGGTGAAGTGAAAAAAAATGTGGAAGAGGAGGTATTTCTTGAGCTAGAATCAAATGATTCTCCTCCTTCCACTTGGCTAGCACTTCATCAATATCAGGTGTGGCTTGATACCTCTCTTGGAAATGTGTAGGTGGGGTGTGTTTAGACATAGAATGTGCCATTAGGTCTGAACCATCCATCACACACTGGCTGAGGAATATCTCTTTAGACTCTAACTCTACAATTCTTCTAGCCATATCCTCTTAGAAGAGCCTTTCCTAAAAGTCACTAGCATCATCATGAGTAGGGGTAGTCTCATCTTCCTCAAGGTTTCGAGAAAAACCTTGCTTCTCCTCCTTCCTACCCCATGATTCTACTATTTTCCCCCAGTTCAGGATCTTGGAATTGGAATTTTGCTCCTGTGAACAAGTAGCAACTTTGTTTTCTCCAAGGTCCTAGGGCTCCTCCACAAGGTCTAGAAGTTCTATCTCTCTTTCACAAAGCAGCCTCATCTTAACCTCTAAATATTCAATTTGCTTGGCTAGATCATCCTGAAAGAGTCTTTCTCGAAGGTCACCAACATCATCCTCTTCAAGGATCTGGGCTGGTTCCTAGCATTCATTCCTCCAACTCAAAATTTGCACATCATGTTGAAAAACTTGGGGAGGTTAAGGAATGCTAGGAAGAGACTGTTGATGCACCGGAAGAGTCTTTGGAATGGGAATGTGCTAGTTCATGGTATTCCCCCCAATGGGAGATTCGTAATATAAGGAATTGAGAAGATTGATCTCCATGGGGGGTTGCTTTGATTCCCTTTGATGTTGGAAAGCCAGGTGCATGGTATTGAGAGCAGATGCATCAGATGAATTGGAGTGAGCAAGTGCTATCTGATAGAAAGGATTTGGTACACAAGAGGGGGCTTTCTTTAGGATAGGAGGGGGCACATAAGGCTGACTACCTTGAATGAATGGATTCCTCCATTTTTCTACCTCCTCCTCCATGGATTATAAGGCCTGAGCTTGCTTGAACAAACATGCCTCTTTATACATCAGCTCCTACTGATATCCGTACTACTCTTCCATTTTGTCAATCTCCATCATCTGCTTCTCAAATTCCAAGGCCATTTCCCTTATCATTGCAGGGCAACTAGGAGAGCTACTTGAGGCAATTCTCTAAAAATCTTGAGCTTGATCATAGTCATATGAAGGAATACAAGGTCCATGATTTTGTGCAAAGGAATTATACATACAAAAATAAGATTTCTAATGGCACGAAGTGGCTTAACCAACTGATTTAACTTAGAGTCACCATTGGTGTTTGATGCAAAAGCCTCTAAAGGATAGTTGGTCAAAGAACAAACCAAAAATTCTTCAACTCTGTGACACAACTTGTCCTATTTGGTCCCACCGAGTGTGTTAAAAACTATTGACATAGAAGATTGCACACTTGGTAGGAGGCCGAGCTCCTACCTTCTTCATGCAAAAATGGAAACTCCCCTCTCACCTATGGGACCAACGAAGCTGGAGGGGAGAGTCTCTAGATGAGGGCTAGCTCCCTCTAATGTATCCTTTAGGCCCTAGTTTCTCCTACTACTAACAAACAAAATGGAAAAAAGGGGGGGATGAAAAGGGAGAAGGAGATGCTAAAAATAGAACCTAGGCCTAAAAAAGTAAAAGGTGATACACCAAAAAAGTTTGATCTATTCCACCCGAACATACACTTTCCACTGAGAACCAGCTCCCATACACATCATCTGACATGATAAAACCTTCTACATCAGTGGGTCAGGAGTCTATGGAGATATAGGGAGGAAATAACTACTAGAGGCATTTTAGGACACACTACAACAGCCTATCCACTTCACTTATACTCCTCTAGGGACACTTCTGACAGACCTGTAAAAGGAAACTCAAAAATGCACTAGACATGATAAAATCATTCTATAAAAGTATTAATAAAATGACTTAACACATAATCAAGGCATAGACACATACTAAAGATGCAAAACTAAGAATGGAGGTAAAAATGCTATGTTTCGATTTAAGGTAAAATTCTGGCAGCTCTACCTTACAAGCCCAAGAGATTTTTGGGCAGAGTTTTGCCTTAAGGCTGTGAGTCAATCTCTTCTCAAATGAGAAGTTTAAAATATATAGAAAAAGGAAGAGATCTTGGTGCCTCTTGGGAAATATTTTGGCAACCTTTTCTACCAGTGGCCCATGTGTGTTTTGAACCTTGGGAAGAGGAAACCACTGTTACTGATGTCATTTGTCAAAAAAGCCCTGCTAGAACCATGCTACATAATCACCCAAATTGACTTTGGCTTTCAAACATTAATGTAAGAACATGGCCATGCCTCTTTTCTATAAATAGACTAAATTTTGTCCCCTCATAAATCCCACTTGAATAAAATAGGCTACGCGGCTCGTCTGGCAATAACGCACCTTCCCTTCACCACTTAGACACTTTGTCTATTATGCTCCTTATCTTCTTCCTGCTCTTTTAGCCCTCAGGGGTAATCTTCTGGTGGGTCACTACATTCCTTGGGCTCCTTTCATGCTTGGCACTCAAAAAGTTCAAAAACAAATAGATATTTCACTATGTTAAATTTGACATTCACGTAACTGTCACCCAATGGCTAGTTCATCTACTTAAATTTGATGGCTTTTAGGACATCATTGTCCTTGGAAAAATTCATCAAGTCTTTTCTATAGCTTTTCTACTTCATGGGCTTTTGTTTTGGGCTTTTTTCCTATGGATAAAAGTCTATGGGAAGTGGCTACTTTGACTTTTCTGTCGACCCTTTACTTTGAACCAGCGGCCTTCCCTGAAATCCTTCAGGCTTTTGTCCGAAGGAATTCCTTCGAACAAAAGTCTGAAGGAATTTAAGATTTTGCCTTAACAAAAATTCCAAAAGTTTAAAACACCTCTTTTGTGGCCCCTTTGAAGTGTTTTCCCTCCACAAAAGCTTATTGAACCTAGACTGCCCTCTGCAAGGGCACCTACCCTTTGGCTTTGGGGGCACCTCATTAAACCAACCTACTGAACTGAAATTGGTTCAACGATTAAATGTTGCATGCTAAGCCGATTGAATGAAGACAATTGAACCATTCAATTTGAACCATTTGCTTTGAACCACTCATTAAACTAAAGCCTTTGAACCAAAATGTTGAACCAACCCATTGAACCCAAAATTGGTTCAACGATTCAATGGTTTAAGACTATGCACTAAGCCGCTTGAACTAAATCGATGATCCAATGATGTTAAACCAAGTGATTAAACCAACACATTGAACCAAGTGATTAAACTAGTTTAATAGTTCAATGTTGCACGCCGAGCCCATTGAACTTTGCCAATTAATCGTCTAATTAAACTAGAAGCCACTTGAATTAAGTGGTTGAACCAATGTTGAACCAAGTGCCGATTGAACTAATGTTGAAATGTTGGACATTGAGCGATGGACCAAAGAAAAAGCATTACTAGTTCATGAACCAAGCTTGATAGACTCGTGCAACTTGAAATAACTGGCTTCAATAGCAAGGGAAAAGGGGGACCGATTTTGGCCTGATGGGCAAAAATGGTCAACAAATTGAATTCCTTCAGACAAAAGCTTGAAGGATTTCAGGATTTTGCCTTAACAAAAATTTTGAAAGTTTAAAATGCCCCTTTTGTGGCCCCTTTGAAGTGTTTTCCCTCCAAAAGAGCTTATTAAACCTGGGCTGCCCTCCGTAAGGGTACCTGCCCTTCAGCTTTGGGGGTGCCTCGTTGAAGCAACCCATTGAATTGAAATTGGTTCAACAGTTCAACATTGTGCACCGAGCCAATTGAACCAAGGTGGTTGAACCATTCACTTTGAACCATTTGCTTTGAACCAATCATTGAATTAAAGCCTTTGAACCAAAATGTTAAACCAACCCATTGAACAAAAATTGGTTCAATGGTTCAAGACTACGCGCCAAGCCACTTGAACTAAACCGATGATCTGATGATGTTGAACCAAGCAATTGAACTGGCATGTTGAACCAATGCATTGAACCAAGTGATTGAACTAGTTCAACAGTTTAACACTACACATCGAGCCTATTGAACTTTACTGATTAAGCATCTGATTGAACTAGAAGCTGCTTGAACTAAGTGGTTGAACCAACATTGAACCAAGTGCTGATTAAACTAATGCTAAAATTTTGAACTTTGAGCGACGGATGAAAGCCAAAGCATTGAACCAGCTCATGAACCAAGCTCGATAGACTTGTACAACCTAAAAATAACTGGCTTTGAATAGTAAGGGAAAAGGGGGACCGATTTTGGCCTGATGGGCAAAAATGGTCAACATATACTTCAAACATTTCAATATTATTACTTTCTGCCCTACTTACCTAACCTATAGGTGTATGTTTGGGTTTCAAATGGATTACTTATGATTTCATTTAACCTTTTGAGACACACTATAAGGTCACACAATGTGTTATTAAATTGATATCCATATTATAAGTCTTAATACATTATCCAATCCACCAATAATCTCTCTTCATATTTGATTGAGATAAGTCCTTTTAGACCATGTTGTAGGTGTCTCTGTGTACGGATAATGTATGTAGGTATCAAGTAGAAATCATATTTGAACCCTTAAAGGTGATCCTTTAGTCATAACATCCCTCTTATATATTTTTATCATTTTATCATTATTTAATGCCTACGTTATAACCTTGAGTGACAAATATCACCTTTTGATCTTGGACTATAGAGTTATTTGCCTTCTTGCAGTACATTTAAGGCCATATTTGAGATTTCCCAAAACCACCCTCCTTTTTGTAATTATATTTCAAACTATGCATGTCTTATCATATATGAGGACTACAAGGCTAATTAATTGGGAATTCTCAAGACTCTTTTAGGATAAAATATAAGATCACTCCAAAACCTAGAGGGCCTCTCTTTTGGACTTTTAGAGATAAAGGACTTGAAAACTCAATCATGCCTTTCAAAGATGACTATACACTTCCTTTAATTTCTAGGAGTTGTTATGGGCCTATCAAGACTTTTATTGTGATAGAGGTGAAAATGGAATGTGGTATTGATTTTATACCTTCTGTACACACTTGAAACTCATGCTCTGTCACCTATAGAAAGTTGTTTTGAGAGGCAAATAGTGAATTAGGTGCATATCCCTATGAACTATGAGTGTGGAAAAGATTCATATGCCCCTTGATGAACCTATAAATTCTTTTTAAGTAATAATAATAATTTTTTAGACAATTCCTTCTCCCCTTACACCATCATTATCTCATCAAGGCTTGAAGGTGACTATTTTGATAGAAAATATAGGCAGAGCATGGAATTTGAGCAAGAAAAATGGTTTTAAGGTTCCAAATGAGTTTATAACCTATCCAAAAAACTTCAAAAAACATCCTCACACCATTAAGGATATGAAACAAGTGATAATACTTCCTTTTCAATGTGAATTTCACCTCTGAAGGCATCTAAGACAACTGTAAGTGCAAAATGGACTAGTCTACAAGCATACAAAGGCCTAAAAGAGGCTTATAAAGCTCATGAAACTCTAAAACCAATAATTCTATGGGGAAACCTATGAATATGCAGTATGAAACATATAAAACCATCAAAATCATCAAACCAAAGCAACTTTTTTTGAAACTAGCTCAAAAGGAGACCCCCTTTAGATGTGAATGCATAAAAAGCTACCTGAGATCTTAGCAATGATTCATAAAGGAGAAAACATGGAATAAAAAATTATTTACATGTCTTTGAATTATAATTAGGTTAATTTCAATCCCCAAGAGCATTCCTTTCAACTCCAACTATACGGCCCACAAGAAGCATTTGAAAATGACCTTTCTTCACTTACAAGGACAAGAAAGAAGAAATAGAAGTTGAAATTTAATATTATAATGAAAAATATTCACACAAAGTGTGTAAAATAGTTTAGGTAGGTGAAGAGGTACATAACTCATGTTTTTGCGTAAAGATGAGCTCACTAAGTCTATATAAGTGCCAAAAAACACCTAAAATCAAAGAAAAACTCCCCATTTTTTTGCATATAATTACTTCTTGGACTAACCTCTGATTGATCTTAACATATTCCAACCTCATCCACATTAGGATCCATCTTGGTGACAAATTTTCTCCCTTGAAAGTCCGTACATGTCATTTAATGAGATAGAAATATGCCAAGATGACATTGTTTGCACACAAGACATGGTAAATGACAATTTTATGACTTATGAACACCATAAAACATCTCAAATACCATATTATGACATTTTTAACACAATTTTATATTTTTACCATGTTTGATTATGGTTGACCAACTTTGACTTTGGTTGACTAGGTAATTACAAGGGAGATGAGCTTAAATCAAGGCTAGAGCAAGGATAAGTAAGATGATAGACCAACATGACACACTCATAGGACATATGGAAACCTATAAAATTTTAAAAATGTATGGGTTGACCCAATTTGACTAAAATTCAATTTCAATCAACACTTACTTGACACAAAGTGATCAAGATGCCATCTTTCAATCAAAACATGCTCATGTGGTACATTCACAAGGCTTATATTCAATAAGCCAATCCAACTTCAAGTTTCTGTTAGATCCTTACCAATAAACACATCATGCTTTTCTTCCTTTCTCATTATTATTTCATGAAGTCATGTGTCTCATAATTCTTTTATCTTTTTCCCACATAGTTTTTTTAATCTAAACTTACTTTATGTATTTTCATCACATCCTAAATTATAACCACTTTATATTTTCATGTTCATGAAAAATACACATCAATGATATATAAAACATTTTGAACTATATCCATAAACCACATCATATATCTATCTATGATCAAAACCACATAAACCATATTATACATCATCTATCTTTCTATATATCTTCCTATCCATCTACCATCACATCATATAAACATACATCATCTCATAAACAACCTTAATTAAACCAATCATCAACATATCCATAACCATAATCAATCATCAAAATTTCATAAACCACACCATCTATCTATCTATGTATCATCTTATCCATCTACTATAACATCACGCTAATCCATCTTATAACATCAAATCATAAAACCACATTAGCATGACCATAAACCAAATCACCATCATCACATCATATGACATTAAACCATGAACCATAAACATCACATCATAATCATAAACTACATAAAAATAAAACACATTTATATCATCAACATCATCATAAACCTCATCATATACATAATTTCCATCAAATAAAGATACATGTACCAATGTATAAAACTCTATATCATATATATCTTGCATCATTGGCATGTAGGATGGTATCAAAATCAAAACCATATACATCATACAATCTCATATATCAGGGCCTTGAGGAACCACTCCCACTAGCCCCACCTATATTTGCATATGTACCTACACCTACACTCCCATTTAGTGGTGGTAAACCTAATACCCCTACCTGACCCACTATAGAGGCCCAATGTCCTGGAGTAGCTATAGATGGCCCATCTACCAAATTGGCCATGTACTCCCCATACCTCGTCACTAGTGGAAACTATGCTAGTACCATCACCTTGTAATATATTAGCTCCTCAACAATGGCTAAATATCATCCCCTCAAAACTATATCAAGTGGTTCTCCTCCTACTACTAGTTTTGCTACTCCTCCTTCCCTTTGTTTCAAATCATTTCTCTTCTGAGTCACAAAATCTATTGAGGTCCTTAATGAATCCCACTCTCCTATCAGAGTGGCCAACTAACCCTATAACATAATAATCTGAACCTCTAGAACATCCACCTATCCTTGAAAACCCATGATGTGGGCCTATGCCATCATAAGTGTTGTTGTCACCTATCCATCCTATACTTGTACCCTAGCTAGATCCACATCTATGGGCTACTGACCCCCATCTCCCTAGCCAAAATTAGTTACTATATACCTAGCCTAGTACCAAGCTGCATAACCATCTACCATATCAACATCATCTATGGGGGATCTCATGAGAGATTCCTTCTCATCCAAAAAATCCTATGGCTATGACTCTAGAAGTAAAAACTCAACATCCTCCCTCATATACCTAGGGAAATCTAGTGGAATCCCCTGAACAAGTCTAAACTATCTCCACACTTGGTCAAATTTGATCATCTCTATCTCACCATCATACCTTGCATAGATCTAGTGTCATCTCTGTAGTTATAATGTGTGGTAGTTTTAGCTTGCCCATCTTGGCCGACTCACATATGGTCTCCACACCATGTCACCCACTACCAAACTATCTAGAGCATCCCAAAACCAATCTGTCCCTGGTACCACCACCTACCCCTATCAATGCCAAATCATCTCTCCTTCTCATAAAACCCACTCAATAGTTTGTTAGGGAAAACCCATCCTAAGGTAGCCCTAATGGTCTCAACACTCATATGTGCTTATATTCCTAATACTAGATGATGAACCCAATGATAATCCAATAATTCATGTATGCCTAAAAGGCCCAAAGCTCTCTATAGATCTACGCCAATAACATAGGTGCCCACCCAAACATATTCTTCCCTAGTAGCATTTCCCCTAACACCCCTAGTAATAGATATGGGAATCGATCCCTACTCAAATCAGGAAGTGAAAAGTAGGATATACCCATCATCATCATCATCATCAATAAGCATCTATCCTTTGATTCCCTCTAATATATTGTCCCATAATGAACACCACCCACATGAAATATAGCCTACTTCTAATCCTCACCATATATCCATTTCATATTATAATCCCTTTCTTTAGTCTTTATGTAATAAATTGTCTCCCCCTAAATGGGCAATCATGTGATCCACTGAATATCCTCTAGGAGGATCATTATCTCCCCCACCGACAACACAAACATGTTCATGGTTGGGTCCCATCTCTTGATGAGAGCCATGATCATAGCCACATCCCATGGTAGGTACTAGAAGTATCTCATGGCCCCTATGCTAACCTCCTCCATATATATCCACTCATCATTCATCATCACATCTTGAACCTTGACAAAGATATTTGGGATTTAGTCCCTCATTTGGATCTAGTCTAAAGCTTGCAATAACCACGTTATCATGCACACTTAGTTTTCCATTTCCATCTCTCATTTCCTTTTATTTTATTCATGCTACCCAAATACCACCTACACCTACTTATTTTCAAACACTAACACAAAAAAACCATTACCCATCAAATTTATTACCATTATCTACCCAAAAAAATATTTCATAAACATCAAATGTACTTGAGAACTACCTTACCTATCAAATATCACCTTACTCTACCCACCTACCATCAAATCAATCATCCACTCCTTAAAATATTCCTATTTGACACCTTTTTACTAAGAACCTACCCATAAATTAACACATCACCTATCCCAACATTACACCTAACACTTGAATTCATCCCCCCCTCCCCAATCTCCACCTACACCTTTTTTTACAAATTTCCTTCAAACCCACTCAACCACCAATGGTTCACTCAAACCATTGATAGTATTATTACCCATTTTGACCTTGGTATTCAACCACATATGGTTAATTTTAACCATTGATGGTCAATATGTGTGATCATCGGTGGTGAAATCCTCACCTTCATTTACCCAAAAACTACACCAAAAGCTCCTATTTCTAAAATTTAACCTACCTAAAAATATCCTACAACCCATCCCAACTAAAAACCTCAATTAATTATCCATTTTATCCACTAAATTGACCGATTTACCCAACAACTTAAAACTAGGTCATTCCCCTACCAACACCATTTCCAACCCTATCAAATTAATTAAAAAACCTACTCAAATTCACCTTCAAACATATAAATTCAACTAACTATCAATTTATAAACACCCCTACCTTGTTCTTTAATCATTGTCAAGGTTAGAGCCTATGCCTAACTACTCAGTCATGCCCTCATCCACCCTCCATCTCAACACAATTGATCACCTTGAACACATGCATTCAACCAATCACAAGTCTCTACCTCAACATGCTCAGTCCACTTATTGCAAAATACCAAGGTACAAGATCATCAGATTGTAAAATGTAGAGGTCAAATAGTCAAAAGTGAAAATGATTTTTCATTTTAACTTTTTCTGTCTTATTTTTTTAGGTTTTTTCCTTTACTATTGATGGTTAGGGTGACCATTAATGATTGACCTTGGGAACCCCTAACCATCGATGATCAAGGTCTCACACTTTTTCATTTCAAGAAATCACACCTAAATGCCAAAATTTGGGATCACCTAATCTCTCCCAAAGAAAAACATGAAATTTTTGAGATTACCCTTGTTTGACTGACCATTTTACCACATCCACCTTAATGTCATCCATTTTGACCTGAACTATTAGTATGTTTTGTGACAACCTTACCTTGACCATATTGACCACACTAACCAACCTTACCATGTTTAACTTTTACAATTTTCACCATCTCATGCATGACTAGACCATTTGTGTTTTTCAAGGGAGAATTTCCTACCTCAAATACCTATGAAAACACCAAACCTATCTAAGAGACTTATAGAGTCACCCAATTAGCTATGACCATTATTGTGTATTAGTTACATTATCACTTGTACTTATAGAATTGACCTTTTACCAACATAGGCAACCTTAATTTGTGTGTGATCTTAGATATCACACTTTATCACATTTTGTGAACTTGTTTGCATTTAAAATTCCCAACCACACTTTTGTCACCAACCTTGTGACTCACCATATATCACTTATCAAAATCTAACCCAATTTTGGACCACATCAACTCTCAGTTTGAGGGGGAATACCTCCTCCCACACTCGAGGAAATTTGACCTTTGACCCATACTCCATTTTTGTTTTAAAGCTAATTGATTCAAACCATACAACAAAAAGGGGGAAATGTAGACACTATACATCTACACACTATGAATCTAAACGTCAAAAACACCCCTGGATTATTTAGGAACATATCAAGACCAATCTAACCCTTTAAGCCCTAACTAAGCTCACTCATAGTCAGTTTAACCTACTTAAATCAACCTAACCTTTTAGCCTTTTTTCACTTTGGCACTAGACTGTCGATGTTTAGGGTGCACCTCCTCTACCAAAAGCATGCAAACAACCCACATTGCTTTTCTAAATATAAGTTGTCTATATCTTGTTACATGGATAATTTGTAATTAGATGGCCTAGTTTCACCTTAACTTCCACCTCTTGATTGTGCCTATAAGAAGAGAGCATTTGGGAGGTTAAATGGATCTATAATTATTATCAAGAGCTTGAATATCTAGGACTTTATTTTGTAGGTCAATTAGTGTTATTAATAATTTAATAACTATATGAGAGAGCCAACTTGCCATTATCTTCCAATAAGTTCTTAGGTACTATTACTCTACCAAAATCAAGCTAGATTCCACCAACAAGTCTAAACTACTTCGACCACTCACCCAATCAACTTCTAGTAAGATAATTATTTATTTCTTAATATTCATTTAATTTATTTCCATTTTTCAATTATCCCACCCCTTACCCATCTCCAAGAATCCATATTTTAGATCATATTATTCATCAATTATCAAACCTTAAAATTTACATAGTAAACCACTAATGATTGTGTCAAATGTCAATGGTTCTTTTCAACCACTGATGGTTACACAACCACCAACAATCACCTTAACGACCAATGGTTACCCCTAACTATTGATGATCACTATGGAAGTGAAAACCAACAAGCTATTTTCATCTACCTACCCTCAACCAAACCTAATTTTTTGTGTTCCTATTTATTCACATACCCCTATCTAATTTTTTTAAGCATACCTCAACTGCATAATGTGTATTAATTAGTCATCACTAATTTAATAATTTCTAGTCTACCTTATTATCAATCATTCTTAGCTTCAATTTTAGTATTTCCTATTATTGATTCAAGTATTTCCATTCATTTTTATAAACTTAATTGTTTTAAAATGTGTGGATTGACAACCTCCAAGGAAGCTCTTGCTTTTAAGATTTAGATAACACTAAGCAATCCACTCAAATATCTATCTAACAAACTAGTTTTATTTAGTGATTTATTATATGTAGGTCATTCTCCCAAGCCAAAGAGGAGTTATTCATAATCTTTTGATTCAACATGCGTATATACAAATAGGTTTTTCAACCATACCTATATCAAGTTTATTTTCTCTGTTTAGAACTTAAACTAAAAATTTATGTGAATCACTTCACATAATAACCATCAATGGTTGACTCAACTATCAACAATCTGCTTAACTGTCGATAATCACCTTGACCACTGACAATCAACTTAACCGTTGATAGTCACCCCAACTATTGATTGTCATTGTGGCACCAAAAACCAATAAGCTTATTTCACCTACCTACACTCAATCAAACCTAACTTTCTATATTCCTACCTTTTCATAGACTCCTTTCAAATTTTTTGAAGCATAATCCAACCCTCTAATACTAGTATTAATTATTTTATTATTAGTTTAATTTTTTTAGCATATTTATTAGTAATCACTCTTGTATTCCGTTTTAGTAACTTTTGATTCATTGATGTAAGTACCTTTCTTTTCTATTTATAAACTTAATTTTTTAAAAATGTGTGGATTAACAACCCCTAAGAAATATCTCACTTTTGGGATCTAGCTATCACTAGGCAATCCACCTAACTATTTGTATAAAAACAAGTTTGTTTTAGTGCTTTCTTATCTATAGGTCATCCTCCCAAGCCAAAAAGGATCTCTTCAAAATCCTTTGATTTTAATGTGTGCACTATCAATCAAGTTTTTCAACCATACCCATAGTTTATTTTATTCCTCTTTTCCATAATAAGCAAAAAAATTATTGAAACATTCTATCAAATCTAATGGGACCCTTGTGTCTTTACTTGGGTTCTTGATTGCTTTCATTTTCTCTATTATTTATTCATTAATGAAATCAAAATTTTCTTTTTAGATTAAAATTAAGTGCATACATCAAATCATTGAAAGTTTAGTTCACATAGCTTAACTTAAAGGAAAATTAATCTATTGTAGTTTCACTTTTAGTTTTACACACCTAAACCAAATCAATTTCATCAACTAAGCATCAAACATACTTGAGACAAGGCCTGACTAGGATTTCATCACTTCGCAGTAACCTTACCCTTTTTTGATGATCTTACTTGGATGTCATTACCAAAGAGAATACCAATTTAGCTCTCTGGTTGAGTATAATCTTTAGATATTAATATATTTTGTCTCAACACCTGACACCCTTATTGCTAAGGTGTGTGAAGTGATGGGGTAAGCCCCAATAGTAGGCCATGATAATAATATAGATTATTTTTTAGCACCTGAACACAACTTGAAACCAATCTTAGACTTCCTCTATAGTATTCACTCTAAAAACTAACTTTTGTCACACAACTTCTTAAAGCATAAGCTGAATGTGAGATTAATTAAAATTCTAAGGCTTAACCTCTCTTTTAGATTGTTATTGGATCTCTTTGATCATTTTATTATCTTATATTTGTTTGAGTAGTGAGGTTGTTTATTTTTTATAGCTCTCTTATCTTGTATGGTTCTCACTCACCAACAACGAAGAGACCTTACAGAGTAAAACCCATCACCAAGTCAACCTACCTCTTCTACCTCTTTATCCATAGACTATGTTTATGAACCAATAGATAATATTCACCCCTTAAGAATTTATACCTTCCCTCAGGAGGTCCATCAAGGAGATGTGGGTTTTAATGCTTTCTTAGACAACAATTATGTATCCTTGTATCATTACCTTATAACCACATCTTACCATATTTTAGCTCTAGCCGCATCCATATATCCACCTTATGGCATGCCCCCCATCTCATGGATAGTACCTCCATTACCATGGTTACTACACAACCATTAACTACCTAAGATTCCTCATCAACCAAGAACCCCTTTAATACTAACATTTAAAACCAACCAACCCAAACTACTACTACTCCTATACCTTCTACTCCTAACAACCACTCTTCCACTCTGGGAGTACCCACCTCTAGCACTAGTAGCCTTCCTATAGCTATCTTTAACCAATCAACAACCACTCTAATTTAAATCTTGTGGTGTCCATACCATCTACCTTACCACCAACTAGTATGAGGGTTCCCACCCTTCCATATATCACCAACCCAACTACCACTCCTATCTAACAAGCACCCCTTAGACCAACCTTTGGCTACATCCCTAATCTACAAGGTCATATACCCACTACCTAGCTCCCTACCTCTACCTACACTTATGTGTCTTCCACACAACCATTGACATCCACTTACTCATATGTGGAAGCCTCACAACCTTATACTCACTACCCATATGTCTCTCAACCACCACAATAATATGTATCTTATAACCCATTAGGTACACAATCCCAAGTTGACTTAATGAAAATGCTTATGGACAAGATGACCACCTTAGATTCATCCATCTCAGGTGCTCACAACATCTTATCATATTACCAAATTTGTAATGATCCCATCAATCCATCCATCCATACCAATTAAGACATATCCTCCCTAATGGGAACTTCCCAAGTTTTTTAAGTTTCAAAGTAAGGAAGATCCCCAACAACATCTTAGGGAATTCAAGCATGCTTGTTATCTCATCCTTTATGATGATACCCTTCTCCTCTACACCTTCCCCATGTCTCTAGTTGATCTGACCCTGGATTGGTATAGTTATTTTCCCAAACATTCCATCTTCTCCTTCACCCAACTAGCCCAAACCTTCCTAGATCACTTTTCAATTAATATCTCCAAGAAAGTGTCCATCATTGATCTCTTTTCTATCTGATAGTTTTATGATGAATCTATTGTCAATTTTTTGGCTTAATGGAGGAGCTTTATCAACCATCTATCCTTCTCCTTGACTCAACCTAAACTCATAGTTAGGCATGTGCCAAACATATCTCCTCTACACTATGTGTCTAAATCTTTTAAACCTTTGATGAATATTTCACCATGGCACATAATTTGGAGAATCAATCCACTTATGAAGGAAAGATTAAGCTCAAAAATAAGAACTCAACCTATAAAACTAGTGAGACTTCTTCCTCTAAGTCAATCCACCATCCCAATACACAAACCAAGAACAAGGGAACCATGAATGTAGTCTTACTTAAATCCACTCTTCTACCTTCTATTGGTCAATCAAATTCCTCTAGTTTCTCAAAGTAAAACCAAAGCAATCAAAATCAGAAAAACTAGAAGCAATTCACTCCATTTAGAGAATCTTATGCTTCCATCTTAGAGAAGTATTTGAAAGCCAATATCATTAAAATTATTCCTATCAATCCACCCTAATAAATTTTCACCTCTCATTTTTCACCTAAATGTTATAATGACAATGATTTATGTGCCTTTCATTGAGTGATAGGACATGATTTTAGTAGGTACAGCTTCAAGAGCCTTTATAATACCTCATTGACAAGGGGGAGCTTACATTATACAACCCCAATGTACCATCAAACCAAGCCCTTGATATATTTAGGAAACTCTTCTTGAACCATGATCCTACCAAGAATTAGAGAAACAATGTTGAATGCTCTCATGACACCCATATGGTTAACATGGTCCTTGATGTAATCCTTACCAAACCTCCTAGTATCCAATCTTCCTTACCTCCACATCCTCCATCTATTGAGGTAGTGGAGTCACCTTCCCTTCTTTTTAACACTCAAACTAAGGAAATACCATCCCTCATCCCTTCACTTATTGAGGTAGTGGAGCTACTCGATACCCTTTTAACTGATATATTAGAATAACTAACCATCATCACCTAACCTTCACCTTTAATTACTAAGCAAACTATTTTTCATTTAGAGATCATTATTTAGGATAAAAACCTTATGTATACTTCTCCTATATAGGAACCATCTATTTCAACCCCACATCCTTTAATTAAGGAAGCAGAGGAGGTTACCGTCCCTGTGTCTTCACCTAGAGGCCTATCTTTTAGGTCCACCATTTAGGGAATCAAACAAACTTATAAACTTTTCTCTAGGTTAGTGAAAAAATTAGAGTTTATCTCTAACCTTGACATAGATCAAGCCACCTTCTTTTAGAAATTAGGTCTTCCCTATATTACCCAACTAAAACCTCCAACCCTTTCTCAGTCTGACCAACCTGATACTTTTATTAACCAACCCCTTACCATATCTTCCCAAACTACCAAACCCTCTAGTCAACTAACTAAGACCTCCACCAAACTGACCAAACCCTAACCACTTAAGTCAACCAAGACCCAAGTATCCAAGCCCTCTCCCATCATCCCAACTAGGTCTACCAAGAATCTCGGTATCTTTCTTACACCAAGCCTTAGTCACCCATCTATCAAATTGGGCCTAACCCCTCCAAACCCACCAACCAAATACTAGACCAAAGAAATTAAAGAGGCAAAGGCACACAAAGGCTAAAAGGACTAAAATTTTCCTCACTTAACCTTACCCTCCATTTTAGGGCCTCATCCCTCTACCTTGAATAAGAATTCAATTACTTATACTAAAACCTCACTACTTTTGGTTACACCTTTGTAGTTGCTCTTTAATGTACCTCTTTCCATCATACGAATAATACCTAATCTATCTACCTTGTGATCTCCTACCTCTAGCTTATCCACCTCCTTGCCTAAATTGAAGCCATCAACCAAACATACCACCTTACCCAAACCACCTACTACCAAACATGTCTCCAAGCAACCTTCTACCCCAACCACCAAAATCAAAATAACTACACCTTTACCACCTTCATCTGTGTCTTAATCGACCATCCTCCATAGGCTATTACATACTTCTTGTTTATCCTTACCTCCCATCAAACCCTTTGACCCTATAGCTTCAAATCTTGCCTAGTATAATGATCACCAAGACTATGCTTATCATAGCACACCAAGCCATGACATAGAGAATTGTAAGGCTCTTTGGACCATTATCCACTAGCTTTATGATGATGATGATCTATTAATAGATTAACCTCATATGGATATTATACCAATCCAACCATCAACCATACATGCCCAAAACCTACTTACTCTTCCAATCTCACCTAAGAGTTAAAATGAGTCTGGCCAGTTTACTACCTCAACCTCTCTCTCTATCCATACTATCATTGTGATCACAAAAGCACAATAAAAAGATAAGGGGAATCTAAGGTGTCCATTCCTTATAAATACCCCTCTTCAAACTCTCAACCATCTCCATATTTAACCAAAACCAAGGTGTTTATCTTAGGTGATTCCAAATCTAACCCTTTAAAATCCATTAGGAGATTTATCTTCAAATAACTTCATTAGACCCTAGTGTAGATGAGATTATATGAGTTAATATCTACTTCTCCCCTCCATCATTGAGTGTTAATAGAATCTTTGCAATCCATTAAGGTCCAGTCTAAAGACCCCCAACCTTTATCCACCTTTGTCAGTACCCTTTAAATTTTCAACCTTCTTGCCTTCAAGGATTCATAAATACCTTCTATCTACCCCAAAATCCTAGATCTTCCTATCTTCATCACTACCTAAATCAACCAAAACAACATCAAATGAGTCATGATTGATAGGGGAGCTAGCATAAACATCATTTCCTCTCATGCCTACAACTCAACTTGCCAGATAATGTTATGTCTAAATCCTCAACCATCCTTCATTCCTTTGATAATACTATGGCCACTACCTTGGGAACTGTCATCCTCCATATCTATATAGGATGCCACATACTCCCTAAAATATTCTATGTTGTAAAAGGTAAATTCAAATACATCTTATTGGGATGACCTTGGATTCATTCCATGTGTTGTGTTCCCTCTACCCTCCATTATTGTATTAAATTTGAGCATGAAGGCCAAGTTATCACCATCCAAGCTGACCCAAGTCCTTTCTCAACATGAAACATGACCTAGCACCCTAATTATGTCATCATACCCCCATCCAACACACCCTAAATATCTAAAACTCAACCTTCAACCACCAAATTGGATATCATACTTCCTTCCACTGATGAGGCTTTAACTAGTTACTCTATACCTTCACACCAAATCCCTACCACAAACCCTTTGCAATCCACATTCCATCATCTTTCACTAGGGGAATATCACCTTTTAGCACTTGATGCTTTCCCTATTCCTTAAACATATGGACAACTTACCAACCAACTAGGATATGACCCCAATATCAAAATTATCATTCCCTTTGGACCTCCAAAACATCAAACCCACTTTATCTATGGGGGGTTCAACAAATCCCTTGATGCTTTTACCATCTTTCTTCCACCTCAACCATTTGCCATCAATTTTATTTACCTTGATAAACTAATTTTTATAAGACATACTTCTATTGGTGTGCTTGGAAAGGTTTCAGTCTTAGATGATATGAGCATGGCCCACACAAATTGGTCACCATAAACACCAAAAAGCCACATGAGAAGCATATAATTAAATTCATCTTGCCTTATAAGAAGAAAGCCAAATAACCCACTACTTCTATTATTGAGGAGGATATCCCTTCCTCACTGAACTCACCTTTGCTTTCATATGAGGATGATGAACTCATCCCACCTAACTATTTTTTTGTCAATATGATCAACCTTAGACCCCTAGCTTATCAAAATGAAGGGGAAATCATAACCATCCCTTTTATCCATCTTGAAATGATAGGAGAAACTTTCATACCATTAACACTATCCATTGTCAAGATCATGATTTTATCCTCACCTACCTTGGTGACCCATATTCTTCAATCCAAAACTTCCTTCCTCTTGAGACCTCAACCATGTTTAATGAATTCACCATAGATATCAAATTGGGTATTCTGGATTATCCCTACATAGTCAAAGTTAGTCGATCATTAAATTCTAATGAAATTCAAGACTTCCCCACTTTATTCAAAGACCACAACATATCCTTTATTTAGTCTTATAGTGCTATGCCTAGGATCGACCCCACCATTTCTACCTGTAACATAATTACCCACTGTGATGCCAATCCTCTCAAACAAAAGATCTAACATATGCATCCCCACATAGCCCTTCTTATCAAGAAAGAGCTTCAACATATCCTATCTATCAACTTCATTAAACCCATTGATTACCCCAAATGGGTATCAAATATAATAAATATCACTAAATTCATAGGGGGAATATGCATTTTTGTGGACTTTTGTGACCTCAACCTTGCCTATCCTAAACAAAAATTTCCTCTACCTAGAATCGATTAGCTTGTTGATCTTACAACTGACCACGAGATGTTATCTCTCATGAATGGATTTTTGGGTAACAATCAAATCTTAATCACCCTTGAAGAACATCACAAAACCATCTTTACCACCCCTTAGGGAACCTTTGACTATAGAGTCATGCCTTTCAGCTTAAAGAATGTTGGTGCAACCTACTAGCATGCCATGACCTACATTTTTCATGACCTTATCCATAATATTTTAGATGACTATGTGGAAGATCTTATAAAAAAATAAAAACTCTAAAAAGATCACTTTTTCATTATTAAGATCATCTTTGAGTGACTTATCCACTATCATTTCCATCTTAACCCCAAGAAGTGGAATTTTGTAGTCTTGTCAGGAAAGCTTTGTATCTTCATTGACTCCCTTTATATAATCAAAATTGATCCCACCAAAATCAAAGCAATCCAATACATGCTTCCTCTCACCAACCTCAATCAAATTTTTAGCTTACAAGGTAAGCTTCAGTCTAATCATTGTTTTATCTCTTAGTTTTTGAATAAATTCTAACCATTCCACCACCTCCTAAAGAAGGATGTCTCTTTCAAGTGGAATAGCAATTACCAAAAGGACTTTGATTCAATAAAGGAGTACCTTTTGTCACCACCTATACTTATGCCTCCTAAATATGACCAACCTTTCTACCTATATATCTATACTACCAATCATTTCCTAGGGGCAATATTGGCTCACCAAGATGAACACCATAGAAAGAAAGTCATGTACTATATTAGTCACATGTTGGTAGAGTATGAGAATTGATACACTAATATTGATAAACTCTATTTATATTTTGTCTTCATGACCACCAAGCTTCACCACTACCTTCTTAATCATACAACCTATGTCATAACCAATACTAACCCACTCAAGTACATGCATTCTAAGCCATACCAAAACTAACATATGGCCAAGTGACTCATGCTCTTAGAAAAGTTTGACCGTGAGTTCTTACAATAGAATTTAATTAAGGAGAAAGTCATTACTAACCAATTAGTTAAAATATTGTTAGAAGACAATCACCCTTCTCCCCTTGAGTTCCTTGATAAGTCCATCATGACCCTATCTCAAGTGGATTTAACCTACCAAGTTACCATTTTATTTAAAGGATCAAAATGTTAACATGGTGGGGGAGCTAATATCATACTTATCCCCTTGGATGGTGAACCTCTTCCTTTATCCTTCAAGCTTGATTTTAAATGTACCAACAACATGGTTGAGGATGAAGTCCTAGTAATAGGCCTTTAAACTTTTTTGGCCCTCAAAGTTAAAATAATCAATATCTTTGGTGACTCCTGACTTGTGGTCAATCAAATAAATGGATCTAACCAGTGTAAGAATGATGTTTTGAAATAGCACAAATAACTAGTTGATGAAAGCTTAACATCATTGAACACTATCATATTTTGTTAACCCCATGATCTACTAACAAGTTCACCAATACCATGGCTTCCCTTACCTCACAAATCTTGTCTACACCCTCTAATTATAATTTATTTGTATTTAACCATAGGCTTACCCAACCATCCTATATCAAACTAGATTATCCCACCATTTTCAACATAGAGGAGACCCAACCTTACCTTTAGTACCAACAAACCTTCAACAACCTAAACCTTGACATTATTCCCTCTAGCCATTCTAAGAATGTTCAAAGAGAATTTATTTAGAGTACCTCATTCTATACCATTATGGGAGAGATTATTTATTGATGAGGCTTTAATGACCTCCTCTTTCATTACCTTCATAGTCATGAAGCCTCTCACACTATCAAAGAAATTCATGATGGTGTCTATGGGGCTCAATTTAGTGGCCTAATTATAGCTAAGTGCATATTCTATCTTAAATATTACTAGCCTACCCTTAGCCAAGATTGTTATGATTATGTTAAAATGTGTGTGAAGTGTCAACAACATCCTAATTTCCATCATGCACCTAGCCATAGCCTTCATGTTTCCACTAATTTTTGGCCATTTTCATAATGGGGTGTAGACCTTATTATGGAAATTAATCCCCATTCCTCATAGTGACACCATTTGATTATCACCATAATAGAGTACTTTACCAAATGGGTAAAGGATATTCCTCTAGTATCAACTAAAGTAGAGAAGATTTTTAACTTTATCAACCATTAGATCATCTACCACTTCACTTTTCCTCATAAAATTATCATTGACAATGGTAAGTCCTTTAAAAATAAGCAAGCCTAAGGTCTATGTGATGCATTTACATCAACATTAAGTTAAGCTTATCCTTGCCTTATCTCCCTCAAGCTAATGGATAGGTAGAATCCTCTAATAAAACTCTTAATAACCTACTAATTAAAATGGTCAATGAATCTACTCAGGATTGGAATCTTCACATCCCCTTCACTTTGTGGGCATATTTTACCAACATTAGAACCTATGTAAGTGCTACCCTATTTTCTCTTATATTTGGGTCAGAGGCTATCTTTATTCTTAAAGTCTAAATCCCTTCTCTTTTCATATCTTTGAAAGAGTTTATTTTGAAGGATGATTATCATTAGCACCATTTATCCTAGCTTGAGCTAGTAGATGAGCATCACCTAGCCACCATCACCCATCTTCATGTCTACCAAGAGTGAATAAAACATGCCTATAAAAATCACCTTAAAGTATGAGAATTCAATATCAAAGACCTAATCTTAAAGGAAAATCAACATGTCACTAATACGGAGAAAATAAAGTGGGGAAAGCTTTATTTCAATTGGCTTTGACCTTATATCATAAACCATAAGTATGGATTAGGATCTTAAAATTTTTCTTCTCTCAAAGGCTGCCTAGAACCTAATACCCTCAATGCTTTGCACCTATGTCCATTCTTTTTTTAGGAAAGATCAAGTTCACCATTTTTTTAACTTAAGATCATCCCTTGTTATCTACCCATATTCATCTCCCTCTTTTAGGGATAATTGATTAACAATGAATCATGTGATTATCTATCATTGACATAGCCTAATATTGAATAATGGGTAACATGGATCTACCAATGACATTATTCTCGTGGTACTTTTTCCCTTTTTAACAAGGATGGATTCCCATGATCATTGTCACCTAAACCTCTTTACACCTAATCAACTTTCTTGTACCTTTAGTTTTGCCTTCATAAAGGTGAACCATTAAGTAAGCATAAACAAGTCTATGTCAAGAAAAAAATCAAATAAAAATAACAAAATTCTTATCATTGGAAATTATGGGTCATTCTTGACATTCACAAACTTCTCCCTTAGAGGACAACTATTGAAAACCTCTTTGAAATTTTGAAAATGTAAGGGGATTGCTCCCTCAAAGGATAGTTATAAAAAGGCATTAATCACAACACATAAACTGCAATGAATCATTTGAAATATAGTTGAGTAAGAATTTTTTACAAGCATATCAATTTCTTAGAACCTTCCCACATCGATCAAATTCCCATATACAATAATTAGTACAAGACCCATTATCACAATCAAAGAAAAAACAAAATAATATTGGAAGCCACAATCATCTTCCATAAGTAGATTTCTCTCATCGATGAATCTACATAGCTTGTCATAGTCTTATTCATACTAACTCTCTAGACACCTATAGAAGAGGCATGCTAGTCTCACAAGAAGCTTCCATTTTCACCCATCCCCCTAAATGCAAGGGACTTAGCTTACTTGAAATTATGTGGTTAAGACACATTTTTATCTAATTAACAAACACTAATGTAAAGAATTCTAAGGGCTTATGTTCATTAAGTTAATCTAACTTGAGTTTTTGTTTTAGTCCTTGTCAATAAAGAAGCATCATGCCCTCTTCTTACCCTATCATAAAAAGTTGACATTTTCATTATGGTGTCTACCTCTAGATTATATTCTCTATTCTCAAATAAAATGTTGTTAATTAAACTATCTCATACATTTTATCATAAACATTAATAACAAATAACCATAAGCATACCCATAACTTCTTGTATTACCATGCCATACATGATAATCACATATATAGGTAATAAAATCATAGTGAGCATGTCTAAACATAATGAAATCCAAAATAATCATTAAAAACATTAGCATGTCATAAGCATAACCATAACCATAACCAACATCATAAAGCAATAAAATACATTAACATTTGAATAATTAACCATTTTTTCACCACATGTCTAAAGCCTACTAATGAAATATATACAAATTAAGATTTAACATGTCATAAACATAGCCATAAATCCAAACCATCTCATGCTCATTGGTCCATCTCGACCTAACTAGCATGCTTTTTATGACACTTTATACTTGGTCTCTTGATTGCAATGACAATACTACCATGTTAACCACCTTTTGAATTTATGACACCTCATATTTATCTAACTTGGTTGTGTCTTTTGGGAGAAATTCCTACCTCATATCCCTATGACACTTGACCTATTTATGTTTTTCATGCGAGCAATTCCTACCTTGGATACCCACCAAAAACACTAAACTTGTCTAAGAGACTAATAAGTGTACTCAACTGCCACACCTAAAATATAGTCATGCCATACACTAGTCACTTATCCCTTAGAACTACCCTTTTATTGTTTTTAACTATGATAGTTTATATATGCATGATCTTGATTATGACACCTATTATCACACTTCATGTACCTATATGTGCCCTCATGTCTAACATATCATCTACCTTCATCCTCAACCTCACATACCTTGTCAAACCCACACCTTATTTGGTTTTTACCTCATCACCTCCTAGTTTGAGGGGGAATACTTCCTTGCATACTCAGGTTAATTAGTAGACCTTAAACCTAGCAATCATTTTTTATTTTGTAGCTTATTCACTCAACTTGCATAGAAAAAGGGGTAAAATGTAGACATTAGAAATACACACATCATAATTCCAAATGTCAAGGTAACCCTTAACCACCTTAGGACCCTCTCAAAACCAATCTAACCCTCTAAAATCCAACTAAGCTCACCCGTAGTTAGTCTAACTTAACTGGATTAACCTTGCCTCATATCCCTTTTTAACCCTTGACCATTAATGGTTAGGGTAACCATTGACAGTCACCCTGATCGTCAACTGTCAAGGTCCACTTCCCTAATCAAAAGCATGAAAACTATCCACTTTGTTTTTCTAATTATAACTTATCTAAATCTTATTGTGAGTCTTTACATGGATAATTTATAATTAAATAGCCTAGTTGAACCTCCACTTCTACCTCTTACTTATGCCTATAAGAAGAGAGGAGTTGAGAGTTTAAAAGCATCTACAATTATCATTAGGATCTTGTGTATTTAGGATTTTATTTATTATAATTCAATCATCATCTAAAATCACCATCAACAACCCAATAATCTAGAAATCATATCAGAGAGTTTATTTTCACACTCTCCACTAAGACTTCAGGTATCGTTACTATTGTGTAAACTAATTACCTAGTGATTACCAGATTTATGAGTCTGATCAAACATTAATTATAAACCTAATGTACATACGCTTTACAAGAGTGTTAGTATTATATATGTATTACTGATTTAGAAACTAACTTGCTTTTCTAGTTGTAGTATAATGAATTTATTCTAAATTTACCAGATAGATATATTATGAAACTATTGTGATAAAATTACTAAACTATTCCATAATCATGTACCATACATGCATCACACCTATATAATTATATTTAACAATAAAATCAGCTTACACAACACACTAAAATTAAAGAGGGTCAGGATCTTCATAGAAGCTCATTCCTAGGGGGGCTTCCTCATTCAGAACTAAGATCTAATCCCTCTTTGAGGGAATTCATGAACTTACTACAAATTCAACTTTATCATTACTCAATTTTGAATATAAATTCTATAGCTAAAAAAATCCTACTATTACCTTCTCAAAATTATCTAACTCCTAGTCTGATCTAGGTTTGGTGTTTAAATATAGAAGGCAATTTATTGACTCATAACCAAAAACATGAAACTAAGAAAAAATACAAATACTTAGAAACTACCCCAATCAACCTTCAAGTGGTTAGCAATGGAGGTTACTTGTTTTAGGTTTGACTAGCTTAAAAACAAGGCATACTATTTTGTTGTATTATTTCCTTCTGTCTTTTCTCATTATCCTTGTATTTTCCATCTTTGGTATCACATCTAATATCTCCTTACATGTAGGGAATCCATACAATAACTATAATTATTCCCAATCATCCATTTGGTTCCCTAAGATAGCTAGATGTGTCTAAAATATCTCCTCAATAATGACTCTATTTTACATAGGGGATATAAGCACTTTGTAGTAGTTATAGGTAACCTATAGGTGAAACCTTCAATTACTAAAAACAATCTATAATGGCTATAGGCAACTTGAATGTGAAACCTATAGTTTTTGTGGTTATTTTATAGTGGCTACATGTAACTTGTAGGTGAAACCTACAATTACTATGGGCACTTTGTAGTGGTTGCAAGCAACCTGTAGGTGAAGCCTATAGTTACTGCAAGAAGTTTGTAGTGGTTATGGACAACCTATAGGTGAGGCCTACAATTGCTATGGGTAACTTGAAATAGCTATGGTTTAGCAAGATATTACAACCTTTCATGACCCTTTAAATGTTTGTTAGATAAAGTCACACCAATATAATTCAATCAAAGAAAATCATCAATAATTAATAACATAAAACACACACACACACACACATCAATAAACATACAAAATCATAACTTCATTTATTCATTTGTATTAGTGATGAATAGTTATAGGATTTACATGGAAAAAGACATAGACTAAGAAAGGATGAGGCTATAAAAGTATGAAATTAGTGGCCTCATCACTCACCCTAATTAGCCTCTTTCTCAACCTTGAGAAATCCTTAGTTTCATTCTAAAACCACAAAATTTTCTAAATTCTATGGGTTTAGGACAGCCTGGCCCTTCTAAGATGTAAATTTTTTAGCATTCTCAATGTGTTTCCATCTTTTCTTCTCTACCTTTTTGTCAGCTAGACCATTTTCTTCCTAGTCAAGAATTGGGAACCAGAATATAGGGTGTTGAAACATCAATCCCAACCATTGTATTCTCCACTTCCTAATAAGTTTAATATAAAAGTATACTCTATGGATGGCCTCCTTCAGATTTTGAGGGGATTATGGTTCCTTTCTTTTCAAGGCATTTGAGAGCTATGCCCATCTGTGAGAGAAGGCAACAAAAATTTACCTTCCATCTCCTTCCATGAGACTCAAATAGTGTTTCTAAACTTCCACTTTCTTTCTGACAACCCATTCTTATGGATCATTTTTGCTCATAAATGAGATCCATTCTTCTACTACAACATCTGAATCTTTGGATTTATCCCTGATCATCAGGGTGGCTTATTTCTCCTTTTCTTGATATTTTTCCATTTTTTTCTTATTCTAATTTCATTCAAAATAAATGAATGAAATGCATTTAATAGGACATCCCCAAAATAGATGTTGGTATTCCATTTTGTATCACTGGGAAAAACATATTAGTGAATGTAGAATTTACTTAGCTGGGCTTGAAGCTTAGGATCAACATGTTTATACTCATTAAATAAGGATCATGGGTCATAGAACATATAAGATTGATCATTATAAATCCTATCATACTTAAATTTAAACCAATTTTCTTCCAAGTATACAACATACACCCTAGAAGGTGGTCTTCACTCCATCAATAGTTCAATAATTTCATGCAATTGTCAATCTTTTCCTTCAGATATCTAACCCTAATTTCATAAAATTACATTTTTTTCTTATAATTCATCATGTTGTTATTTTGATTAAACATATCCCTTGAATATTTGAACTAATTATTTGTTTTAGGCTTCATTATTATTGAATTTTTCCTTCAAAACAATCAAAAGATCATCAATCTCTACTTGAGTGGTGGCTAAAAAATCCACATCAATAACTTGTTTTGTAGTAGGTGTTGGTGTAGTGGGAAATAGAGGAGGAAATATGTAATAGAAGGGTACTAAAGCTAGATCATAATCTATTGTAGGGGATTTTGTGGCTAATGTGAATGAGGATGCTATAGGTTTCTTTAGGAATTTAGCTATAGGTTCTTCCACTATCTTCTCTTTATCCCAAGAGGGTTCTACAAACTCTATTACTCTTATAAGTGTTTCAATGCCTCATTTTCCTTTCAATTATATTATCTCATTTATGAGTATATGTATTTCCTCCATATATTTTTCAAGTGTTTGGAACCCTTGATCATGAGAAAAGTTTTCTTGTTCTCTTACTTTTTATATAACCTCTTCTTCAACCAATTCTTCTTCTCCTACACACTGCTCTATCTCTCTCAATTCCTCCTCTATGTATCCAATGTTTTTGAGGATATCAATGTCTTACTTAGTGAATATAGATGGGATAGGTGACTATTATTATTCTTATACTTTATTATATCCTTCATCATTAGACCATTCTTCTATTTCAAATCCACCAGGGGTTTTATTGAGCCTAGGCTCTTTCCTTGGTTCTTCATCATCATTGATAGCTATGGTTAAGGAGGCTATAGTGGTATTTTATTTCTTCATCCTTTTACATCTCCTAAGAGGAGGTCTCATTTTTGACACCATGAGTTTCTTCCCTTTGTTTTTCATTTTCCTTTCAAGAGTGGTGATGGATGGAGTTTGTTTTTATTGTGCATTAGTTGACAAGGGAACTTATTCTTATCTAGCAAGAGACAGTGTAGAGGAATCAATCTGAGGTGAGAAAGTAATGGGATAAGGGAAATACTATTGTGGGCTTTCCTCCTCTATGTTAGAAGGGAATAAGACCAGTCTTCTCCTCTTCTTTCTCGTAGCATTCTTAAATGGACCTTCAGTGGCTATGGGCTGACCAACAGTACTAGTGACCTCAAAATCTTCTTAAATAGTTTTTTGGGGCTACCCCTCAAGGGATTCCCTCTCATTAATGCTCTCTTCTTATTGGGGTGCTATATTATCTAAGGCCAAAAATTGCTTGAAAGTGAGGTCAGGTCTGACTAAAGCTACTCCTTATTTAATTATGAGCCATATTAGGTAGTGGTGAGATATGACTATTTCAATGCCCTTATGATATTCTTTAGAAATTCTTTTCAAAATATTCCATAATAAATTTGGAACATTAATGACTCTATTATGCCTTCAATGATTTAAAAAATTAAATTAGAGAATGTAAATGAGGGAACACCTTCCCTCACAGGGCATGTACCTGATAATATATGATGTTATCTCTCTCCATTATGTATGTAAGCTAAGTATTTCCACATCTTCCTTCTTTAATATTAGTCTTTCATTTGCCTAGAAAAACTATTTCCTAGCTTCTCAGCCATTGGGTCTATCCTACCAAATTTCCCCCATGCTTGGTAGCCTAGTTACTTAGCTTATCAAGTTATCAATAATGGAAATTTAATTTCACATATATTGGCTTGGTTTTCATCAAAATAACCTATAAATACCCTGAGAAGAAGCTATAAAAAATATTGCAATTGTTCAAAATAGGTGGTCCAACCAGCTCTGTGGAAGGCATTGTAACTAACATGGTGTATCTATAAGTTCCTGTAGTCTATGGGCTCTTTCTGCATGATTGAACCTCCTATTTTAACTTATCTATCAATCCCTTCAACTAATATTCAATTTCCTACTCTTTGAACCTATGGAAATATACCTAAAACAAATCAGGGGTTTGTTATATAATGGCAAATGTGGGGTTTGTAGGTTGCAGGTTTGGTTCATGAATGGTGAATGTGAATTAATGGTTATAAAATTTGGCTCATTAATGGTGTATGTGAGGTTTTAGGTTACAAATTATGATTTCTTAAGGGTTCCCATGGTGTGTGAAGTTTTAACTCATAGCAATCTCCCCCCACTTGAGCTGTCACATGTCCTCAAATGATGTGGAATGAGTAAGAAGTACAGGATAAGATAGGTCATCATGAGGAATAAAAATATGGATTTAGAAGTGATGTGATATAATTTTTAATGAATGACTAAAGTCATAATTTAATATGTAGTATTAATAACATATGTGTTATATTAGAATAATGAAGATAGTTTCAATGATGAAAGATATGACATACCTTTTAATAATGGTGTTCTTGATGTGATGCTTGGGGAGTTGAACATGTGTTGGCATGTAAATATTTAAATGTGAATGATTAAATGATGAAATGATTGGTATGGTAGTTTTAATTGGAGTGAAGTGGACCCTTTTTGAAGTGATTGGGAGATCATTTGTGGTTATGCATTGATGATGCCTGTAGCTCATATGCATGTGATGTAGGACATTCTACATGAAATAAGGGTCTAAAACTTATATGATAAATGATTGCTTATATACCATAAGGTGATAATTGAAAATATGAGTGATCCAAGTGATGGTCTAGAATATCTTGAACAGGTAGCTGAGGGCATTACTGCCTAGTAACCTTCATCTACATGAACTAGCTAATAAGTATCTAGATGTTGCTTATACACTAGAGGTTTTGTGACTAGTGGGATTGGCTATAGTAATTATTAGGGTCTTCAAACATGGAACCTATGTGCCAAATAAATTTAAGATCTCATTGGTCAACATAGTGAAATGATCTTTATAAAATGACCAATAATTGAAAATGAATCATGGGTGTTGATGTAGGCATAAATTTTGGTCTACAATACTTCCAATTAGAAATGGAAGTTATATTGTTTATTATGCATTTGTAGCTTGGTATTTAGGGGTATTTTTAGGTGTGATAAAAAATAAGCCACCACATTATCCTGACTAGGCTTATCTACAATGGTGATATCAATTTTTTGTATTAAGAACAATCATATTATCACTCTTGTTAGAACAAATAGTTTGTTCATAAGGTACTAAATGGATGCATGGTATATATGAAAAAAGACTTGATACCCTATTATGTAGTGATGAAACTTGATAGCATAAACTACTGCCAAGAACTCTTTTTCACTAACCATGTAATTTAATTATGTTTCTTGTAGGTTTTCACTTATAAAATAGATGGCATAATTGAGTGCTTCCTATTTTTGGATAAACATAGCTCTAAGGGTAGTATTTGAAGCATCTAAGTAAATATGTAAGGGAAGCTTCCAATCAATACCACATAGAATAGGGGTTGTGGTCAATAATTCCTTCAATTGTTTAAAGGTTGTATCACAAGTAGGAGTCTAGAGAAATTCAACATCTTTAGTTAGAAGGGTGAATAATGGTGCTACTATCTTACTAAATTTTTTGATGAATCTCTTGTAGTAACCAACATGTCCTAAAAAAATACTAGCATCTTTCTATTTTTGAGGAATAGGTAGGTTTTTGATGATGCTAATTTTTGCAGGGTCAACATTGATTCCTTTAGAAAATACATGGTGGCCCAAGATAATAACTTATATCACAAGCATGTAACATTTCTTATGCCTGAGAGATAGATTATACTCCTAACAAAATTGCAACACTTTTTCTAAGTTTTTGAGGCACTCATCAAATATCTCTCCATAGATAGTGAAGTCATCCATATAGATTTCTACACAATCATTGGCCATATCTGTAAAGATACTTAAAACAACCCTCTATAATGTTGTAAAGTGTTACATAGCCCAAAGGGTAATATAACATAATAATAAGTACCCCAAGGACAAGTAAAGGTGGTATTTTCCTGGTCCTTAGGAGCAATTATAATCTGGTTGTAACCATTGAAGCCATCTAGAAAGGCAAAATATTTCTTCCCTGCTAGTGTGTCCAACAATTGGTCAATGAAGGGTAGAGGAAAGTGATCCTTTTTTATTAGTGTGTTGAGTTCCATATAATCACTGCATACATTCCATTATCCATTTTTATTTGGTATAATTACTAAAAGTGACACCCATTCACTATCCAAGATGGGATATATAAATCTAGTAGTCAAATTTTTTTGTAATTCCCTTTTGACTATTTCTTGAAGATCTAGATTCATGATACATTATGGTTGTCTAATTAGTTATCACTCTTATTTGATGTAAATATGATGTGTGCATTTTTCTAGGCTAACTCTGTATATCCTCATAATCCCATGAAAAAGCATGTTGGTTTGCATGCAACATGCTGACTAGGTGCTTTTCCTTATTTAACTCCAAAGTGCTATTAATAAGTAATGTTTTTCTTGGAAAGATTTAAATTTTCTATGAGAGTGCTTTTATTATTTCCATATTGCTAATGGATCTATTTTGTCTACAACTATGAGGCAGTAGCTAGTGGAATATTTCTTATATAGATTCATCATAATTATCCAATTCCTAAAAGCTAAAAAATGGGCACTTAACACATTGCAAGTGGTTGAGATATGTAGAAGGACTTTGGTAATTATGCTAAAGGACATTGGAGAGAATGTTATCATCCTCCTAATCAGACATTGTGTATACATGGTCTATGTTAAATATAATAATCAAGGAAGGTTGCTTTGCCTCATCTTATTTAGCCCATAATGAATGCTTAGGTGTAAAAACTAGTGGTGTTGAAGGATAAAGGACCAAATTATTAGTGTCATTTCCATTGGAGATCATCATGTTACCCAATCTACAGTTGATGAAGGCATCATCTATGGTAAGCCAAGGTCATGCTAACATAAGGGGGTATGAACCCAAATTAGACTTAGGATATAACATAATGAAACATGTAGGATAGTCCCAAAAATCTAAAGTAATGACAAGATCTTCAATGTTTCTATCTGGTTTGACTATAGACCTATCAACCATTTATAGTATTGTAGATGTGGGATGAATATTATTCAGATATAGTTTATGTATAGTTTTGGTTGTCATTATATTTATTATAGCCCCCAGGTCTATCAATGTGTTGGATAATTATTGGTCATGGATCTGGACTATTACTACCAGGCATCCTTGATCTAAATATTTCCTTTGTAGGGTGTTCCCCAACATGATGTTTTATAGCTATCCAATCACATGCATAGTATTAGGATCTTTTTTCTTCCTTCCTAATTTTCATAGACAAATGTCTCTAAAAACATTGGAATATATGGGTACAACTTTAATGGCCTAGAATAGAGGGATTTTGACACAAAGGTTCATAATTTATCATATGAAATCAAACTCAAGTTCAATTGTATGGAATTGAAGGCTGAGACATTCTAGAAATGGGGGGGGGATTATGTCATCAACAACTTTATTTACTAGTTCAAAGAGTTCTTGAGGTGATGAAAGTGGGTTAGCATGTTATTCTAGGGTTTCATAATTTGAATCCTTTATTATGGGTAGTGTTGGGGATGGTATAACTTTTCTTGAATGAGGTAAAATTCATTGATGTTCACCATGTATGTTAAGTATTGAACATGCTTAGTACTAAATGTGGGTTTTACCAGCTTATTTGCAAGATTATATATATGTTGGGAAAATAGTGGTTAGGCTTGGGTAAAACTTGTGTATTAGGTATAAGAGTAGGAGGTTATTGTTGCTATTATTGAGGAAATCCTCCTGGATGGCTTCCCCATGGCTGGTTAAATCTTTAGGGTTGTTTCCACTAGTTTGTGAAGGGTGGGCCTTGGGCTGGTTGCCAAACTTACATCCAATATGGGGATACATTTTGTGAAGGCTACCAAGAGGTGGTGGGGTAGCTTGCTTGAGATGGTTACCAGCTAGAATTAGGGGGTGGAATGTGTAGAGAGGATTACAAATCAAGTTAGTCAAGCATTATTACATGAAACATGCATAAATAACTAACTAACCAAGCCTATCTATTTATATGGGAATTACAAAGGATACAAAGAAATAAATGAAAGAAATCACCATATTACCTTTCCAAATGGATTCACCATACCTATGTGGCTCAAAAACATGTTCTCCCTTGATCAAGCATCCTTGTCTTTGTCAACAATGGTGGTAAGCTCCTCCAATGCCTAAAGAATGCTCCATAAAACCTAGGCTCTTGATGTGGAATCACTAAACTAGCCTATCAATAAAGCTTTATGGAAAAAAATTAGCATTATAAATTTACAATGTTCAAGCTTTGGATATATTTGAGCATAATAACCTTGCACCAAAATAGCTTATAAATGATGTCCATGACCTCTTTATTTATATATTTTTGAGATTGGTCAGGATCAACCTCAACCATCCATCTTGAGATGAAGATTTGTGGTTGAAGATAATCCTAATATTTAGAATTAAATCCATAATTATCCTCATCATGATCTTGGAAGAAGGGGCATTGAGGAGGCATGAGAGGCATTAACTAGGTATGGGTGACCCATAATTCTGATATTTTATTCATTAATGTCCTGATGGATGACACCCCATATTATGTCACTAGGTGATGTAGATAATAAGAATCAATTTTCAAAAATAAATATTCAACAAATATCATGGAAAATCCACTTAAGCTCTTGATTTAGTTTAACTAGCCTTAAATAATTTTAATCAACATTTGTGTAATTATTTAAAAATTGGCCCTCAACTAATCAAAATGGTTAGAAAGTCATATTATTGGGTCATAATTTGACTCAAGAAGAATTAGAAGATGAAATTAGATGCATTGGAATTGTATTCCCATTATGGATGTTTCCAAAAAAACTAACAAAGTTACATGATTTGTACCAATGAATTAGAAGAAAAGCGTGATCTAGAGCACTAAATGGCAAAATAGTCATTTTGACTCAAAATGATATGATCAAAGTTAACTGGCCCATAAAATACATTGCCCTATTTAGGGATATTTTGACCTAAAATGACATTTGTAAATGACAAGTTTGAACCAATTAGGACATTTTATGGACTTTGACCTAAAATGTACATTTGAGTGCAATTTGAGTAAGATTGATAATTTCAACACAGATGGTGATAGGAATTGGATGTCTACATTTTACCCCTATTTGAGAAGGCATAGTGAGACATTCAGGTGAATCAACATCTTTTCAAAGAAAATATTTGTCAAGAAGAAATTAGAACAGACCCATGATGCCCCCTCAAGAGGGCATACTAAGATGAAAGAGAAGGATGAACTCTTGAAAAGAGAGAGAAGTGAGAGATTAATCCAAGGAATAAATCACATTCATATGAGTTAATGCTTGCACATGTGATTACCATCAATGATAAAAATATAATTAGAGGTATAATAGGCCATAAAGATAGGGGGAATGGGAAAGATAAAATACATAAATGTAAGGGACACACTTTAAACGTACCCAATTTGAGAGTCCAAGATGTGTACTTATGGCATTGATCAATCCTAAGATAAGTTGCACACTAAATATTTCCATCATGGGCTTTAATTTGAAGAGCTTGGAATTAGAGGAAAAGAGAGAATGTTCTATTTCAATAAGGGAAGCACCACTAGAATATACTCTATAAATAGAATATAATAATAAGTACCCTAGTAGAGCAGATGTGATCATGATAAAATAATTGTGCCCTAGTAGGGAAAATCTTGATCAGTGATAAAGAATAAAGAATGATTTTTCCCTTGTAGAGATAATTTGATTCAGACATTATTTAGATGTTGTGCCCTAACATGGGCAATTAGCAAGAAAAATAACTCAAGGATAAAACCAAAAAGATAGGTTAAAGCGAGCGGGCATAAGCATATATGCGATGGTGTAATGGCTTAGAAAGCCATATAAAACCAAGCATATGAGAATGCACAAAGATATGAGAGAGATGCAAATAAAAATGGAGATAGTTGAGTTGACCTCAATAGAAATTGAGCGCTACCTACATATTTCCATGGACTCATGTTCTAACATGAACTTTAGGCTAATGTAGTTCACCCAAGTTTGAGAGAGAATGGAATGAGGAATGATGAAAAATGGATAATAATTGATTAGAATCACAATGTATGCAAAGAGATGCATGTCTAATCATAGACAAATAAGCCTAAAATGCATGATACCTAGAATCCTAATTCCATATCATGAGCCTAGGTTTTATAGAGTGTTCTTGAAAATCATTCATCAGAGCTGATGTTGATGTTTAATATGTTGAGACCTAAACACAATGTGCTTAATATAGAAAAATAAATAAGGAATCATAAGTATGAATATAGACTAGACCTTTATATAATAAGCCAAGTGATACGAACCCAAAATTCATTCTTTTCTTTTGCATTGTTTGGTGTGAAAGTCATTGTGCAATTGGTTCCCCTAGAACATTCAAAAAATTGATAGTTTAGTAGACCCCACTTTGCCATACCTTGTCAATTTAGACTTAAGATGTTTTTTTTTTGTCATTAGCTTACTTGGTTTTTATTTGTGTCTAAAACTACTTGTTAACTTAATAAACTTAACCAAACTACATTGTCCTCAATTTTCTTGAGCAAGGGAGACATTATGTTGTCCAATTGGAAAAATCATCTTTTTTTTGTTCAATTTGTTATCAAAATCTTTGTATCATAACATCCAATTTAGTGTAGTCATGCTACCCAATTGAGTCTAGAACTTTTACCCAATTTATTTAAATCCTTCATTTATAATCCACATTTGAAATTGAACCTTTTTGATTTCTAAGGGTTGGTGCATCCAAGTGGGTTCGCCATTTTTGTACTAAGATTTTTTTAATTTGGGTTAAATTTTCTATTTGGATTGAAGGTCATTTATTAAGACTCAAAATCACATTATCATCTTGGTGGACTCAATTCATCTTACGTATCACTCATGCTTTAGGTCTTAGAACATATTTTATCCTACTAGAATTATGTGGTAACATTGTGCTACCCATTTAGTCCTAGCTTTATACTTAGTGATTCGCATATGTCTTTACATCTTGAGTTGCTTCATTAATTTTGTCTTCTTCATAATCTAGAGAGCTTTCCTCTAAATTTCTAGGGTCAACTTGTCAAAGTTGAAACTATATTTTGTAGTGTGGGTGTATCACAAAGATCTAGGCTTTGGTGTATTAATTTTCACCTTGGTTCTTTGAGTTACCTTACTCTTTTCTGATTTATATGATTTTAACTTTACCAAAGGTTGAGTAATTTCATGAACTAAATATTCTAAATTGTGCATGGTTTCAAACTACCCTCCCTTATAGTCTCATTGGTACCTTGGTTGTTTGTTTAAAAGGAGTTATGGCATAATTTGATTGGTTGTCGAACATTGGTCCAAAGTTAGTCAAACACATATAATAGATCTTTTTAGACATGACTCAAAGGTTCACTCATAGTGGGGCCTCTTATGGCCTTAGTTATGAGGATGAGAAATTTTATGATGGTCAAGATAACCCCATTGGTTTTGATGATATCTCCACAATAGTAGTATTTGAAGATGATTATAATGAATATAAATCCCAAGAAGATCAAGATGAATCCCTTCTTAGATTAATAGAATTAGGTGCTAGACTAACTTCTAAATTTCCTACAGAACAATTGCATACCTTAGTTAGATAAGGAGAACAATGATGGCAAGAGAAATCTTTTGTAAAAATAGACACACCTTCTTCTTCTAAAAAAGGAAAGGAAATACAAATAGAGTCAAAACCCACAAATCTATATCTCCTAGCTAAGATCAAGATAATAAGTCAATGGTATGTAGATCAAATTATCACAAACTTAACTAACTCCTTAATTGCCACTTAAATTCATAATAAGGCTTAGAAAGAACACAAAGATATGGTGGATAGTACGTAACAAATATTGGATGAGAAAATTACCATAGTGGATCAAGGTAATCTAAATGAATAGTTAAAGTCACAAGAGACCTTACAAGATGTTTTATTTGATACAAAACATACATTATTCAATCATCAAGAACCTTTTGTTACTTTACAAGCTCATAAACCCAAACATTTAGCTCAAATTAAGGAAATCCCTCAAATAAACCAAAGATTGGTAAATAAACATAGACAATAAAATACAAAATAGCTAAATTTAGGGAATGTTTTACAATCCAAGAATTAATGGCCTATGTTCTCAACTCAAGCAACAAATCTGAACCAAATCATGGATCAAAAGGTATACACTCCCTATAGATCCATACAAAATTAGGGGCACATTCCACCCCAGTACCAAAAAAATTAGTGGAACATTCCACCCCAACAACAATAGAACTAGGGGCAAATTCCACCCCAACAATAACAAAATCAGGGGCACATTCCACCCCAAAAACAATAACATTAGGGGCACATTCCACCCTAACAACAAAAAAACTAAGGGCATATTCTACCCAAACAACAACAGAACTAGGGGCACATTCCACCCCAACAACAACAACAAAACCAGGGGCACATTCCACCCCAATAATAACAAAATCAAGGGCACATTCCACCCCAACAACAATAAAACTAGGGGTACATTCCACCCCAAAAACAATAAAGCTAGGGGAACAGTCCACCTCAATAGCATATTATCCAATCCACAAATGCACCAAACATGCAAGAATGAAATTCTATGAAGGAGATTGTGCAAAGATTGGAGATGAACAATAGTGTCAAAAAATATAAATTCAATGAGATATGCCCATATCCATTTGACTTATCTATTCTCCAAAACCCCTTTCTACCTCAATTTGAGTCACCAAAATTTGACAAATACAAAGGTAAGGGAGATCCATGTGAACACATACAAGAATTCTTCATCTTGTGTCAATAGGTTACTTATAGTAGTGAGTACTTATTATGACTGTTTCAACAAAGTTTAGCAAGATAAGCTCTTGATTGGATACTTAAACTACCCAAGGGATTAGTTGTCCATTGGAATGAATTATAGAAAAAGTTTGTTAACCATTTCTCATACAACATAGAACATGAATTGATCATTGTTGACTTATGCAAATCTAAACAGCGTGATGGTGAAAGTTTTGTTGCATATCTACAAAGGTGGAGAGCATTGGTATGCCACTTTAAACACAATTTACTAGACAAATAGTGGGATAATATCTCTTCACAAAATTTGCAACTTGATGTTGTGCATAATCTATTATTAGCTTATGTTAACTCATTTTAAGAAATTATTGATAAAGGAGTGCAAATTGATAAGGATCTTATTACTAGGGGCCTTGTTAAGATCTTTGCATAAGGACAGGCATCTAATTAGACTAAATCACCATCTCCTCAAATGGTTACATAAGATAAGTCTAAGGGCTTTCACAAAAATAGGAACATGGTTGGAAATGGGGTGATAGAAATAAGACATGTATAAATGGTATAGACTATGCCTCCTCCAAAAGTACAATTAACTCCCTCAAATCCACTACCTACTTTATGAAGACAACTTCTATGAAGGATGTTTCATAACAACTTTAGAGTCTTTAAAAATTTAGCAGAATTGATTGAAGTATTATTAAAAAATAGCATTGTAGATAACTTAATTATATAGCCAATATCAAGGCCATTTCCTCAAGAATAGCCAAAACTAGACTAGTACAAAGAGAACAAATGGTGTAACTTTCATCATGTTACTAGTCAAAGTGTATATCATTATGTTCAATTGTAACATATTATTGAGGACTTTATTAAAAATGGTGAGTTGGAAATTAAGTTGGCCCCTAATTAAGACATAAATTAGGATATGGGAATCTATAAAGACCCCTTTCCTCGACATGATCCACCACCACTAAAAAATAGTCAAAATGGTCACAATCAAGGATAGATGTAGAATCAAAACCAACAACAAGGTTAGAATCATAATGAGCATAATCAAGATCATTATCCTCACACTAATAATGTGGCTTATAACAATGTGCCTTATGACTACAATAACACTATGTAATGTATTTCTATAACTGACATTACCACTATTACTATGATGCCACGTGGCCAACCTCATCTTCCTCGCAACATGAGACCCATCATTATAGGGTCATCACCCTCTCCCCCTAGTAATACCATGTCAAGTTCACATCATCATGTTGTTATTCCATTTTCATGGGTTACTAATCTTGAATAATAGTACCATTCTTATAGAGGCTCCTCACTAACCCAAAATTATAACAATACTGTTAATCACCCATGAATCACCATCTAAAGCCCTTTGCCTCATCCTTCTAATTATAAATACTCCTTACCACCTCTAGGTTGTGCAATCACAACTATATGCCTATAAGTTACCATCTAAGGCCCTTCTCCCACTTATTTCCATAAACCCAATGAGAACATTGTGCCAATGGTTCCAAAGTTGAATACTATTACAACAAAGGCTAAACTGGTTCAATCCATAAATCAAAGGCTTTATAGTCTAACGGACCTGTAGACACCGAAATCCTGTCGACTCCCCTGGTCATCCCCCATTTTCTTCTTCTTCGCCTATTTAACCCTTGCCGATCACTTTTTCCACTAGCCTCGACCCTGACAGCATGTAAAAATGAGCACAGAGCTAAAGCTAGACTCTATCCCCATTGTGCATCTACCGACGATAGTCGTTACCCGGCTGACATCGCCGACGTCGGTCACTTATCGGCCAACGTCAGCAATTCTGCCGACGTCAGTCACCTTACCGTTACCCATTTTCAGTTATCATTCGATTTCCCGATCAGTTATTGAACCGTCTCTCAAACCGTTCCTCGCCTTCATCAGTAAAACCATTTGAATCAATCAATCAATGGACCCCCCCCCCCAAACTCTGACATTCACAAAAATCTAGAAATCAATCAGCTCTGGCAATCAACCAACTCCAGCATTCAAACAATCTGCATTCGCTTCGATCAACTTACGGCAACGCTTCAATAGCTTCAATCATGGATTTTATCATGTCTTCTGGTAGGTAAGTATTTACTCTATTTGTTTTATTTCTTTTTGGTTATTATTTGTTTGTTATTTCTTTCATCTCAGATCTTCAGACCGTAGACCTGAGCCCTGAGTCCCTTCCTTACATCTCTGCCCACTATCCCAGTCTATAACTCCGTCCAGACTCGACCAAAACCCCCAGACCCTGTCCAAACTCGACATTACCTTGATCAGACCCTATCCTGACCCCATCCAGACCCTATCCTGACCTTGACCAGAACCTATCCCAACTCTGTCAAACCTTCTGCAATTCATCCAGACTCTATCCAAAACTTGTCCCGACTGACGCCGGTCACCACCCCTACCGATGCCGGTATCTTAACCGACGTCGGCACCTGTTCGACCGACACCGGCAACACAGAGACCGACATCGGCGACTGCACAGAACATTTTACTTCATTATCAGGTACACATTTTATTTTTTGTCCTTTATTTCTATCATTTTATCCTTCATTATATCTACTTCAGTCCAATATTCTACTTTTTTTTATCAGTGGGTTGATATCCTTCTAGGAAGTCTTCGTACTTCTGGGATCGGGCGTTCGCCTGACAGCCCACCATATCTTTGACTAACATTTTTTCATGTTTCAGTCTCTTTTCTTCTCAGGTGTCATTCCTCCATAGCCAAAGAGGAGAATCTTCCAATGTCTGATTTCGGTGCGCACGACTTTATCAGGTATCTTCTAGCCTTGACCATTTTTTTTAGTTTCTTATTTCTTCTTTGAATGTAGAAAGCAATTTAGCATAGAAACATTCTGGCACGCCTGGTGGGACCCTAAGGCCTTCCTTGGGTTCTTTCTTTCTTTCATTCATATAGGTGCATTAGGTTCCTTCCTTTTTGCCTCCTTTCGTCTCTTCTTAAACGACATCATAAGTAGGACTAAAAAGAACATTTCTTTCTTTCTTGCACTTCTAGACTAGCTAAAACTCATATTCTTCGACTCTTTCTCCATTCATCTTCATACGAACAAAACATTTTGACTTTGGCATTAAAACACTTTGCATTCATTTCTGTTTGCCTGCATCTCTTAGACCACACATAGTAATTAAACCGCATATTGAATTAATCTAGATCACTTGATGTTACACGACCAAACCACTTGCACAAAACAAACATTTTAACTTACCTAAGACAAGGCCCGACTGGGATTTCATCCCCCAGTGGATACCTTACCCGTCCCTGTGATCTTACTTGGATTTCATCACCAAGGGGAAAGCCCACTCCGTTCTCTGGCAGAGTCTAATCTCTAGGCGAAGTATATCTTGGCTAAGCGAAACCAGCTAACCACTGGAATCGTAAAGTGAGGGGAGATTGCTCCTTAGCACCAAGCCACGTACCAAACCTAATACAGACTTCTTGAGCACCATAACAAAACCCGAAACCATCCATAGACTACTTCTTCTAGGACCTGACTCAAAAACCAACCTTCCTCTACACACATTCTGAGGCATAAGCCACTATAATCCTAATAATATACTTCTAGAGTTTTAGGATCTGCTTGTGTCTTCATCTTTTTCATTCTTATCTGCTTGTTTGAGCTTGTGAGGATGTTCCTTTCTTGCCTTGAATGGTTTTGACACGCAGTCAAACCAAGGGCTCTTCTTGACCATGCTAGGCATCATCCTCTTTCGCCTACCCTGTCTATAATCAACCCTATAATGGAGTTCAATGCGGAGACCGAAAGAAATCCTACCAGACCATCTTCAACCCAAATGCCTATTATCCCAGAAGGGGACCAAGATTTTGCAAGATTCTTGGACCTCAATACCGCAGCCCTCCAAAACTATCTCGCAAGAAACCCAATGCGAGACCTCTCGGGTGACATGGCGACGACATCGACACCATTCGCCACCCAACCTTTTACGACCCAGCCTTTCACCTCAACCGTTAACTTGACCATGGCCTATACGCAAAGTTTGGCCTCCTCATCTATTTTTAGACCAACCTCCATCGGGGTTTCGTTACCCCCTCAACCACCTTCAATTCAACCAAGTTCTACATCATATCAGAACTTGATTGCCTCGACCCCACACACTCTCGCACCTATATATGCAAGAGTGCCTACCTCCTCTTTTGCCCATGCCACCACATAACCACCTTTGGTGATATCTGGTCAGCCTATGCCTTCTACCTTTGTAACTCAACCACCTTTGGCCTCCACTTCTATCCCTGCGACTAGTCATCCATATGTTGCACCCTTACTGGTACAACTGACTACGTCGTACGCCTCTTCTAGCCTCTTTCAAGCGCCTTACAACTTAGGGGGTGCTCCATCCACCAATTTGTCAGCAGACGTCATCAAGATGCTGATGGATAAAATGTCCAGTCTCAAAGCTTCTATCTCCAGTTCAAGTAATGTCTCTTCATATGACCAGATTTACAACGAGCCCATCCATCCTTCTGTCCCTATCCGACCATACCCCAACCATTGGGAGCTTCCTAAATTCACTCGCTTCCAAAGTAAGGAAGACCCGCAACAACATCTACGGGCATTCAAACATGCCTATTACCTTATCGCCCACGACGATGCGTTACTTCTACGCACATTTCCTATGTCTCTTTCTGGCCCTGCCCTTGACTGGTATAGCTCCCTTGCCAGACATTCTATCTTTTCATTCATTCAACTCGCCCAACTATTTGTTGACCATTTCTCAATCAATATCACAAAACAAGTTTTGATCACAGACCTTTACTCTATTAGGTAATTTGACGATGAATCAATAGTCGATTTTGTCACCCGTTGGAGAGGCTTGATTAACCAGCTCTCCTTCTCCTTGCCTCAACCCGAGCTCATTGAGCTCTTTTCCCGAGCATGTGCCAGTCACATCTCGTCCACCTTGCGGGTTCAAACATTCCACACTTTTGACGAGGCCTTCACCATGGCCCGAAAGCTTGAACTCGGCGCTATTGAAGAAGATAAGGTCAAATTGTGTAACACTAACACAAGAACCAATGACCATTCTTCTTCTATACCTTCTTATGCCCACTCTCAATCCAAGGGGTTAGCAAACACTGTCATCTTTAGACCATCATCTTCAACAATAACCAACCGACCAGCATCTTCAACATTAGACTACATCAATAAACATTTTCAACGTCAATCCATACAGCGTCAATTCACTCCAATTGGGGAGTCATATGCCTCTATCTTGGATAAACTCGTCAAGCAGGGGGTCCTCAATCTCCCTTCAATCTGACCACATCAATTCGACCCCTCAACACCTATCCCTGCATGGTATAGGGAAAACCACTTTTGCAACTATCACCGTGTCAAAGGCCATGACACGGATCACTGTCAAACTTTCAAAAACATCATCCAGGACATGCTAGACAAGGGGGATCTCATCTTGGATAACCCAAATGCACTGCCCAACCAAAACCTTGATATCTTCAAGCAACCCTTTCCTAATCACCCACCTACTCAAGACAACGTCCAAACCATGATCAATGACCCTCAAGACCATGATATACACACGGTCGACACTATCTTTTCTCTTATCCCTGACCAACCTCTTTCACAGGTGGAAGGCCCTTCTTCCCCTATACCTCCTCCACATGGCGAATAACTTTCTTCTCCTACTTGTCCTCCATCGACTTCTCCCATATTGGAGGATGCTTTGACCACATCAACACCAGTTGCCTCGCCTTCATCCTTATTATCATCCATAGATGATCATACTTTTTTGACTCCTCAACCACATGCAAAAGCCATGACTACTCCAGAGCTCTTTCCACTTAAAGAGCCCACATTTTTAATCCCTTCTCCATTGAGAGAAGAACCGTCCTCATTTAAGTCCAAACCCGTGCAGGCGTCCATCATGCCCAAAGTGATTAAACCTCTTGGTGTTCGCCCCACATCTAATCTCGCCTCACACAATGGTGGCCCTCAACTCAAACCAAAGAAGGCTACTAAACCACACCGGAGGCCTACTTCCCCACCTTCGTCATTACCTTCAATTTTAGGCCCACATCCATCTACTTTACTTGGAGTGTTTCCCACTCCCATACTTCACAGAGGCACATCGCCTCCATTACTCATTCAACCCGTTAGACTTATATCTCCTCCAAACCATCAACCTATGCATCTTACACCTCCTAAACCAAAGTCATCAACCCTCACTGCAACAAAACATCTAGACCTATTAGTAGGTTCTTATGCCCTTCTGTTACAGCAATTGTTGCAGTCCTCTCGTATCTATCTCCCGCCACTTAGACCATATCAATCTCTCAGACCAAAACCACCCTGGTTTGACGACACTCACATTTGTGCGTATCATTACATGCCTGAGCATGACACCGAACATTGTTGTGCCCTCAAGGTTGCTATTCACCAATGTCTTGGGAATGACACCCTTCTTCTCAACCACATCATCAATAAACCTTCAACACCACCCCACTCATCAACTCTCGGATCAAGACCATCTTGGTTCGACAACTCTAAATTCTGTCATTATCATCACACTCCGAGACATGACACTGAGCATTGTTGCACTCTTAAAGCTATCATTCGTCAACAACAGAGAAAGGATACCCTTCTCATCAAGGATCCTCTTGACCACCCCTCTGACAAATCATCAACACCAACCCATGTTTCTCAAACCTCGTCACCTAAATCAAGATTTCCATGCCAGACTAGGGTCCCTTCGCCGCCTTTAACCCCCTTATTCGACATCAACACTGTCAATCTAACCACTAAACCTCAATCGACCTTAACCAATCCGTCAAACATTCTCCCTAGCCACTGGGGGAATTCAACCTTAATCCACGCCTCAACCAACCTTCCAACCCAGTCTCGACCACATATCAATCACTCTTTCAACTTAGCCTCAACCAGACTAGCAACCAAACATTTAACCCGACCTCAACCAAACATTCGACCCAACCAAAGACCAAATACCAACCAATTAACCCTCAACCAACCATTAACCAACTATCAAATGACCAAATCTCAACCAAACATTCAAACAACCTTTTTATTAAAACATTCAACCAGTCTCGATCAATCAACAACCATATCAACCAACTTCACATCCACTCATCAATCAACCCCTGACCAATCTAGAAAGAGGCAAATGGGGTAAGTTTGATCCTAATTGACTCAGACCTTATCATGCACAAGCATACACTAGGGACTTATCAGACCCTGAGCCCTTTTATGCGTTGCATCTGCGACCGTTCTACTGCTAGTCAAGTACTCGTCCACTTGACACTTAACTTGAGCTCATCCCTTGAGCAATCCCCATCCTCTTAGTCATAATTCCTTTCAACCCCATTCCTCTTAACAATTCCTATAACCCTTTTATGCTGTATGGATGCTTTGTCCTAATAAAAGGGAGCCCTTGACCTTCTATAATCTTGTCCATGACTCACATTTCTATAAAAACAAATCAAGATGTCACAATATCCATGGTCACTATATCAATATCAAAATCAAAAGGTAGACTACTCCCTCAAAGGATAGCTATACTATCATTGTTGTAATTAATAGACTGCTCCCTCGAAGGACAGCTACTCAAAAGCCCTTATATTAAACAAAAATCTAGACCACTCCCTCGAAGGATGGCTATGACTAATCTGGCAATAAACATTACTATTTTAGAAGCTTCCTGCCTTGATCAGCTTCACAACTGACCACCAAGCAAATGATATCTCTATGCAGGCTTCCCGCATTGATGAGTCTGCGCCAAAAAAAAAAAGAATGAGTCATGGACTTGACTTATAGTTGTCTCAGGGTCTCCTATAAAAAGGGGCAAAGTTATCTCTACTCTTACAACGGGTTACCCTCTTTCCTCCTCCTATCACCTGCTCAAGGGACTTCGAGCTCACTTTAATGTCAAAGTGATTCGATTACCGCTCTAACATAACTATGGTCAATGATGTCACGCATGAATGGGGCTCTTGGTTCTCATAACCCCTATCTATGCTATCTTTTTGGTCCTTGTCAATGAAGAGCAATATGCTTTTCACTTCTTCTGCACTTTGGTCACATTCACCTTCATCACTTGTCCATCGACTCAGCTCAACTCTCTTTTCAGACCACCCCCATAGCCTATTCACCCTAGTTTCTATAGACACCAATACACATGGAAACTATTGACCCACCGCAATTTATGTTCAGCATAAACCACTACTTGCTGAAGCATAAATAAACCTCAATTCATTTTTAGCATACATCCATCGCGAATATGAAATATTACTAGGGATGAAAGACCTCTCAACCAATGTTGCAGAATACACCATTTGGAAAAGGCTGCAACATTTCTTCTCCTCATCATTTCATCATAACCAAGACCAATCTATTGACCATTTTGACCACCTGTCTACTACTCAGACCCTTTGTCTGAACTAAATTGGTCTGAGGCCCTATGACCAGGGCTATGTAGGCAGCACTCAGTTGACATGGGGTCTTCTGGGGTTAGCTCGGCCACATCCTTTTGTCCATTCCTCCCCTCGACCACCAACCATTGGAGATCATACCTCTCTCCTCTGACCTCGACCACTTCCAAGACATTGTTGCCTTGGTTGTTTTTGCATGTATGCTACCTCATGACTGGTTAGCTAAATTGTGCGCAGACCTTTTTGGACCCTCACAAGTATAGGATCGCAAGCCGGTTGATCCACACTACTTGTGACTTTTTCGTGTTTCTAGGAGCACTTCCTGAGCCTGGGATACCTAGCACGCGATGACCCATTGGAGCTTCAGCTTCGATTGAATAACCTGATCAGTAGACGACTAAATGCTGGGGCCTGATTATTTCAATTTTGGCATTCCTCGACCCTTGACCTATGACACTTTGACCTAACCATCTCGTGTAGTGGTATGCGCGCAATCACACCTTTTGCAGCATTCACCCTCACCCCTTTTTCATCCACTCTTTGTCAAATCAGCACCCGATTCCCGGTTCCCTTCCCTCGACTCCTGCTTTGAGGGGGAATACCTCATCCATAATTAGGGCAATCTGCTTCTTGTTTTTGTCTTGCAGTTCATTCGAATAACCAACAAGACAAAATCAACCTTATCCCTCACCTGGGGTAATCACTCTTGTTTTTGTCTTACAGTTCGTTCAGAACAACCAACAAGATAAAAAGGGGCAAATGTAGACACCGAAATCATGTCGACTCCCCTGGTCATCCCCCATTTTCTTCTTCTTCACCTATTTAACCCTTGTCGATCACTTTTTCCACTAGCCTTAACCCTGGCAACATGTAAAAATGAGCACAAAGCTAAAGATAGACTCTATCCCCATTGTGCATCTACCGACGACGGTCATTACCCAGCCGACATCACCGACGTCAATCACTTATCGGCCGATGTCAGCAATTCTGCCGATGTCAGTCACCTTACCGTTACCCATTTTTAGTTATCATTTAGTTTCCTGATCGGTTATCAAACCGTCTCTCGAATCGTCTCTCAAACTGTTCCTCACCTTCATCAGCAAAACCATTCAAATCAATCAATCAATGGACCCCCCCCCCCCCCCCCCCCCCCCCCGAACTCTGACATTCACAAAACTCTGGCAATCAATCAGCTCTAGCGATCAACCAACTCCAGCATTCAACCAATCTACATTCGCTTCGATCAACTTATGGCAACGCTTCAACAACTTCAATCATGGCTTTTATCATGTCTTCTGGCAGGTAAGTATTTACTCTGTTTGTTTTATTTCTTTCTAGTTATTATTTGTTTGTTATTTCTATCATCTCAGATCTTCAGACCATAGACCTGAGCCCTGAGTCCCTTCCTTACATCTCTGCCCACTATCCCAGTCTATAACTCCATCTAGACTCGACCAAAACCCCAAGACCCTGTCCAGACTCAACATTACCTTAATCAGACCCTGTCTAGACCCTGTCCCGACCTTGACCAGACCCTATCCCAACTCTGTCAGACCTTCTACAATCCATCCAGACTCTATCCAAAACTTGCCCTGACCGACGCCGGTCACCACCCCTACCGATGCCAGTATCTTAACCGATGTCGGCACCTGTCCGACCGACACTGGCAACATAGAGACCGACATCGGTGACTGCACAGAACATTTTACTTCATTATCAGGTATGCATTTTATTTTTTGTCCTTTATTTCTATCATTTTATCCTTCATTATATCTACTTCAGTCCAATATTTTGCTTTTTTTTATCAGTGGGTTGATATCCTTCAAGGAAGTCTTCGTACTTCCAAGATCAGGCGTTTGCCTGATAGCCCACCATATCTTTGACTAATGTTTTTCCATGTTTCAGTCTCTTTTCTTCTCAGGTGTCATTCCTCCACAGCCAAAGAGGAGAATCTTCCAACGTCTGATTTCGGTGTGCACGACTTTATCAGGTATCTTCTAGCCTTGACCATTTCTTTTAGTTTCTTATTTCTTCTTTGAATGTAGAAAGCAATTTAGCATAGAAACAGGACCAATTACATGAAACCCTTGTACAAATTTCCATATTAGAACTCTTGTTTACATTTGATGTCTATAAAACCATCCAAAACAAACTTTTACAAGAGTCTATTATGCCTAATGATATAAACCTTAATCAGTTCTAGAACCTAATTGGATATGTGTCTTCATTTTGGAAAATCACATTTGATCAAAAAGACATGTCCACCCTTGGCCCAAACCATAATAACCCATTATAAATTGAGATAATCATTACAGATCACAAGATCAAGTGGGTTCTTATAGATAATGGTTTAGGGCTAAACATCATATCTCTTAAATTTGTGTAATTATTAGGTTACATGGACAAAGACATTTAGTTAGAGACTATTACAATCAAGGCTTATGATAATGTTGAGGAGTCATCTAATATAATTTGGTTATCAGTCATGGTTGGGGCTATTTCTCATCACATGTTGTTCCATATTATGGATATTGAGCTTCCTTATAACATACTTCTTAGTCATCTTTGGATCCATGATGTACAAGTAGTTCCATCTACTCTTCACCAATGCCTTAAATTTACGTATGATGGGATTGAAGTTACTATTCCCATTGATTAGTAGCCATACTAGTATTAGAAACATCTCAAAGCAGAGTTTTAGAATTATAACTATTGCCTAGGTTCTAAATTCATTACAAAGAAAAATAAAGCCATCATCTCTCATCCATCTCCATCTAATTATATAGTCCCTGGTGATCTAGCCTCACTTCAATTGATCAATTTCCTACAGTGCTAGCCAAGCAGGTGATTATTAAAGACATAGGCATTTCCACATATCATCTAAATGATGTCATCCATATTGTAAAGTTATCAAAATCCCCTAAAACATTTGGTAAACCTAAAACTTCCTAGACTCCTAATAGACCTAGTCAGATTGGGTAACCAAAGAAGAAGAAACCAAAACCTCTTGTGGTTTTTGTACCTATAATTTCACTAAATAAAGATTGAGAGGCTTTTACTGAGGAAGATTGGTTATATTTTGAGGGCCTTGTAGATTATTTTTAGAATCCAAAGTATCCTATCCCTAATAGGGTAATGGAGCATCTTGAATATATATGGAAAGGCCTTAGACCCCAAGCAAGAGGAATTTTAGAGCCCTTATCAGTTGGAGTTGTTAATGGGAATTTTGGTCTCAGATTTAAACCATTAGAGGATGACCTCATAACATTTGGTAGTGATTCTTCTGAAGTGACTAGTACAAGACTCTTAAAAATGACATAATGTCCCATTATAGTCTTTTTGATCAGCTTTTTGATTCAAATTTGTTTGATTCAAAGGCCATATTGGCCATAACACCTCTTAGAGCTTCCTATCATAGTGGTGCTTCCCTTCCTGAAGCAAGACATTATATCTTTACTATTAATGCTTCTCATCCTGAAGCAAATCCTCATTGTAACCTATGCCTTTGCCATCTTGAACTCATAGATTAAGATCAACAAAATTTAGTAATATGCCTTGATGAGTTTCAAAATGGAGAATCAATTGTAGAATACATGAGCCTATGAGATGCATTCCCCATTGGGGATCATAAATAGGGTTTTTATTTTTTATGAATTCTTTTGCCTACTTTAGAGAGTAGGAAAACTTTATTGGTCATAATAAAGAATAAACATCAAGATCATCAGGTGAAAACCTCTTTGAGGCACTCATTGATCAGGGAAAAAGTAAAGAAAAAGACAAGCCTTTGAGTGAAAACCTATTTTAGGCACTCCCAATTGGGAAAGTTTTCTCATCCCTTAGGATGTAGAAAGTTCATCTAGCCTAAGTTCCATAGCTAGTACAAGAATCTCTTCAGAACAACATCAAATATTTGAGCATCTTTCTCTTAAGTTTATAGAGGTCTTTACCAATTGGCCTTTACTGGAGAAGTTAGATTCTGATTCTTCATATTATCCAAATCTTTGGGAGGAACAAAAATAAGATATAGCAGAAGAAGATGATCATGACCATATATTGCCTATAATTCTAGAAAATCACACTCCTTATGGAGAGCATAGCATAAGTGAATATGGGAACCCATGAGGATCCCAAAAATGTTTATCTTGGAGCTTTTCTTACTAAAGCAAAATGAGAACATATTATATCCATTCTTAAGGATTACATAGACATCTTTGCATGGGCATATTCTGACATACTAGGCCTGGATCTAGATTTAGTTGTGCATCATCTAGTTGTTCACCCTGATGTTAAACCAATCAAGAAAAAATTAAGAAATATGCATGCACGCATTACTCTTTTGGTAAAGGCTAATATGGAGAAGTTTCTAAGAGCTAATTTTATCAGACCATTAGACTACTCTGAATGGATTTCTAACATAGTGCTAGTAAGTAAAAAGACCCTAGGCATATGTGTTTGTACTGATTTTCATGATATCAAAAAAGGCATGCCCTAAAGATGATTTTTCTCTACCTAAAAATGACATGATTACCACCTCAACTATTTGGTACGAGATGTTATCCTTAATGGATGGATTTTTTGGTTACAATCAAATCAAGATAACCCCTAAAGATCAGCATAAAACTATGTTCACCACTCTATGGGGGACATTTTATTACCAAGTCATGCCATTTAGTTTGAAGAATGATGGAGCCACATATCAATGTGCAATGACTATCATCTTCTATGACATGATGCATGCCATTGTCAAGGACTATGATATACTATCAAAATCAAGAACAAGAGCTAGACGCCTTGACATTATAAAAAGAATATTTGAGAGGCTTCATGCATATAAAGTCTACTTGAATCTTAATAGATGTGCCTTTGGAGTCACATCAAGAAAATTGCTAGGTTTCATTATATCACAATGAGGGATCAAATTCAATCTTTCAAAGGTCACCATTATTATGGAAATTCCTCCACCCAACAATCTTAAATAGTTTCAAGGTATACAAGGCAAGATCCAGTCTACACACAAGTTCATTTCTCAATTGGAAAATAAGTGCCACCCATTTACCCATCTTTTAAAGAAAAGGGTGACATTTTAGTGGGATGAGGATTGTCAGATAGCATTTTCAAAGCTTAAAACATACTTGGCCAATCCACTAGTCTTATGCCCTCCAACACAAGGAAAGCCACTTCTTCTTTACATATCAGCCATGAAATATGCACTGGGAGCACTTTTGGCTCAGCATGATGATCATGGTAAGGAACACATGGTTTATTATTTAATCCATACATTGGTATCTTATGAACATAATTATATGCATATTTAAAAGGCATATGTTTAGCTATGGTGTTTGCCAATCAAAAATTATGACATTATATGATAAATAACAAAACTGTTGTTATCACCAAGGTAGATCCTCTCAAGTTCCTCTTATCTAAATCAGCTCTCTAAGGATGCATGGCTAAATGGATTATGCTCCTCAATGAGTTTGATATTGAATACCAAAATTATAAGGAAATAAAAGGGCAGATTCTTAAAGACCAACTTGCAGAAGCTCCTATTACAGCCACTCAACCTCTCAACTTTGACCTCCCAAATGATTCTATCATGATGATAGAACAAGCATCACAAGATCCTAAATAGTGGACACTCTATTTTGATGGATGCTTCACATCTTGAGGATCTAGAGCTAGCATATTGTTGATAACTCCACAAGGGTATTTGATCCCCAAAGCCTTCCATATACAATTTCAACGTATAAACAATATGGCTGAATATGAGGCATTGGTTGTAGGGCTCCATCTTGCCATACAGTGGGATATTCAAATCTTAAATGTCTATATATATTTAAAGATAATAATAAATTAGACAACTAATTAGTATCAAAAAAGAGATGATAAGCTTGTCCCTTACAAGCAAATTATTGATAATCTTAAAAGACATTTTAAATCTCTATAGTTTGAGCATGTTCCATGAGTCAATAATAGGTATGTCAATGCCATGCAGACAATTGGTTCCATGATTCAAATGAATTATAGTGCTAAAGAGTATCAATTCTTAATTGAAAATATTCTTTATCTATCACATATTTTATCAAATTTAGAGAGAATATGCACCATTGCTAATCCTAATCTCTCACCTGAGCTACCATAGTACCAAGATTTTTATAACTATTTCCATAGCCATTTCTTTCTTGCCAACCTTTCCAATAACCAATAGAAACTTCTACTTCATTACCTAACATGTTACATCCTCCTTGGAAACACACTTTATCAAAAAGGCTATGATGTAACTCTTCTTCGTTGTTTATCTTTGAGAGAATCTAAGCTGGCACTAAAGGAGGTTCATGAAGGAATGTGTGGGGCCCATACCAATGGTGTAGTCCTAGCAAAGAAACTTCTCATAATAGGCTATTATTGGCCTAAAATGGAGATATATGCTTTCAATTATGTAAGGAAGTGTGTTCCTTGTCATTAGCATGGTAACTTGATACATGCATTTTCCTTACCATTGTAGCCAATTAAAACACCATGGTCATTCTCAACATGGGGTCCTGATCTCATTGGGAAAATTAATCCAACATCTTTAGATGGCCATAAGCACATTTTGACTATGAATGAGTACTTTACCAAATATATTGAGGCCATTCCTCTCACTTATGTTAATGGGAAACAAATAGCCAAATTCATTCATTACCATATCATCTGTCGATATGGCATCCCAACCCATATTATATCCGATAACGGTAGATCCTTTGTAAACCAAGATGTGAAATATCTTTGTGAAAACTTCAAGATCAAGCACAAGAAATCCACTCCATATAACCCACAAGGTAATGGAAAAGTTTAGGCATCAAATAAGACCATTCTATCCATCTTAAAAAAGATTGTCAATGATGCTGGCCGTAATTGGCACTTTAAACTCTTTCCTGCCCTCTGGGCTGATAGAACTAATCATCACACCCCAACTAGAGATACTCTATACTCACTTTTTTTTGTCACTAAATTTATCATCCCAATTTATATTGAGATCCCATGATTAAGAATATCATTAGATCACATTGAAGATGATGAAGACTATATAGCCTCATGGTTGCAATAAATAAAACTTCTTTATGGTAAATGTTTAGCTACCCTAGAAAACTTGTAGGCCCATCAAAATAGATTATGGAGAAGCTACAAAAAACATATTCTCCCTTGAGAATTTGAGATTGGTGACTTAGTTTTGAAAGAGAACCAGAAGAACATGAATGCTGAGCCCAAAAAGAAAGGCAAGTTTTAGCCTAATTGGTCAGGACCATACATTGTCACAATAAACTATGAATCAAGAGCATGTTAATTAGCTAAAACTAATGATGAAGAAATTTTATAGCCCATGAACATCATACACCTTAAGAGGTTATATTCATGAATAGATTTGAACCATTCTCTATAAGACCCCTGACTTGGGGGCAACTTGTGATTGCATAATTTTATCTCACCCTTTTATCTTACCTTGAACGCATTTTATACTACCTTGGTCCACTTTTTGTGAATCTTGATGGTAAAATATTTTAAATATTGTCACTCTAAACACATTATTCATCCCATTCATGTAAGGACTAGTCCAATTGGGAGTAGCATTTGTAAATTATTAATTAAAGGATGTAGAATTTCTAAAAGATGGATTTTGTCCCATACCTTGATAAGGTGGTCATTGGACCCATTTCCTTCTTTGTGTAACATAGAAAACCTAGTCACTATCTCCTCCTAAAATGTGTAGCTCTAATATTTTTGATTTTTAAGCTGTGATGTGTGCAACTTTAGCCTAAACCTCATGACATCTACAATCAAACTTTTTCTTCTTAAAGTCTAGATAGTAAATGGTCAAAGATTGACCCAATGCTACTTTTTTTTCTCTTGAGTGAACGCTATCCAATTAGGTAGAAAAATTGATAATGATATCCTATTTCATGTCCTATAATATGTTATTAACCTTAGTTTTTGATAGGACATTTGTAGCTACCAATGGGAGCTTACTACCTCTGACTCTATTTATGGAAAATCTATAATAATTCTTTCTCAACTCTATCTAAGAATGGTAGGTGAGATATATCCCCTCCACTCATTTGGTCCAAGGCTTCTAGATAATCTTCTCTGACTCCTTCCAAGAAGATGAGTTATAAAGGTTCTTCTCTAAGTCCACTTTGCTTGAATTTTTGTACATTGAACATGAACCATTCAACATAGTCCTCTAAGGATTCATTCCCTTCTTGAGTCATCCTAAAGATGTCATTTATTTTATAACTTCTTCCTCTTCCATATTCCTAATACTTGGCCAAATAATTATTTTTTATGTCCTCCCAAGTGTAAACTGAATTACTACCCAGTCCCATAAACTAGTAGAGTGTTGAGTCTTTGAGAGTAGTTGGAAAATGTTTCATTTTTTATGTATCCTACTTGTAGTCATAGAATATATAGAGGATATAAAATTTGAATAAGAATGTGTCCAGATATTCTAATAATGTACCTCTAAAATTTTTTAATGCTAAGGGTGGAATGTTTTTTCATTTGTGTTACACTTATTGCATATGGAATAGGAAATTCAAAAGTAATTGTGTCTAAAGTCCCATTGTCATCCACAAAGTCTCCTTCTCTACTCATGATGGATCTTCTTGTGATATGGATACCAAAGGTATTCAGGATATCATCCTCAAATTCTATGTCAATCCCTTGGTCAACATGATAATAAACATTTTTCTACTAATCCTCAATATTTTAATTGGATGAAGGGTCTAAAGATTCTCTTGAGCTTATTTTGATTTGATTAAGAAAGCCTTGTTGAAATATTATAAATATGTTAATCTCCAGAGTGTCTGGTTCATGTAGTTCCTCTCCTTCATTTCTTCTTACCATCTTAGCCAATGCTTCTTCTACTTTTATTTCCTTTTTCAAAGCTAATAATGCTTCTTTTTCAAGTTGTCTCTTTTAGTTTTTAGTGTTTTCTTCTTCAAGAGCCTTCCAACTTATGATATATTCTTGAACATGATTCTTAGTTACTTCAGGTGTTTGTGGTTTTTTCCTAGAAGCATATTTTGGCTTGTTTGGTAGGAATATCCCTCAATAATCTCTTTTTCTTTGCATAAACATTATGCCACCCTTTAGTTGTCATGCCCCTTCCTACATAGATTTAGTTTTTTTCATTTTTGTATGTTTAAGGGGGTTATTTCATACTAATTTTTAAAAATAATGTAGAAATAAAGGATTGCATAAATAAAAACATTTAGGAATTCAAATTTTACTTAAATAAAGTAGTAAAAATTATCTACTTAAAGTGGGAAATTTTTTCTAGAAAGTAGGAATTGAAAGTAGGAAAATTATTCTAGAAAGTAGGAAATGAAAGCAAGAAAATTATTCTAGAAAGTAGGAAAATTAAAAATACACTTTGCCAAAAATAAATCACTTTTGCAATAAATAAATTCTAAAATCATGAATTAAGTAGCTTATGCATTGTTTACTTCTAGAAAATTAAACATCTGGCATAAGACAATGTAGTGCCCTCATTCGACTTAATTGGATGGAATTATATGTCTAGGAACATAGACATCTGGCATAAGAAACCACAGTGTCTCCACTTGACTTGCCCAGCTGGGTAGAATAGTGATTTAACCCAAAAAAAATTAATAATTGGTTTTAGAAACAATAATTGACACCCTCCCTGCCAATAATGCCAAAATGTTGTGCAAACTAATTACCTAGTCATTACTAGATTCATGAGTCTAATTAAACATTAATTATCAATCCAGGGTGCATACACTTTTCAAGAATGTTAGCACTATATATGCATTACTAATTCAAAAATCAACTTATTTCTCTAGTTTTAGTATAATGAATTTATGCTGAATTTACTAGACTAATATATTATGAAATTGGTGTGATAGAATTAGTGAACTATTACACACATATATACAATACATGCATCACACCTATATAATCAGACTTAACAATAAAATCAACTTACACAACACACTAAAATTAAAGAGGGTTAGGATATTCACAAACTCTCATTCTAAGGGCATCCTTCCTCATTCAGAACTGAGCTCCAAGCTCTCTTTGATAGAATTCACAAACTTATTACAAATTTAACTTTCTAACTACTCAATTCTTAATATAAATGTTATAGTTCAAAAAAAATTTCTATTAACTTCTCAAAATTATCTAACTCCTAGTCTGATCTAGGTTTTACCTTTAAATATAGAAGGTAGTTTATTGACTCATAACTAAAAACACCAAACTAGGAAAAAATACAAATACTTAAAAACTACCCTAGTCAACCTTCAAGTGGTTAGTAGTCAAAGTTACTTGTTTTAGGTTTGACTAGGTTAGAAACAAGGTATATTATTTTGTTGTTTAATTTCCTTTTATCTTTTCTCATTATCCTTGTCTTTTTCATCTTTGGCAGTACATCCAATGTTTCCTTGCATGTAATAAATCTATATAACAACTATGATTCTTCCCAATCATCCATTTAGTTCCCTAAGATAGTTGGATATGTCTATAATATCTCCTCAATAATGACTCTATTTTTCATAGTGCCTATAGGCAGTCTATAGTAGTTACAAGCAACCTATAAGTGAAACCTTCAGTTGTTGTGGGCACTCTATAGTGGCTTCAAGAAATATATAGGTGAAGCCTACAGTTGTTGTGGGTAGTCTATAGTGGCTACAAGTAGCCTATATGTGAAGCCTAAAATTATTATGAGCACTCTATTATGGCTATAGGCAACCAATAGGTGAAGCCTATAGTTTCTACAGGCACTCTGTAGTGGCTAGGGCCAACCTATAGGTGAGGTCTACAATTGCTATGGGCATCTTGAAATAGCTATGGATTAGCAAGATCCTACAACCTTTAATGAACCTTTAAAAAAAATTAGATAAATTCACACCAATAAAATTCAATCAAAGAAAATCATCAAAAATTCATAACATAACATCACACACACACACACACACACACACACACACACACACACACACACACACACACACACACACACACACACACACACACACATCAATGGACATACACAATCATAAATTCATTCATTCATATCTATTAGTGATGGATAGTTATGAGATTTACATGGAAAAAGACATAGACTAAGCATGGATGAGGTTATAAAAGTAAGCAATTGGTGGCCTCATCAGTTACTCTATCAAAATCAAACTATATTATACCCACATATCAACTACCTCAACCATCCACCCAATCAACTTCTAGTAAGATAAGTATTTGTTTCTAAGCATTCATTTACTTTATTTCCATTTTACAATCAACCCACACCTTATCCACCTCTCAAAATCCATCTTTTTGATCTTGTCAATTAGCAATTTATCAACCTAGATATTCACATAGTAATCATAAATGGTTGACTCAACCACTAATGGTATACTCAAATACCAATGGTCACCTTAACCACTGATGGTCACCTTAAATACTGATGGTCACCCCAACCACTGATGATCATTATGGCACCAAAAACTAGCAATCTCATTTCACCTACCTACACCCAATCAAACCTAACTTTCTATGTTCTTGTCTATTCATAGACCCCTTTTAGATTTTTTGAAGCATACTCCAACCCTCTATCACTAGTATTAATTAGTTTATTACTAATTTAATCACTTATAACATGTTTCTTAGCAATAACTCTTGTATTTATTCTTAGTACTTTTATACTCATTGATGCAAGTACCTTTCTTTTCTATTTATAAACTTAATTGTCTAAAAATGTGTGGATTGATAGACCCTAAGAAAGCTCTCACTTCTAGAATATAGCTATCACTAGGCAATCCACCTACTTATTTATCTAATAAATAAGATTATTTTAATGTTTTCTTATCTGTAGGTCATCCTCCCAAGCCAAATAGGATATCTTTTCAATATTTTGATTTTAATGCATGTATTATCAATCAAGTTTTTCAACCATACCTGTACTTAGTTTCTTTTATTCTTCCTTTCCATAATAAGCAAAAAAATTATTGAAACACATACCAATATCAAGGAGTTCAAAATGGCATGCTAATGACACAAATGTAGGGTATGTCCCTAGAGAAAGAGGAATAAATAGCCTCAAATCATGAATTTTTATCAAGGATGGAAGGAAAGGATGCAGTCTTTGCTAATAAAGTGTCACTGTATAGAGCTCCATAGGTTCAATTAGATTATTATACAAGATTTAATAAAATACTAACCAAAAGCCTTGAGGATTCTATAAGGCCCAAAGTAACCTTTGAAAAGACTCCAACACCACAACCTCCACCCATGGTTTATCCAAAATGAGGTGAGGTGACACAAAACAAGGTAAAATACCCTAAGGTCTCACTTCTAAAGTTGTATAATGTGTTTGAAAGTTGAATAAGGTATCAGTTAACATCTCCCTTTGGGATGTAATATCTATCCCTAAATAAAAGAATCTTCTCAAGGAGTCCCTATAGGAGAAGGAGGATCCCACACAAAAAAGGTTGGTCATAGAACCTATAAAGGAAAAGGGGAAAGAATATAGCATGGTCACATAACCCAAAATATCTTGTACTTTCATCAACACTAATGAAAGGGTTATTAAAATAAAACCTTATTTGTGTTACTTGATTTTAATTATGAATAAGAGGTTGTTGCATAATTCCATGATTGACTTGGGCACAAGCACTATAATGATGCCCAAATAGATAGATGAGACACTTCAATTAAAAAATGAACCCTTAAATAAAGAGGTGATAAAGCTAGATAGGAAGAAGGTTTAGACCCTATGGATCATTTAGGCCCTTCCCCTCACATTATATTCTTTTTTGAGCATCACTGTGCCAATAGAAATTGTAGTGATAGACATCCTACCCATTTTAGGCTATGTTTATAAAGAGATTTTACCATCAAGATTGGTGGTTATCTATCATTAGATTGGTCTCACTTGATCCTAAGGACCAAGTATAGATCAAAGATAAAGGTGTTGTCTAAATTTCTTCACTTGGAGTATATAATAGATTAGGTAATGGAAAACTTCAAAATAACACACACTGCCTTCTCAAAGATGGAGATGCAGTACATTAAAATGCTTGAAGGAAAAGGGGTAGCTGAAAATAGAAGCCTTAAAGAGGAGGCCATAATTATTGAATTCCTTAAAAGTGACCCATTTTCAAAATTTGATGCAACGGGCCTTAGAGGTCAAAGTGAAAATCTTAGGGATGAATTAAACTTCTAGATGATGCACTTTAATGGTACAAAATGCAAGACTGATGTTGGGGTAGGTATTTGACTGATATCCCCCTCAAGAAAAGTGACCCTCTAGGCCTTCCAATTTTAGTTTTCCTATATAAATAATGAGGATGAATATGAGGCCTTAGTCCATGGCCTTAGCCTCATCGATTAAATGGGCATCAAGTAGCTAAGGTTATTTGGTGATTCTAAATTAGTAGTAATATAGGTGAGAGGGGTAATAACCATAATAATGTATGCATGAGATCTTAATGACAACACATATGGGACCTAATTGAAGATTTTGAAGCCTTCAATATTTAAACCATCCCAAGAACTATGAATGTAGAGGCTAATAGGATGGTAACATTAGGCTCCTAATTTGACCTGGTAATGGAATTATTCACAAATTAGCAAGTGCTATAGGTAATCATTAGACCCAATATCATAAAAAAAGACTAGATCTATCAAGTATTTGAAAATGATGCTCAGATTATAATGCTAATATAGAAATAGTGTGAGTTCATGGAGCAATAATAGCCAAAGATTGAGGAAGCTTATGAAGATCAAATTATATAGTTGAAAACCAACAAGCTCCTGAAGGGTCTGATCACCCTAGAAAATCTCTTTGATTTTGATGATGCAAGGAAGGAAAAATGCAAGTTTGTTGTAGATAAAGGTGATTATTGTGAGCTTGATGTTTGTAGGGGAAGAAAATTAAGGGTTGGAAATGAGTTTCTGTAGAGAGACAAGGAGCGGCTAGTATCCATTTATGACAAATATGAAGGTGTCATCATATGGACCTATAATGACCAAAAGGATATAATTGAGAGGCCATTAAACAAACCATATATCTAACAGAAGGAGCCAAACTAGTCTAAAAAAACAAAAGTTGATGAACCCAAAGATTGAGTCCTTGATGGCCTAATAACTAAGGAATATAATTGAATCAAAGATCATATACCAAATCAAACATTTTAATTGGGTATCCAACCTATCCCTATAGGAAATAAGATCAAATAAATCCAATTGTGTGTGGATTTTCAAGATCTAAACAAGGTGTCCTTGAAATACCATTACCCTCTCCCCTCAATGGAAAAAATCCTCCAAAAGGTAGTGGGAGAGGAGATGCTTTTATTGTTGTATGGTTTCTTAAAATATAACCAAGTATGGGTGAAAGAAGATGATCAACACAAAACCACTTTCACCATGATGTGGGTATCCTTCACATATATGAAGATGCCTTTTAGCCTTTCTAATGCTAGGAAAACATTTCAATGAGCAATAGATGTATATTTCAAAGGGATAATTAATGAGATCACCCTCATCTACCTAGATGATCTCATTATATTTTACAATAATAAAGAATACTACTTTGACCACCTATAAAAAATATTCTAGAGGTACCAAGAGTTCAGAGTGTCCTTGAACCAAAAAAAGTGTGTCTTTAGAGTCCCTCAGGGTAAACTACTTGGATACATGGTATCCAAATATGGGATCACCTTTGACCATGAAAGGATAAATTCCATTAAATACCTATCTTTTTTAGTGAACAAGAAAGGGGTCCAATCTTTCCTTAGAAATATCAATTTCATCAATAAGTTCATATGATACTTTGCTAGATTGGTTAGGTCAATCAACCTAATGTTGAAGAAGGACCAAGTTTTTAAATGGACATTTGAAGGAAGAGTGCCATTCAAAGAAATCAAAAGTGAAATATCCATAGTACCCATACTTATTAACCTTTAATTTTCCAAGGACTTCATAATGTACATCTATGGGAGTGAGCATAGCCTCACGACTATGATAACTTAAAAGAAAGAGGATGGAAGAGAAGATCACCTCATCGTGTTCTACTCGAGAACATTACATGGGTATGAAACCAAATAAAAATTTGTAGAGAGATAAGCCTTTATCATCGTCAAAATCCTTAATAAATTTAGGCACCTAGTGGTAGGAAGAAAGATAATGGTGTATGTGGCACACTCTAGTGTTCATGAGTACATCATGAAAGGTGAGATTACAAAAAAGGGACATTAGATCACCAAGATCCTAGAATATGATGTATAAGTTAGGTTTATAAAGATAATTAGAGGAAGGGGAATCTATGAGTACTTAACTCATAGTGTAGAAGTCTAGGTGGTGAATCAAGACACATCTAAAGTGGTCCTAGTGAACCAATTTGAAGTGAATGGGTCTTGGGTGATAAACAAATTCCACTTCATGTAGACTGATAGGTATCTCAATAACCTCCCTACATATAAAAGGAATTTATATAGGATTCAAGGATCAAGTTACATACTAATCCAAGAGGCTTTATTCAAAATAAATTTTGATGGAGATCTCTTTTGATGTGTGGATAAGCCCCAAGTGGAGAAAATTATCTAAGATATATACTTGTCTCTGCCCAGTGGTCACTTCTCATCTAAAACCATCATGATGAAGATCATGTATATAGGGTATTATTACCCTACCATGTTCATGGAATTCCACCAAGTAATTAGGAAGCACAAAAAATGCTAATTCTTCACTAGGAAGAGAAAAAATTTAACCATCCCTCTCAACCTGATCATGAATGATGAACCCTTTACACAATGGGGATTAAAACTTATCAGGATGATCAATCTAACCTCAAACATGGGTCATTAATGGTTATTTATGGCCACCAACTACTTTAAGTAATGGAATAAAGTAATCCCACTGAGAGAAATGATTGAGAATGTGATCTTTGGATTCTTGGAAGAGCTCGTCACTAGGTTTGGTATGATTGAGATAGTCATCTCCAATAATGTGAAGGCCTTATTCATGTCCAAAATATATAAATTTATGCTTTATAATGTCATATTACTAAGTAATTCCTCCAATTATTACCCATAAGGGAATAGGTTGATAGAATTTGCAAATAGAAATTTGATCAGATTGATCAAGAAGATGAGTGATAACAAGAAAATGGAGTGGAAATTAAACATAAGGATGGCCCTATGGGCTAATCACATCACTCCCAAAAAAATATTGAAGACTTCCTTATATGAACTTGTGTACGAGAAGGAAGTGATCATGTCCATATCATCAAAGATCCCATGATGACAGCTCTTAAAGGCATTTGAAATTGAAGAAAATGGATAAATAGAGGTTTGGCTTGCTAAACTAATCAAACTCTAAGAAACAAGGGAACATGTAGGTTTTTTAAAGATTATTCACTAACAATAAATAAAGTGATGTTTTTACAAGAATTTATCAAACCCCAGGTTTAAACTAGGGCACCTAGTTCTCAAATATGACCAGTGAGCTATGAAGTCAAGATGACATGTGAAGTTTGATTCTCTCTAGAGAGGGATATTTGACATTATTAATTATAGAAAGAGGAATGATTTTGAATTAGAAGGCCAAGATTGTAATGCATTGAAAAGCCCCATAAATGGGACTAATTTAAAGTATTTCAACTAACTTACCCATCTTCCCCTTTATACATAATTAGTTAGTTTCCTTTTGCTTTTTTCGCCACATGTTTCTTTCCCCTCATTGTTGTTCCCTTCATCTTGTTTTCTATCCTTTAAAAAAAAAAAAGTGTCATTGGCACAAGTGACTATTTTATCACCACGTATGCTTCCCCCAATCTTCCCAAATATTTGAAACATTATCTGAAAGATGGCTATCTACCTACCTTACATTTTATTGATGTTAGATGACCTATTGCACATGATTTCCCATGATGATTGCCACCAAATCTCTCATTTATGGTTCTTTGAGCATGTGTGCCACCCTTATCATTTATGAGGACACTCATTTTTGAATTCTATGATGAGTATACCTAGTGGCACTAGTGCATAAGTAACCCTTCTATCATTTTGATCTAATGACTTGAAACTTTGTGATTTTAGGGAAAACATAGAGCAAATTAGAAAGAGAATAAAGAGAGTTTGTGGGTCAAATGAGATAGATAAATACCATTTATCTAATAATCTAAGGTAGGGATAGAGAAAAGTTGTTAGAGAGTATATAAATATGGAGGCCTCTACATCCTCATATGGGAGTGGAAAACACCCCTCAATTTAAAGAACTTGTAGTTCAATCAGTATTGAAGATCCTCCTCCTAGGCACACCATGAGAAAATACTACACCTTATCCCCTACTCAAGTGAAGGATAATTTTTTTAATACCATAAAGGCAACCAAGGGACCATGAAAAAATGGGCTTTGGTAACTAAATTCATGGATGACATTTTTGACCTAGATTTAGGCCAAAATTACAAGAATTTGAGGAAGGGTACATATGCCTGAATGATGAATAGGATCAATAAAAAAGAGTATGGCTTTTTCAAACATAAAATATGAGAATACACATTAGTACAATAAATGATGTCATATATGCACCCATGCCCTAATATTATTACTCTTTATGTAGAGAGATACGACACTAGCACTAGAGTGATCACTGATAATGCCCATTTATGGGTAAAAATAAGTGTAGACAATATTAGAGAGATGTTCCAACTTAGGTACAATTTAAATGCCACTATATACAACATTTAAAGCCTCTAAAATGTTTGGGATTCTTTGGGATCCATTAAGGCATGCTTCTTTGGAGATCTCTTCAAAGAAGAGGTTGTAGAGATGCCTTTTCTACTTATGTCCCTATTAATTTTCCCCTCATAGCATTTGAAGGACACCCTATTTATGTTGGCCTTCATCCTGGGCATGGACACTGATAACAATGTTGACAACTTCCAACTAGGTGTTCTCTACCTTATGATTGTAGTCAATAAGGGATAGGAGATCAAGATGTACTTCAATAAAGCCATTACCTCCACCATAAGGATAGAGCTAGATACTTTCTTAGTTATAAGTACCTTCAGGTACCAATCCTTCCTCATACACTTTATTTTTTACCAAAACTCTTAATTTTTTCTAGGTACCTCTATCTCAAAACCTTTGATACAAAGGTCTTTCCCAATGTAGTAACCCCTATCACTATATGGACTCACATATTATCAAAGACTAGGGGATACTATGAGTTATTAGAGTTGTTCATGGATCTAGCTCTTATAAACATTAGCCAATATACTATTACCTCTAGAATGATATATTTGTAACAAGCCGAGTTCATAGATAGTTGAGTTTCTATTGACTAGTTGTAGGGAGCCCATATTTCATTCATCTAGGTACATGGTATCAATAGAGAGCCCTTATATCTTCTTCACACACTGACTAATAGGACCCTATCCCTTGAATTAGCTCACCAAATTGATGTATTGGATTCTATCTATAGGGTGGGGAAGAAGAAGGGATTATATAATGTCCCTTTCACAAGAGAAGGCATCACATTGTATAAAAGACACTAGGGACACCTCGTCATGGCCAACCTAGCATAACTTAGCCTTGATTTGATAAATGAATGATGGGACTATGATCCAATAGGATATATAGTAAACTTAAAGACCACTATTACTCTTAGGCATCAACCTTGGCCTTACTTGGAGGAGAGAAAGTCACCCATAGAGGACATTCCTTAAAATTATGTAGACTTGATTCAAATTTCAAAAGACATCCTTAAACCATGGGAGTCTTTTTATGCTAAGATCCAAAGTTATGAATTTATGAATAAATTATCTAAAATAACGAATGAATAACTCACCCAAAATGATTAAAGCATGGAGAATAAAGTTTCCTTCACCAAATATAGGTTTAAAATCTACAAGCCAACTAAAATCTTATATGATAAAGACCAGGATGGGAAGTTTAAGAAGCTATAGGATGAGTTTCACCTAGAAGAATTCATATTTGAGGGAGAATCCATCCTTGAGGTTAAAATAAGTAGAGATGAGGAAGCATTATTAGGCACTCCTAGGGAGGAGGTAGGGGACATGATTATAAAGAAGGAAGAAATAAAATGGGGGTCATGGCCACCCAAGCATCTTCAAAATGGTTGCATCTTATATTAGCTTATCCCTTGGTCCCAAAATAATATCAATATCCTTTTGGGCACCCCATGGCTAGGTACTCCCAACTCAAGAGAATTGAGGTACCCATTTTTATCCTTCCACTATATCCTCCTTAAAATAAGATTCATTTCACAGATCCCCTCCTTTACACTTCTGCTTCCTTCTCTACCACCCCATCCCCCTCTATATATCCATTATAGGTCAAAGCATCACCTTCTACTCAACCAAGAACTTTATCTACCTTTGTCACTACATCATCTATTCTAGTAGCCCTACTATAGGTTATATTTCCTTCCCTACTCCACTTTTCACCACCATAGCTCCAATCTTCTCTTTGTCCACTCAGCCTTTCATAGCAGTGCTCAACCCCTTATCCTCTACAATCCCTATCTACTCCCATATACCTTTCCTCACTCCCCCACCCTCATCATCTACCTCATTTCCCCTCATGATGCAATCCTCATTCTACCCACCCCATAAGTTCCTACCTTTCTCTCCTTCAACCTTGACCATTCACTCACTTACCTTAGCTAGAGTAGGGTCTGCTACCTCACAACAATAATTGGTATTCCATTCACACTATTTTAGGGAACCCCATTTATGGGTGAGATTATCCAATAACTACACTAATACCAGCAATATGAGGACACAACAAGGGTAGCTCAAGAGGCCCACATGTAAAGGAAAAGAGGGAATTGATCCAATTCTAATGTTAAGGGTCATATGCATTCATTTTATGACCCTACATATAAATTCGTAATGATTTCCCATCTGAACCCCCAAGTAGTCAAGCCCCAAAAATAAATGTAATTGGGAGACTGCACCATACAATCTATCATCCTTAACATTAGTTAGGCCCAACCCATTGACTACTTTGAACTCATGGAAGAACTGTAGAGGTTTGTGACTAAAGACTATATAACGATGGCCCAGTAGTTACATAAGACAAAGTTAGAGCTATCCAATGTAAAATCTATGATCGATCACCTTAATATTAAGTTTAAAACTAGGGATACCAACCTCAACAAAGCACAAGCTAATATTTAGAGTAGCATCCTAAATAAAAACATTATAGAAGAGGCTAGCATGTGATCAACTATTGAGATCAAGATGTAAGAAAAAGAGAAGGAGTTGGCTAAAGTTCTCTTGAAACTCCATGATTTAGATTGGTCATATCGACAATTATAATACCAAGTTGATTAAAACTCCTTGATTAAGTACCAAGATATTAAGAAGTTAAAAAATGACCTTGATGTTCACATGCAAGCCAATACAATCCTTCCCATAGTCCAATAGCTACATAGATCCTATTGGGAATAGATCAAGGCCATTATGGCAAACTTGAAGATAACACTAACCTTTATTGTAGATGCATAGAAGTTATCCTCTTAGGTAAGCACATCCATTAATTAGATGATTGTTTTTATCTCTCCAAAGGTCTCAAAGTCATATAGACTTATTAAAAATATTTATTTTGGTTATTACAAAACATTAGTGGCAGTAGGGGTGAATAACCAAAGGCAAGCAATAGTGAAGGTTAATGAGATTTTGAGTTGTATTAAGGTAGCAAGCAAGTGTAAGGCATTCTTTAATGCCTTAAAGTAGGAAAATTGAGAAATATGGGAACACATAAAGTAATTAATTTAGTTAGGACTCCCTTCCCTTTTTTTTTTGATGATAACATCTTCCCTAAGGACTAAATCAAGGTGTTGCTTGAGAAAAATCATAATGACCAGGCCATCTGTATAGCTCTTGGTCAATCACCTGATGTCTCTGAGGTGGAGAAGGTTTTGCATCCACTCACCTATTTAGAGTTATAAATGTTGGTAATGATTGAAGGTTTGGGAAATATCTCATTTAAGGAGATAATTGATCTAGATAAATCCTTCAAGGCTCTCAATAAGAAGATCTAGTTGAAGGAAGAAGAATGGGTTCCCTTGTAGGTAACCCTTCAAAGTCTATATGTTCCTACACCTTCCTCCCCTTTATTTTGTAGTTTTTTTAGCTAGTCTAAATGCCAGAGCTTTTGGCTCCTCTCATCCATTGGAATATTCCCTTGTGAGTCACTAAAAACTATAGATTAGTAATCCACATTTTTATTTTAGAGTAGTTCACTTTCTCCTTTAAGCTTACTTGACAGATATGCAATTCCTTAGTACTTTTGGTGGATCCATTTTTAGTCCCTATCCTCTTCATGCCCTATTCCTCAAATTTTACCTAAGTCCCAACCTTCATCCACTTTTTACATTTAGCAGCATGATGCTTATCTGAATTAAGGAGAATTTATTTATACTTAGGTAGAGCATGAGTTCAACATGTGTCACTATTACACTTTCCCAAGAGTATTGTTGGGTTAGCAGTGTGTAATGGAGTGTCATTGGAAGATAATTTGGTCCTCTCTTTCAAGTAGATATTTTGTTTATTAAGAGAATCAAATTTATTGAGCATAACATATGTGGGATGTCTCTAAAAGCATACATGTGGCACCACCCTACTTCTTCTAAGCATATTGGTCACAACAAAATGATGTAGCTACACCATATTCAGGATCTACAGGCTAACTACACTCATGAACTCAAGACTTCCATTCAGTTCTAATGGTACCATCATGGGTAAGGGAGAGAATCTCCAAGTGTCTCTCCTTCTAAAATTCACCTGGCCTATTTATTTAGAGCTCTTCCATATTGGAAGGGGCTGTCAATAATTTCATTTTCTACATTCTCATTTTCATAGCCATTGTAATAGACTAGAATAGTAGTAGTTAACATTATTATAATCGACAACCTTAGTAGGTGCACCTCATATATGTTAGGGAATACTTTTTATATGGCCATTGAGACCTATATTCTATTCTCCATCTAATAATGAAGAACATGTGATGCTCTATGTTAATTTGGAGTGGAAAATTGTCTCTATCTGCTATTTTTTTCTCTTTCACTTCTATAGTGTATATCTTTATTTGTGTTATAGATCTTAATTCATGATCCAGGCTCTTTTATGGTCTATAGTGCTAAAGGTTTATTTTAATTTATTCAAGTATTGATAAATGTTTCAAACCTATTAGTGTATCACCCTATTCTATATTTTATTTTCATGTTATTAGTTTCCTTTATTCTATCCCTTTTCACACCTATATTAGAATGAACATGTATCTTCTAAAATCCTATAGGTTGCTCTATAGACCACACTCAGTCCCATGAATATAAATCTTTCAATGGAAGTTATTAGATTTGGAGAGAAATTTTTAGGTGTAAATAAGTAAATGATGAAATTCAAGAGAAAGACATTCTAATTATTCAAGTGGAAGGTGTTTTCCATAAACTGATTGATCCAAAAATAGCTACCACCCATCATGAAGAGAAAACACTTGAAGAAGATGACATTCTATTCTCTAGAGAAGATGAAGATGAAGCAAGTGTAGCAGATCAAGAACCTTCATATGACTCCATCCAAAATGTATAAATATATGATAAACATGTTTCAAATGGTAAGAATATTGATGAATTTATGTCCTTTTAGTTGATCATGATGAATAATCCTTTTGGGATGATTTGGAGAGTTTTTATACAAAATTTGATAGTCCATCTCCACCTCATATGGATATTGAGGAATGTTCTATAATATTACTATTGTAGCTATTCATTCATCAAGAAGAAATTAAAGAATTTCAATGAGTTCGGAATACTTATCAATAATCTAAAGACTTTGACAAATTACTACCTCAAATGAAGTGTAATGAAGACATCAATCCAAGTATATGAGTTGGATTTCCAATGAAACCATTAGATGAGAATGAGAAAAAGTATGAATAGCCTATGAATGAGGTAGAGATAGCATTCTTGATGCAACAAATAAGAATTTAGGAAGAAGATGATTGGATCTTGGATCCATATCTTCAATTCATGCATTTGATAATGTAAGTAGGATCCCCCAGTATCCTCAAGAAAATGTGTATATATAAATGATCCTATCTATAATAATATGTCATCAAAAGGAAGAAACCATGTTTCAAAGATCCATGGTGTAAAAAATAACTTTCCATTTGATCCTAGAGGAAAGCTTGTTACTTTAAGTTAGTTATTCTATGTTTTCTTTGTTTCAATAAGTGAGTAGCATAATTAGCAGTATGATTCCCTTTAATTATTTTCCTATTTTACTTAGATTATATATATTTGATTTTTAGTTTATTGGTTTTTTTTATTTAGGTATTATTGTGTCATAGTCAGAAAAGGTGTTTCAAAGCCCAAAAGAGTCTATTTCCTAGTCAAGAGAGTCATCAAGTCAAAGTTATTATACTTTAGTCTTTGAATGTTTCATGGAATTTGGTGAGTTATTTTGACTAATATTTTTGTCAAACCTTATGAGTTAATATGAAATTTGGCCATTTTGGCCTACATAACATGCTTTGCCTAGACCTAGAGAGAAGCCTATCAGGGTTCCAATTGATGAGTAGATCAAATGGATTAGAATCAGGCTCAACATTATAAAAATATGGATCCAATAAAGTATTCATATTGTTCATAACCATTTAGAGGAATGAAAAGTCACACAAGCCTTAAAAATTCATCAAAACCTTGAAGGAATGATCAATAGATGAACTGTGTAGGTTTGAAGGACTAGACCATCACTAGGATGTCATTCATAAATAAGTATATTGGTTCACTTATGTATTTTATAAATTAACCTCATATATATTTTCATTCCAAAGGATTAGATCACCATGGATTTATTCATGGTAGAAACATGCTCTACAAATTTCATGCCCACACAAGCTTTCTAGCTCAAGTTATAAACATTTAATGTTGGACCTGTAGCATAAGATGCTCACACTAATGTCAAGTTTGAACCTTGTGAAATGACTATTTGGGTTAAAAATTCCTTAAAAGGTTTGAATTTGATCAATATATAATGGCCTACATGAGCTTTCATACCGATAGATGAGATCTAATGGTTCATGCTAGGGTCAAACATGTCAAAAAGTCCTTGGGTTAAATCCCTCTAAAGAGATATAAGTTAGACAAGATCTTATGGTTTGGGTTTATTGAGTAGAGATTCGAAGGTACGTGTTAACTTACTATAAGGTGGGTCTAATCTATATCAATGATTAACATGCAATCATAGTGATGATTTAATCGCATGAGTTTAACTGATAAGAGAATGGGTCCATGTAAATCAAAGGTTTACATTACTTCATACATCTTGATCCAATGGTGTGAGTGAAAGTCAACATGTTAAAGTATCTTAGTGGTAGGAAATCAGTGGACCACATTTGTTTATACCAATGATATCTATGATGTGTAAGATGTCAAAAGGTCAAAATCTGATAACATGGATTTACAAGGCCAATGAGAGAAAATATAATTTGGTGAATTTTGATTGGTTTGAGTCATTTACGATGGAAAAAATTGAACCAAAGGGAAATTTTTCAACTAGAGAAAATAAATATGGTAGGATCATCCCATTACCATTATATCTCAACTAAATTCCATTAAAGTTTTTAATAGAGAAAATTAATATGGACCTATAGTTCAAGGATTTGTGTCATGTAGGGTTTTCTCTGTGATTGTGTTTACCATTTTTAAAAATAAATATCCATGTATATGGTGAATCCTTAGTTCCTAAAAAGTCAAAATAGGCCTATTTGGACCTAATAATCAAGAAAGGGGTCTTTATAGTCTATATGTCTGCATCAACATAATGACTATAGGAAAACCAATAGTCTGAGATTGGTTTTCCATCTATAATGGACCTATGAACATGGGGATGAGTTTGTTAGAACCCAAGATAACATTTCAAGGGATGCCATGAAATAATACATGTAGACTCCAATGGATTCATCTCCAAAACCAACTACATGAAAGGGACCCTTCTCTCCACTTTTGCATGCCATGATGAACTAGTTAGGAGAAATTAACACCAAGATAAAATTCTAACAGACTAATCTAGTTGTTGTAATTGCATATATACTATAAATTAGCTCGAAATAACTTGATCCCACTGTTACAACCATAAGAAGCATTAGTGGAGGAATAATGTAACTATGCAACCACTTAAAGTGACCTAGATTAATTAAAAGGTATGAATAAGCATAATTTGCATAAGCAATTGTAACTACAGTTGAATTGTTTGAACTAATTGATTCCCCTTTTAGCACCAAAATTAACTCTCTCTCTTACTCCCTTTCTTCTATAAATATATCTTTAGAGCTATTGTAAACCATCCTTTAGGCTGGTATGGCTAGACTCTACCAAAAATTATATTTTATACCTCTTGGAGTAATGAATAGAGCATTTTGTAGTTGTTTACTAATCTATGCTTAGTGTTTTGTATTTATTTTATATGCAAAAGTTGTTGTCATCTTCCTTCATAGTTCTCGATTCAACTTAAGTGCTAATGAACTTTTCTTGTAGGTCATCTAACATGTCTTAATCTTGATGTCTCAGGTATAGAGTGGATAGTTGACTATAAGTGATTTTAATCAAGCCTTACCCTCATTTCCCTCTAGCCTAAGTCCATCAAATTGACCTCTGGGTGAAGCATTATTACTTGGAAACCATTGTAGACATTGTATTGGTTATATTCATAGTCTATTAGTGTGCTAATGAGTTAAATATTGAGAGTGGATCATTAAACATTTAGTACATCACCACATGTTAGAATAGGTTTTATTTTAAGCAATCTCTTGATGCTTTTCACCCCAACTCCTTTAGGTCTTAGAAAGAGAGGTCTAAACTATCATATTTGAGGAACTAGCCTCTTAAAAAACCCTAGAGGTTTGGTCTAGATATAGGCATGACTTAGCCTTAGATCATTCCCATGTTAGTCTAGGTATGAGTTAGACTTGAATAATCTAACCTTTATTAGGTGCTAGTTATATATCTAATACTTGGTATAGGCCACAAAATTATATTAGTTACTAGGAGCTTTTGGAACTTAGCTTCAATGGGTTTTCCTAGTTTGTTGAAGCCTCTATATTTATTAAATGCCCTTTGTGAAGGAACCATATACAAAGTAGTTGGTGGATTAGGTGGAGTTAATTACACATTTGGAGCTAGTGGAGCGTGTACCATTTGTACATGTTTATATTCAATCACCCCATTCCCCACCATGTTCTTATTCTTATTAAACCCATTGGGTTTTTATAATACAATTGTTTGAATAGGTGATTATGTATAATTAGATGTTTAACCCTATGAATAAATCTTGATAAGGCCTTTAGTGATAAGATCATTATCAATCTATACACCCTTATCTATGATTTCCTTGAACTTATTTGCACAAGTGAGTCATAGGTTATGATCCAACTCAAGATGTAGGTTCTATACAAAAATATAGGCTAGTTGTTTATCTGGAAAATTATTTTTAAAGCATCCATCCAATGCTCTCCATCATTTTAGATATGTTGTGAAGATATCCCAATCTTGTTGTTTGGATTTTTATAAGTCAAGCACATTCAAATCATGTTAAATATTATAAGATAAATGGTTGATAATGTTTTTAGATAAATCATTCCAATCTACCATTGATCCCTTAGGTAACTTAAAGAGCCAGGCTAAAGCTTGTTTAGCCAAATTGCATGAAAACAAGCAAATTAAATAAATGTTTTTATAAGCTACATCCTAGCACAATATGAAAAATGCTTGGATATGTTCATGATGGTCACCCTTCCATTTATATTTGTCAAATTTGGGTGCCTCAAAATGTGGTATAAAGGGGACTTAGAGAATACTCAAGCTGAATGGATATGGACATGTCTCATCAAACTTGTATTTCTTGACTCAATTTCCCATCTCTAACCTTGACATGATTTCTTTGATTGAATTCCACTCCTACATTTTTGGTGTATTTGTATGTGGAATATAATTTTTTTGGGGTGGTATGTGCCCCTATTGCATTATTTTATTATGGATATAAACCCTACAATATACAACTTTTTTTAGTTTAGTCTTTGATTTGAGTAGGTCAGTCATTGATTCTTAGGTTGATAAACATTTCTTGAAATATACCATCTTGAATTGTAAGTGTTTTGTTGATTTTGGGGAGTCTATGGTCTATTCACCAAGTAAGTTTTGCTTGGGAGGAACTAGCCAAAGTGTTATGAATAATACCCTCAATATGTGCTAATTTTTTTGTCCCTTGGTTTTGTGAAGGAACAAAAGGCTCTTGGTGATTGGAAAATGTATGCTCCATGTTTGGTGAAGCATGTTACAAAACCTCTCTATGATTTTTTTGTTTAATTAAGATGCCATGATCTATTGTAGATGTGTTCTTAACTAGAGTATGTTACGCTTGTTATACCATATTCTCTTATTATTTAGAATTGTTATTGTGTATTAAAGTAGTAGCCAAAGAGTCTGTTAAGACTATGATAAGCTAGTCTACATATCATTGACTTATTTTATTGATCTTGGTAGTAATATCTTGATTATTGGGTGTCGACTCTATGAGTGATTATTTTCCTTTTCTAAAAGAAACAATGTTGGATTTTGTAATATGAGTGAAGGATTTTTCTCTCAGTTGCTCTTCTACCCTAACCAATGTGTTTAATTTTTCCATGTGGAAATATGGTGGTAACCAAGCACCTGATTCTATCAACCTTATGAGTAATTCATCTTTATCTATTAAGGGTTGATGTTCATAATAATCTTGTTAAGAACCTATGATTGTTGGGATATATTCAAACACCATGAAGTTATCTTGTCGATCATAAAATGCTCTTCCTCATTACTAGGGCCATAAGAGACCCCACTATGAGTATACCTTTGCATCATGATTATAATATTATTCTCTACATTTTATAAGATGTGAAATGTGTTTTTCAAATGTTTAAAAAGGTGTTATTTCAATTTATTCAAATAAATAACAAGGTAAAACAATAGTATAATAAAATAATTGGTATAGTACCATGAAATTAGAATAAATGGTTACAAATTTACTCAACTTTTGTGGGTTTAAATCATCAACTAGAATAGGGTATGATAGTTTTGTAACATAAAGTGCAGGCTAGCACAACAAACTTATGTTAAAGATACATCAATAATATAAAATATAGATACACATATGATGAGATATGAATATAAAATTAGAAGAGGGTAATTTTTACTAGGAAGATAACAATGCCAAAAATAAGCTCAAAATGTGAAATAATACAAAAAATCCTAATTATAAATCTAAAACCAAATAGGTAACACAACACTACAACATGGTAATAGGATGCATAATGGTCCAATAACTTAGAGTGTGAGTAAAAACAAGATAATTTAAGTCTAAACAAGAATAAATGATGATGATTATATATAATAGCCTTCAATCGAAATGGGAAATTATACCCATGTTTACTCAAACCAAGTGCAAATGGAGAATTGATAGCACCTTGGCCTAGAACTTAGAAAGGTAGGATTTCAAATTTAGACTAAAAATGAAAGACTTTCAGATTTTTAAAAGTGGGAAAATGGTTTAGACTCAAATGGATAACATAATTTTTATTTTATAAACTACAAACATAATTTTCTAAATGATGATTTAAACAAGGAAAAAAGTGGTTTTGATTTGGTCAACATAATGGCTCTTTATACAAATAGAATGGTGTATGACAGAGTGTTTGGATTTATGATGAATTTTGGTTTTCAAATAATTTGAAACTAAAAAACACCAAGAAATTAAAGGATAAAATTATAAACACCTAAGTGTAACATCCAAAGTCCTAAAACTGACAATGTTGCATGATACTATTGAATTCCATTTATATACATGCTCTTAAGATTATTTTAATTGTTAATCCAAAAATAAAAGTGAATGAATAATTAGGGTTTTTATCCCCCTTATCTCAAGAGATTTTATGATGAAATGGAACTTTTGGATACTCACCCTACATTAATAGTATGTTTGCAACAAGTGGGGTTGTTCTAAAACTAAATTTTTGCACATCTAGATGGTCCCAAGTGTGGCTAACACTAGAGATGAAATAACATCAATTAGATCCATATCAATCAACTTGTTGTGAAAAGGTATTTGCTTTTCATAACCACTAAATCCATCACTTTATTAGTATAGTATGATGTTTTAATTAGCCCTACGGTCTGATTTGGAGTACCACTAATGGAGCTTATTTTAACCACTCAAAATAAGCATCCTAGTGGGTCACCCTCAATTCACCCCACCATATATTGGGGTTGAAATAATGTTTGGAGATGAATTATCAAGTCAAATTTTCCATAGAGAACCTGTGACAAGGCTATGAACTCCCACTCACAACTCAAAATGCGTGAAAATAAAAAAATAAGTGAAAAGACTTTAGGGTTATATTTGGATCACCCAAACCATAACAATTTTGGGAGGGAATTAATGACATTATTTTCATGATTTTGGAAAAAAATAAACCAAGGAAAATAAATATCACTTTTGGTCACCTGAGTTCCCTAAAGAGGATGGGGGGAGAGCATACATACATCAATTATTTTGTGAAAATAAATAACTTTGAAATAACAAACATAAAATGAACACTCTTAAGAATATTTACTTAAGTGTCAGAGTTTATTTTATCACACAAAATTAAGATATTTATGAAATTTGGGCCCTTCACCTTAGTTAAAAAACTTGTGAAAACTTTCACAAATAACTCAGCATAAAAACAACTAAATTTGTTTTAGGCACCAAATAAAATGTTCAACATTTAACCACTTTCAAAATTTGTCCTTTTTCCAACTTAGGTCACATAATTTTTATAGGATTTTTCCTACTTGGAATCACAAGGGTAAATTATAAAATAATATTTCAAAATAATCTCTTGGGTTTTTATTTTTTTGTCTTAGAGACTAATGTCGATCTACACATGGATCGATGTCAATTCATAAAAATTAGTGTCAGTTAGTTCAAAGAGGGTAAACATCATTCCATTAAAATCAATTTAAATTATTGAAAAACATAATAAAATAGAATATGGTTCTTCAAATAAAATATATTATCAAAACAAGGATAAAAACCCAGAAGCTCTTTAGGTCCTGTAAGAAAATAGTCAAGAAGAGAATATGCAAGTGCTTAAACATAGAATAAAATTTGGAAAAATGGAAGGAAAAACATTTAATAACATTTTACAACATAATATCCTCTTCACATAGGAATTAATTCTAGTTATGATAGGATCAAAATAGTCTAAGAGCATCAGTGCCAGTCTCTATGTAAATTATGTCGCTAAAAAAAATAGAAATACATGAAAAATGAAGGTAAAACTTGAATTTTAAATATTATTAAGAATAAATTATAAAATATAAGAGTTTCATATTAATCTCCTTGATTTTATGGGATACTTGGTCCCATTAGGCATGCTAAAATGTATATTAAGATTACAAAGCAAGTTAGTCCATGTGTTAGTAAAAAAACCCAAAATAAGCATAAATGACACAACATGTTAAGCCTACTCCTTCAAGGGGTTTTGTTAAGGAAATATAAGAGATATTTAAGAAAGGCATATATCATCAAACCTTATAAAAAACATACCTCCTTCCAAGAGTGGTGAAAAATCATTATTTTCCTTGAATTTAGTGCTTTAAGTCTTTATCAATGAAGGGTAGCATGCTCCACCATCATCTCATACTGCACCAATGGCTTAGGTTCATGTATTTGATTAATATGTGAAAATAGGTGAAGCTTGTCTATTACAATTTATACATAATAATTTTATATGAATAAATCTTAAAAATGGTGGTCTTGGCTCACTTATTTATAGATTTTTGAAAATGATTAGAATCAACCATGATTATCCATCTTAAGATCAAGATGTGTGGCCATGAATCAATTAAATTTTGGAGGGACAAGTCATAAATATCCCTATTAATATTTGGAAGAATGGGGCATTAATGAGGCATGGTAGGGCTTAACTTTGATATTTTTTCTATTAATGGCTTATGGATGCCACCCCACTAATTATGTCATAGGGTGATGTAGATTTGATGAATGAATTTCCAATTAACATATTTTTAATAACTTCCATGGAATTTTAACTTAAAATTTTAATTTGGTTTAATTTAATTAAATGGGTTTAATTAATTTTCTATAATTCTTTAGAATTTGGTTGTTTATTTAAACAAACTAGTCAAAATGTCAATTTACCAAGTCATAATTTGACTAGAGTATAATTAAAAGAAGGTGTTTGTTGTGTATGGAGTAATAACCAAGTTAGAGCATAATGGATGCAAAATAACACATGCATGTGATGTGTGCTTCTAAATTTAGTGGTCTACAACATTATTTTACATGGTCATAATTTAACTTGAAATGATTTGAGAAAAGATAATAATGACAGAAAATGAATTCCCCCATTTAGGGATACATTAACCTAAATCGACACCTATACATGACAAGTTCAAACCATTTAGCATGTTTTAGTGATTTTAGCCCAGATTGTGTGTTGTCATAAAATATTATTTATAATGATAATTTCAGCACAATAGTGATAGGAATTTGATGTCTATAGGGATATACAAAGATCCCTTTTCAAAACATGATCAAGCTCATCCATAACCTAGTCAAGATTAAAATGCCTAAAATAATAATGTCAATTATAAAAAATATATTTATTCTTATGATGCATTTTTTGGTCACATTGAACGTTTAAGTAATCACCTTGTAACCATTAAATTCAAATTTAGAGATTTTGTTACAAAATTAGGTGCAATAAAATTAGTGTCTAAGGGCATCTTCTACATACCATTGAAGGAAAATACAAACTTATTGAATAAATTTAAAAAATTCCTTGCAACCTCTTCATCCTAGATATTTTCAAAACATCCACTATTCATAAGGAAATCTTGTAAAAAGTCATCCAAGATTTAAGAGTCCATAATGACATTGATATATCCCAACTCTAGGCACTCATTAGACACATGTCTTCAAGTCATGAACACATATTTAAATAACATGGCATGCCTACTATTAGCCCTATTATCACATATATTTTTCACCCATTATTGATGTTGTAGATTTCTATGCAAAAATATAATGATTCAATGGAATCACCTTAAAGTTTTAGGGTCTTGGTGAATTGAGGTTACTGGGAAAAGAGTTTTGAGAATGAAATTACAAAAATAAAAAATTGTGATTTCACCAAATATTTTATAGTGGATTTTAATGCTTTCTTGAATGAATAAAACAAAATAGAAGATATATTGGATTTTGTAAGAGAACGAAATCATACAAATGTGAAATTAGAGGTAATATTTGGTATTTTTCATATAAGGGACAAGATTATTTATTTTTACTCAAATAATATTTCAAAAGGGTATAAAATACCAAAAATTAAATTTTATGACTGAAATAAGAATTAAAACATCCAAAAATATGTAAATAACCTTGTATACACAAAGATTTTTTAGACAAGAAATTTATATCTTCAATTTATTCTCATTCTCTAGGTTACATGTAAAAGAGTTATTCAAAATATAAAATAATATTTCTAAAAGAAAAAAATATAGATGGGCTACACCATACTACCTATATCTATATAAAAAATATCATTAAATAGATGTAGTTAACAATAAAATATAATGCCTTTTAGAAGGACATGCAAATCTAGAAGCTCCATGCAAAAGGGGGCATGATCTTCAACTGGTGTCATCTTTGCTAAAGTGAAAAAATTGGAAAGGAACATTCAAGAGCTGGGCATTATCTTCAGTAGTTGGAGGAGTAGATAAAACTTGTAAATCTTCATGTAATGCCCTTGATCTTCTTTAGTTTAGTTGCAATGTCTCTTCATGAAATGGGGGGTGCGAAAGTAAAACTCAGTCTTTTTAACAAAAGATAACTAAAAATAACTTAAGCTACTTTTTTCCAAAACCCTAATTTTAAATTTTTAGTTGGGACTTTTACAAATTTGTCAAAACTAGAATTACATTTTACAATGTGTGCTTTTACAACTTAAAACTTGTCAAATTGAAGTGTAATTTGCATGTTTACTTTTTACAAATTTTAACCTGTCAAAATGGAAAGTGAAAATTACACATGGATCTTTCTAAAAAAGAGTTGTTAGAATGATAGTTACAATTTACAGTTTTTGTTTTTGAAAATTTACAATATTTTTATAATAATGAAAATACAATATATAAGAATATTTTTGATATAAATAATTAATCTATATCCAACACTTTTTTAGACTCTTTATCCTTATTTTCCTATACTTTCTGAACATATGCATCAAAACCCTTGAAATTATCCAAGATTATGTCCTTATCAAGACCAAAAGAGTAGAGGTTGGTTATCTTGCAATCTGCTATTGTATGAAAAAGTTCTATTCTGAAGGCCCTATATTCTTAAGTCTCTTTACTCATCTAATCTGATGTGTTATGGTACTTGATGAAATGGTGGATAGAGCTCAATATGAAAAATATATCTCATGTAATTTTTTCTCAATTACTTATTTGAATTTATTCTAAACTTCCTTTACTAAGAGGACTTGGTCTTGATAGTCTATTGGTAAACATGATAATTTATTCAACAAATATTCAATGTCATATAACATGTCAGTTGCCTTATCATGTTCAAATTTAGCCTTATGGGCAGTATTTATGAGTATCTTTATTTAGAATTGAGATACTCTATTTAACTCCTCTTTCTCTCCATTATTTTTTAGTATCTTTTCCACAAGGAGGATGTCCATATATATTGAGTCTAAAACTATCAATTTTAGATAGAAAAGATTCAGTATTTCCATCTCTCCCTCATACTTGTTAATTTATTCTTTGAGGGTGGCCCTTCTCTCTTTCAAATTGGTATAATGATTTATTATTATTATAATAACTCTATTTAACTATTAGATGAGTTCTTCTTCCCATTCCTTGGTATCCCTTATTATGATACCACTTTTTGTTACTACATCAAGTGTTTCCTGATATGTGATTTGAGTGATAGGTTGTGTTTGTTGAACAGTGTGATCAATGAATTTATTCAATGCAATTATTATTTGTTCTACCTTGCTCTTTAGCTTATCCTTAGTGATCTTGTCACTATCCATATTCTCAAGGAGGTAGTTAATGTTAGATTAAACATCATGTTTCAACCCCTCCCTCATTGGATGTCCATGTTGAACTTTTGATACTTGGTAATCCTCTACCACTAGATCTTATTTCTATTTATCTAGTGGGGGGGGGACTAAAATATCCACATACCTTTCCCATGTTGAGTCTTAAAATATTATTGAAATTATCTAGGGATTTATCTTGGATTTATTATGTGCATATGAGACACCAAAATCTAAAGTACTTAAGGACACCATCTACTTGTGTTTCTTCCCCATTATCTATGCTAACCAACTAGGGGTAGAATCTTGTTGTGATGACACTATCAGTTGAGAATCTTTAGTTTAGTATGATACATTAGTGGGCATGATGATAAGTATTATATCTTATAATGATATTACCATTGATTGTTAGATATATGTCTTTATAAGTCCTTCCCCATATTTGGGTTGAAGGTCCACATTTATATCAGTATGTTTATCCTTATCTACCTCTCTTGTATGGGTAGGGGTTAGTGTGGAAGTATAAGAGGTGAGGGAAATGGAAATGAATGTCTACTAGGGATGTAGGATATGTAAGTGAGATCAATGGAGGGGTAAACATAGGGAGTTGAGATTGAGGCACCTATAGAAGTGTGGAGTCCAAAGCCTTAAATGAGTCAATCAAATTGGTAGGGACACTCATGGTTGTTAAAGTGGGAAAGATAAAAAGGAGATGAAGATGAACCAATAGTTATCCTAGGGGTTGGGGTGGCCAATGGGATTGTAGTCAAAATGACTAAATACATGGCTATATACTATTGGGTAGTGTTGGTGATTAATGGAATGGAATGAATTGTAGGTGAGATAGCTATGAAAGGGGGAGTGAAATTGTGGGAGAGGGAAGTGAAATGGAAACTTGAGTATCTACTTGAGGAGAGACTCGAGTGTATAATTAACTCAATTCAACTATTGGCAATTGACTTATTGACATAAGTAAATTAGTAGAAATGGAGGGTGGAGTCACTTTATGTGAAGGAGGATTGAAGATCATAGGAGGAGGTGTTTGAGCTACAAGAATTATAGATATAGGTGGGGGATGCATTACAAAAATGGAATTATAACTATAATTGAGATGGAAGTTGAAGTTGAAGGTGCTTCAACTGCATCTGTATCCTTAGATGAAATTACTATGGGTTGATCTACTATTACTCCCTCTTTACTTGATTGTCCCTTCTTGGCCTTTGATTTCTTCTTCTTTTTATGGGAGATCACTAGCCTATCTGGTTGCTCTACTAATACTACTACTCTACTAGAACCCTATACATATGGTGGTATCCATTTTTCCTTGAGTTTAAATAGTTGTTCATTGATAGTTATTATCTCTTTGGTTATTTGGACCCCTTTACTCTTGAGCCAGTTGAGTGTTCTATTTATCACATGGGTAGTTCTATCTATTAGAGAGAAAGACTCAAGAACAAACCACCTTATTGTTGGAAGGGCTTATAAGTAGATCTTACTATCATGTTAGACCTTGTATACTAAGGATTCATTATCCACCAAATCCTCAGGGACTGGTGTTGTATAAACTAATTACCCAGTGAATACCATATTCACTAGTCTGATTAAACATTAATCATCAACCTTGGGTGCATAAGCTTTTCAAGAGTATCAGCACTATATATGCATTACTAATTTATAAATCAACTTATTTTTCTAGTTGTAGTACAATAGATTTATGTTGAATTTTACTGAGTAGTTATATTATGAAATTATTGTGACAGAATTATGAAACTATTCCACACTTATGTATCACACATGCATCACACTTATAGAATCAAAATTGATAATAAAATATACTTACACATCATACTAACAATCAAATAGGCTCGGGATCTTCACAACAACTCATTTTGAGGGGGGGATTCCTTATTTAGAAATGATCTCCAATCCCTCTTTGAGAGAATTCACAACTTCTTACAAATTCAATTTCTCATTACTCAATTCTAGATACAAAGGATATAGTAAAACTTCTGCTAATATTTGCTCAAAATTATCTAACTCCTAATCTGGTCTAAGTTATGCCTTTAAATAAAAAAAGGTAGTTTATTAGTTCTAAACTAAAAACACCAAACTAGGAAAGAATAAAAATACTTAGAAACTACCCCAGTCAACCTTCAAGTAGTTAGTAACCAAAATTACCTATTTTAGGCTTGACTGGATTAGAGACAAGGCATATTATTTTGTTGTTATCTCTTTTTGTCTTTTCTCATTATCCTTGTCTTTACTATTTTTGATAGCATATCCAACATATACTTTAATGTATGGAATCCATAAAACTATGATTCTTATCAATTGTTTGTTTATTTCCAAAGATAGTTGGATGTGTCTGCAAGGTCTCCTCAATAATGACTCTACTTTGCATGGTAGCTACAGACACCCTATAGTGGCTACATGTAACCAGTAGTTGCAACCTTCATTTGTTACAAGTATTCTAAAGTGGCTATGGGAAACCTATAGGTGAATCCTATAGTTGTTATAGGCACTCTATAATGGATATAGGTAACCTATAGGTGAATACTATAGTTGCTATAGGTAGCTTGGAGAAGCTAAGATTATAACAAGATTCTAAATCTTTACATTACCCTTTAAATTCTTGTTAGATAAAGTCACACCAATATAATTCAATAAAGGAAAACTATCCATAATTCATAACATAACACACACACACACACACACACACACACACACACACACACACACACACACACACACACACACACACACACACACACACACACATACACACACACACACACTAATGAACATATAAAATCATAAATTCATTCATTCATATGCACTAGTGATAGATAGTTATGGGATTTATATAGAAAAAGGGCATAGACTAAGCATGGATGAGGCTATAGCAGTAAGCATTTGGTGGCCTCATCACATCCCCCTAATTAATCTCTTTCTCAACCTTGATCAGGCCTTGGTTTCATTCTAAAACCATAAAACTTTCTAAATTCTAGGACCTTATGATAGCCTACCCCTTCAAAGAGATAAAAACCTTTAGCATTCTCAATGTGCCCCCATCTTTTCTTCTCTACCTCTCTATTAGCTAGAACATTTCCTTCCCAGTCAAGGATTGGGAACCAAAATATAGGGGGTTGAAACATCAATCCCAACCATTATACTCTCTATTTCTTGACAAGTTCAATATATAAGTATACTCTATGGATGGCCTCCCTAAGGTTTTGAGGGGAGTATGGTTCTTTCTTTTTCAAGGCATCTGAGATTTCTTCCCATCTATGAGAACAAGAAATGAAAATTTGTTTTCCATCTCCTTTTATGAGACTAAAATAGTGGTTCTATACTTCTACCTATTTTTTAGCAACCCATTCTTGTGCAGTATTTGTGTTCATAAATGAAATCCATTCATCTACTACATAATCTAAATTTTTGGATTCACTCCTGATCTTCAGGGTGGCTTCTTTCTCTATTTTTTGATATCCTTCTTTTATTTTTAGTTCAATTTCATTCAAAACATATGAAGAAAATGCATTTAACAAGATATACCCAAAATAAATATTGGGGTTCCATTCTCTATCATTAGGAATAGCATATTGGTGAATGTAGAATTCACTTAGCTAGGCTTGAAGATTAGGATCAACATGTCTATATTATTCAAATAAAGTTTTTGGGCCATAGACCATACAAGTTTGATCATTAAAAATCCTATAATACCTAAATTTTAACCATTTTTATTCGAGGTACATGGAATACACCCTAGGAGGTGGTCTGCATTCCATTATCATTTTGGTAGTTTCATGTATTCTACCAATCTTTTCCTTCAGATAATTGATCCTAGTTTCAACAAATTCCATTTTTTCTTTTAATTATTCACGTTATTATTTTGCTTGAACATAACCCTTAAATCTTTGCACCAATTTTTTATGGTAATTTTTATTATCACCAAATTTTTATTTCAAAAAATCAAAAGATCATTAGTTTATACTAGAGTGGTGGTTGAGAAATCTACATCAATAACTTCTTTTGCAGTAGTTATAGGTGTAGTTGGTAATGGAAGAAGAAATATCTAATAGAAAGGTACCAAAACTATAACATATTATGTTGTAGGTTCATCCATGAATACATTTATAGGTTCCTCTATGGTATAGTTATGGGTTCTTCCATTGTCTTCCCTTTATCCTTAGAGGGGTCTACAAACTTTGTTGCTCCTAGATGTCTTTCAATTCCTTGTTTCCCTTTTAGTTCTATCATCTCATGTCTAAGTCTATATATCTCCTCCATAGCTTATTCCAATGTTTGGAACTACTGGTCATGAGAATTTTTTTCTTGTTCTCTTCCTTTTTCCATACCCTCTTCTTCTTTCAATTCTTCTCCTTTCTCCATAACCTTTGTCAATTCATCCTCTCTGTATCCAATTTTTTTAAGGAGATCAATGTCCTCCTCAGTGAATCTGGATGGAAGAGGTGACCATTATTCTTCTTCTACTTTAGTATATCCTTCATCAGTGGACCATTCCTCTACTTCAAATCCATCAAGGGTTTTCTTAATCCTAGGCTCTTTCTTTGGTTTTTCATCATCACTGATATCTATGGTTAAGGAGGTTGAAGAGGTCTTTTGTTTATTCATACTTTGAGATATCTTAGGAGGAGGTCTCCTTATTTTTGACACCATGGGTTTATTCCCTTTAGATTTCATTTTCCTTGTAGGATGGGTGTCATATGGTATTTGTTCTTCTTGTGTATCAGTTGATAAGGGAACTTGTTCTTGTGAAGTAGGAGATAGGGTAACTTCTTCTTGTGCAGTAGGAGACATGGGAACTTCTTCCTGAGGTGAGTAAATAATGGGAGAAGGGCCATAATGTTGTGGGATTTCCTCTATGTCAAAATGGGATAAGACCAATCTTCTCATCCTCTTCTTTCCCATAGTAGTCCTAGATAGTCTTTCAGTGGTTATGGGTTGATCAGCAATACTAGTGCCCACTACATCTTCCTAAATAGTTTATTGAGGCTAATCCTTAGGATATTCCCTCTCATTAGTGCCCTCTTCTTACTGGGGTGCAATATTTTTTAGGGCCAAAAATTACTCCCAAGTGAGGTCAAGCCTGACAGAGGCTATTCCTTGCTTAGTTATAAGCGATATGAGGTAGTGGTGAGATAGATCTATTTTAGTGCCTTTATGATATTCTCCACATATTATTTTTAAGATATTCCATAATAAATTGGGAACATTAATGAGTCTATTATGTCCTAAATGATTCAAAAATTTAAACTAGAGAATGTAAATGAGGGAATATCTTCCCTCATAGGTTATGTACCTGATAATATATGCTAATATTTCTCTCCATTTTGTAAGTAGACTAAATATTTCCACACCTCCTTTCTTTAATACCAATCTTTCACCTTCCTAGAAAAATTATTACCTGGCCTCTTGGTCATTTGTTCTATCTTTCCAATTTTCTCCAATGCTTGGTAGCCCAGTTTCTTGGCTCACAAAAGTCTTAGTACCTAGAAATGTGATACCACCTAAAATGGCTTGGTTCCCATCAAAAGAGCCTATAAATGCCTTGACAAGCAGTTCTAAAAAATGTTGCAACTGTTCAAAATAGGTATTACAACCAACCCTATGGAAAACATCACAACTAGCTTGGTCTCTTCATAAATGTCTATGGTCTGACAACTTTCTCCACATAATTGACCCTCCCATTTTAACTTCTCCACTTTCCTTTCAATCAATAGGCAACTGCACATGCTTCAAGAATTATGGAAGTCTACCAATAACAGGGTTTATGTCTAAAAATGGAAAAATATGGGGTTTAAAAGTTGTAGGGTTCTTGTGGTATGTGAGGCTTAACTCATAGCATCTCCCCCCACTTGAATTATCATATGTCCTTAGGTGACGTGGATGGAGTAGGAAATATGGGATGAGATAGGTCATCATGAGGAATAGTGTGGGTTTATTGGTGAGGTGATAGATTTTTGAATGAATAATTAAATTCATAATTAAATATATATTATTAATACTATACAACTAGATTAGAATAATAAATGACATTTTCCATGATGAAAAATATGATGTATCCTATAATAGTAGTGTTCTAGATGTGACACTTAGGTAGTCGCACATGTGTTGGCATGAAAATATTTACATGGAAATGATTAATGATGTAATGATTGAGTTGGTAGCTAGGGCTAGAGTGAAGTGGATCCTTTATGAAGTGATTATGAGATCATCAGTTGGTAGTCATTAATGATGCCTAAAATGCATGTAATGTAGGGTAAGTTTCATGGAATAGGGGTCTTAAAATTGGAGTATAAGTGATTTTTATCATAACCTCCAGTGGTAATTGAAAATCTAAGTGCTACAAGTGGCTGGAAGAAGCTAAACATGTAGCTTAGGGAAATACTAGCTAGTGACCTTCATCAAGATGAACTAACTGATAAAAGTCTAGATGTTGTGCATGCCTTGTAAGTTTTGTGCTTGGTCTTGGCTATAGTAATTATGAAGTTCTATATTATGGAACCAAAATTGTAGATGAAGCATGAGTGTCCCTAAAGGCAAAATTCTAGTCTACAAAATTTCCACATGGAAAGGTAAGTTGTATGTTATGTTGTGGCACTATAGCTTGATAGTCAGGGGTAAATTTTAGCAAATAGATATGACACGTGATATCCAAATCACCTACATTATTACATGAGGTTATCTGATGACTTCCATATAATGCCCAAAAACTAATATCTAGACCATTGGTGAGAGTCATAAGAGGATCTATCTTTCATACTCTATAAAAAGTTGAAAATCAGCATTAGAGGCTACTTTTAGTAGCTATATAAGTACCTATAGTAAGATACAAAGAGATGGCCAATAATATAGAAGGTGCTCATAGAAAATTTTAAGAATTCCCATATAAATTTTATGAATGCCCATAGTAATGTTAGGAATGTCTGTAGTATCTCCAAAAGACCTGTGCAAATAGTTGGGATTTGAGGAATTGCCTTCTCTCTACTTCTATCTTCATGTCATCCTTTTTAACCCCTAAATAGCCAAAAATTTGATTTTCTATTTAGGTCATTTTTATAGATATAGGTAGCCAATAGGCTAGTTTTCTACCCAGAAGTTGCCAATAATGCCCAAAAATGGGTTTTCATTATTAGATTTTATTTATTTATTTATTTTATTCTAACTTCTATTTGCAATAGAATGTTTATTCAGTGGTCCTTGCCAAGTCAAATAAAAATGCAAATTGTCATGGACTAGTGGAAAGTCTAATTCATCATGTTAGAGGAGGGAAATGATGTCCTCCTCTCCTTCTTTAGCTATGTGTGTACCAGTGCTTTTGTTTGGTTGGGTAACCTGCCTAACCAGGGCATCATTGTATCCATATTGTAACTACTATCATATGTGACTGGTAAATTCTTCCTAAGTAAGTGGCTTTTTGTAAAAATTGAGTCTATGGCCATTAACCAATAGATGGAATTTTACTAGATAAATGGTTTGGAGTTGAACTATTCCATTATCAAAAACATGCTTAATCTCAAAAGAACCAAGCCATCTGGTTTAGAGTTTACCCATGTGATCTTTGTATTTGGAATCAAAGAGAAGGGACCAATCTCTAGTATGGAATTTCCTAGTTTTAATGTGTCTATTATGCCATCCAATCCATTATATTTGTATAAGTTTTGTGTCTTATAATTCCTATTGTCTATATACATCTAAGGCATTCAACTATAGAAGCCTTTCTTTCTAGGTTTCAGATATATCCATTCCTAGTTCTAATGTTGTTTGTAAGGTCTTGTGTTCAAATTCAATGGGAAAGATAGGTTTCTTTCCATAAACCAACTCATAGAGAGTGAAGCTTGTATTGGTCTTCCATGTGATTCTGTAAGTTCACATAGCTTTAGGAAGCCTATCCTCCCAATCGTTATGAGATAGACTAATAGTCTTTATCAAAATATTTTCTAACTCCCTATTGGTGAATTCTACTTGTCCATTGGAGTATGGATGATATAGAGTTCATTTGTTATGTCTAATCTCATATTGTTGGACTAAGGTAGTAATTAAATTACTAGTGAATTGGGGTCCTTGATAAGTGACTATTTCATGTGGCACACCATATCAAGTAAATATTTATTCATAGATAAAATCTACCACCTTCTCATTATTGGCATGTGTAAGAGCTTTGACTTCCACCCATTTAGTGACATAGTTAGTACAGACAAGGATGTATTCATTGTTGTTGGATTTGGGATCAGAAGTTCTGACAAAGTCTAAGCCCCACTTTTCAAATGGTTCAAGCACCATTTGAGGCTGCAAAGTCATTTCATCTAATCATGTGGGTATCCCCATACATTTAAATTTATCACAACATATAGTATATCTTATTGCATCTCTATGGAGTGGGGGCTAGTAGTATCTTGTATTCAAAATTTTGACTATTGTACACTTGGTTACAAAGTATCCTCTACAAGGTTTATCATGGTAGGCTTTTAGGATATGTAGAACTTCATCTTCTTTGAGACATATTATAATGATAGAGTCAAGCCCAATATATAAAAAGAATCCAAAAAACCATGAATATTTGTTACTTTTTTGAATTAATGCTCTCGTTTATTTGGGGAAGAAGTGTTGTGGAAGTAGCCCTGTGATAAGGTAATTAGCAATATCAACATACCATGGTCTGGTAAGGGTGAGATAGAATAGATACTCATATGGAAATGAGTCATCTACTATGGTATTCTCTTTAGGGGTTTTCAAGAATGATAAAAATTCAACCATTACATTTTCCTTACCAATCTTATCAATAATGGTGATATCAAATTCTTATAATAAGAGCAACCATCTTATCACTTTGGCTAGAATAATTGGTTTTTTCATAAGGTACCAAATGGATGCATGCTCTATATGAAAAAATACCTAATACCCTATGATGTAGTGATATAAATTGTTGATATTATAAACTATTGCCAAGAATTCCTTTTTGGTAACTGTATAATTTAATTCTACTACATGCAAACTTTTGCTTATAAAATAGATGGCATAATTGAGTGCTTCTTGTTTTTGGCTAAGCACTACTCTGAGGGTAGTATCTAAAGAATCTATGTGAATGTGGAAGGGTAGATTTCAATCAAGACCATGTAGAATATGGGTGATGGTCAATAATTCCTTCAATTTTTTGAAGGTTGTATCACAAGTAGGAGTCTAGAGAAATTCAACATCTTTGGTAAGAAGGGTGAATAATTGTCTTGATACTTTACTAAAATTGTTGATGAATATCTTGTAGTAAATTGAATGACCTAAAAATCTCCTAACATATTTCTACTTTTAAGGAATAGGCAATTTTTTGATGATACTAATTTTTGTATGATCAACATTAATTCCTATAGCAAATACCTAGTGGCCCAAGATAATACCTTCTATCATAAACATGTATCATTTCTTGTGGCTAAGAGACAAATGGTGATCCTAACATAATTTTAGCACTTTTTTTAGGTTGTTTAGGTATTCATCATATGTCTCACCATAGATATTGAAGTCATCCATGTAGATTTCAACACATTCATTGGCTATATCTATAAAAATACTTAGAATAGCCATTTAGAATGTAGCTGGAGTGTTACAAAGCCAAAATGGTAATACAACATCAAGCATAAGTACCCCATAGAAAAGTAAAGGTGGTCTCTTTCTATTCCTTAGGATAAATTCTAATTTGGTTGTAACCATTGAAGCCATCCAAAAAGGCAAAATATTTCTTCCCTGCTAGTGTGTCCAATACTTGGTCAATGAAGGGTAGAGGAAAGTGATCCTTCCTGGTTTCTCTATTGAGTTCCCTGTAATTGAATCATACACACCATTTTAATTTTCTATTTATTATAATTACCAAAGGTTACACCCATTCACTATTAGAGATAGGATATATAAATCTAGTAGTCAAATTTTTTTATAATTCCTTTTTGACTATTTCTCAAAGAGTTGGATTCATCCCACATTGTGGCTATTTGATTGGATAGCACTCTTATTTGATTTAAATATGATTGGTGTATATTTATATGTTAATTTATTGCATATCCTAATAATCCCATGCAAAATCATGTTGATGAGCATACAACATGCTAACTAGGCACTTTTCCTCATTTAATTCTAACTTGCTATTAATAAGCAATGTTTTCCTTGAAGAGATTTCAATTTGTTGTGAGAGTGATTTCATTAATTCCATATTTCTAATGGATCTAGTTTGGCTATAGCAATGAGGCATTACCTAGTGGAATTTTTCCTACATAGGTGCATCATAATTATCCAATTCCTAAAAGCTAGAAATGGGGCACTCAATATTTTGCAAGTGGTTAAGATATGTAAGAGTGTGGTAATTATGCTAAAGAATATTATAAAGAATGTTATCTTCTTCCTGATCAGACAATGTGCATGCATGGTCTATGGTAAATACAATAATCAAGGAAGGTTGATCTTCATCCTCTTCTTTAGCCCATAATGTAAGCTTTGGTGAAAAAATTGGTTGTGATGGGGGATAAATAACCAAATGCTTAGTGTGGTAGTCATTGGATATCATCATGTTACCTATTATACAAGTAATGAAGGCATCTATTGTGGCAAGCCAAGGTCATCCCAAGATAAGGGGGTATCCACCAAAATTAGACTAAGGCTATAACATAATGAAATCTACAAGATACTCCCAAGAATCTATAGTGATGACAATATCCTCAATGATTCCCTCTGGTCTAGCTGTAGATCTATCAACTATTTGCAACATTATAGATGTGGGATAAATATTATTATAATGTAGTTTGTGCATGGTTTTGGTTGTCATTACATTGATTATATCCCCCATGTCTATCAATGTATTGGATAGTTGCTAGTCATGGAGCTAGATTGTAACTACTAGGCATCCAAGATTTGAATACTTATTCAATAGGGTATTCCCTAACATGATGTTTGCTAGCTAGCCAATCACATGCATAGTATTGGGATCTTTTTTCTTCCTTCCTAGTTTTTTAAATAGAGGTCTCTAACAACATTGGAATATATGGGTACATATTTGATGGCTTGGAATAAAGGGATTTTGATGAAAAGGTTATTATGTTATCCCATGAGATCAAACTCAAGTTCAATTATATGGTGTTGAAGGTTAAGATGTTTTATAAATGGTGGGCCTATTTCATCAACAACTTTATGTGCTAGTTCATAAATTTTTTGAGGTGATGGTGGTGTATTAACATGTTATTCTAGGGTTTCATCATTTGAATCCATTATTATGGGTGGTGTTGGGGGTGGTATAACCTTTATTATAATAGAGGTGAACTTCACTGATGTTCACCACATATGTTGGGTACTAAACAGGCTTAGTACTAAATGTGGATTACACTAGCGTATTTGCAAGATTATGCATAGGTTGGGTAGGTAGAAAAGTATTCTTGGGTGTAGATTTCATATTGGGAATAAGATTAGGAGGTTTTTTTGTGTGGAGGACATCCTCCTAAAGAGATACCCCATGGCTAGTTAGGTCTCTAGAGTTGTTACCACTGGTTTGTGAAGGGTGGGCCTTGGGGTGGTTGCCAAGCTTGCATCCAAGATGGGGATAGATTTTGATGAGGATACCAAGAGGTGATGGGTTAGATTACTTGAGGTGGCTTCCAACTAGAATTATGAGGTGGAATGTTCATCCAAGGATTATTCCAATTAGGAGTAGCATTTACAAATTGTGAATTAAAGGAGGTAGAATTTAAAAAATGTGGACCTTGATAAGGTGGTCATTGAACCCATGGCCTTCTTTGTGAAAGATAGAAAACATTATCACCATTTCTTTCTATAGTGTGTAGGTCTATTATTTTTGGGTCTTCAACTTTTATGTGAGCTACTTTAGCCTAGACCTCATGACATCTACAATCATCATTTTTGTTCTTATAGTCTCAACAGTAAATGGTCAAGGCTTGATCCAAGTTGATTGATTTTGTCTTGAATGAAACATGTCTAATTAGGTGGCCAAATGGATAATTATATCCTATTTCATATATTTTAATAGGTTAATAACCTTTGTTTTTGATAAGCCATTTGAAACTACCAATGGAAGCTTGTTACCCTTGACTTTATTTATGGCAGATCTAGAATAATTCTTGTTCAGCTCTTTGATATTTGAGAATGGTAGGTGAGAAATATCTCCTCCACTCATTAGGTCTAAGGATTCCAGATAATATTCTTTGACTCCTTTTAGGAAGATGAGTTTCAATGGTTATTTTCCAAGTGCACTTTACTTGAATTTTTTTACACTGAACATGAACCATTCAACACAATCCTCTAAGGATTCATCCCCTTCCTGAGTCATTCTGAAGATGTCATTTTTTATATAGCTTATTCCTCTTCCATATTGTTGATACTTGGCCAAAAATATATTTTTCATGTCCTCCCAAGTGTGGACCAAATTACTAACCATTCCCATAGACCAATGAAGTGTTGAGTCTCTGAGAGCAGCTAGAAAAAGTTTCAATTTTTATGCATCCTGCCTATAGTCATAGCTTCTATAGAGGATATCAAATATGAACAAGAATGTGTCTAGGTATTTTGATAGTGTACATCTAAAATTATGCAAGGTTGAGGGTGGGATGGTTTTAATTTGTGTTACTCCTATTGCATCTGGAATAGGAAATTCCTAACTATGTTTGGAGTTCCATTATCTTCCATAAAGTTTCCTTCTCTATTCATGATGGCTTTTCTCATGATATAGATACCAAAGGTACTCAAGGTCTCATCCTAAAATTTTGTGTCAATTCCTTAGTCAACATGATAATAAATGTTTATATATTTATCCCCAGTATTTTTACTAGATGAAGGGTATAAAGATTCTCCTGAGCTTTCTTTGATTTAGTCAAGAAAGCCTTGCTAAAATGTTGTAAATATGTTACTTTTGAGAGTTTCTAGTTCATGTATTTCTTCTCCTTTATTTCTTCTTATCAGCTTAGCTAATTCTTCTTCTACTTTTGTTTCCTTTCTCAGAGATAATAGTGCTTTTTCTACAAGTTTCCTCCATTTTATAATGTTTTCTTCTTCAAGAGCCTTTTCACTTATGGTAAATTACTTAATATAGGTTTTAGTTGATATAAGTAATTGTGGTTCTTTCTCAATAGCATTTTTGGTTTTTTTGGTAAGAATATCCCTTGATAATCTCTTTTTTTGCATAAATGTTATGTCACTCCTCCAGTTGGCATATTCCTTCTTGTACATAGTTGTTTTTTTTTTTTTCATTTTCATGTATTTCAAAAAGGGGTTGTTTTAGACCAATTTTTTTAAAAAATCATACAAGAATAAACTAATGTTGAAATCAAAATAATAGGAATTGAAATTTTACTTCTAGAAAGCAATAAAAATTAACTACTAAAAGCAAGAAAAATTTAGTCTAAAAAATAGGAAATGAAAGCAAGAAAATCTATTCTTGAAAATAGGAAATGAAAGAAAGAAATTTATTCTAGTAAAAAGGAAATGAAAGCAAGAAATTTATTCTAGAAAATAAGAAATGAAAGCAAGAAATTTATTCTAGAAAATAGGAAATGGAAGCAAGGAATTTATTCTAGAAATCAGGAAATAAGTAACTCATGCACTAATTAATTCTAAAAACTTAGACATCTAGCATAATGAACCATAGTTCCCTCACTATATGTCCAAAAACTTAGACATTTAGAATAAGAAACTATAGTGTCCTCACTCGACTTGCCTAGCTAGGTACAATAGTGCATTAACCAAGAAAATTTTAATGATAGATTTTTTTAAAAATAACTAACACCCTCCTCGATAATGGTGCCAAGATGTTATGAAAACTAATTACCTAGTGAATACCAAATTCACTAGTCTCATTAAACATTAATTACCAAAACTAGGTACATAAGATTTTCAAGAGTATCAGCACTATATATGCATTATTAATTCAAAAATCAACTTGTTTTTCTAGTTATAGTACAATATATTTATGTTAAATTTTACTGAGTAGTTACATTATGAAATTTTTGTGATAGAATTATGGAACTATTCCATACTTATGTATCACACATGCATCACACTTATATAATAAAAATTAATAGTAAAATATACTTACACAACATACTAATAGTCAAAGAGGGTTAGGCTATTCATAGTAGCTCATTTTGAGGGCTCTTCCTCATTGAAAACTAGGTTCCAATCCCTCTCTAAGAGACTTCACAACTTCTTACAAATTCAACTTCTCATTACTCAATTTTAAATACAAAGGATATAGTAAAACTTCTACTAATATTTCCTCAAAATTATCTAACTCCTAATTTGGTCTAAGTTTTTCCTTTAAATAAAAAAAATAGTTTATTGGTTTTAAACTAAAAACAACAAACTATGAAAGAATACAAATACTTAAAAACTACTCCAGTCAACCTTCAAGTAGTTAGTGACCAAAATTACTTGTTTTAGGCTTGACTGGGTTAGAGATAAGGCATATTTTTATTCTATTTTATCTCCTTTCATCTTTTCTCATTATCCTTATCTTTACTATTTTTGATAACATATCCAATGTATCCTTAAATGTAGGGAATCCATATAACTATGATTCTTCTCAATTATTTGTTGGTTTCCAAAGATAGTTGGACGTGTCTACAAGGTCTCCTCAATGCTTTTCATGGTAGTTGTAGGCACCCTAAAATGGCTACATGCTACTTGTAGATGCAACCTTTAGTTACTATAGGCATTTTGTAGTGGTTACAAACAACCAGTAGGTGAATCCTATAATTACTATGGGCACTCTATAGTGGCTTTAGGCAACTTGTAGGTAAATCCTATAGTTGTTATGGGTATCCTGGAGAAGCTATGACTATATCAAGATTCTTTATCTTTACATTACCCTTAAAATTCTTGTTAGATAAAGTCACACCAAAATTATTCAATCAAGGAAAAGCATCCATAATTCATATAACACACACACACACACACACACACACACACACACACACACACACACACACACACACACACACACACACACACACACACACACACACACACACACACACACACACACACACAAAAACATTAATGAACATAAAAAATCATAAAATCATTTATTCATTTACATTAGTGACAAATAGTTATTGGATTTATATAAAAAAAGGGCATAGAATAAGCAAGGATGAGGCTATAGTAATAAGAAATTAGTGGCTTCATCAACTTCTACTAAATTAAAATCTTTGACTTGATCTAAGGTCATTGTAGAGTAGTACTTAATTTTTAATTCCTCCTCATCATCTAAATATTCACAATAATATTCAAAGTAAGAAACGTAGTAATATGTGGAGATTTCTAGTGTGTTATTGATGTTACCATAAACATTATCGAATGTCCTTACTTCCAAATCCCTCAAGGTCATTTATGTTATTTTATTTTATGCACATTTAGATTTTTCTAAGGGGATGTGTACCTACCTATACTAATGGGGAAATGAATGCATGATTTGTGTTTCCTAGATAAAAGCTTATGAGTCTCAACAAGTTGTCTCACTAGCTCTATCAAATCCCATTTATCACTCACATATCTTGGAAGGGTGTAAGGGAAGAAAATAAATATGCATACCCTAATGTATGAGTAGGTGGGGAACTAGATGAAATAGGAACAAAAATTAGTAATATTTGAAGTGGCAGCATCAGATAATCTCTTCCTCTTTAGTTACTTATCAAACATTACTATAATGTACTAGATGAATGCATCATTGACTCTCCTAAAGTTCTACCTTCTTTCATTAGGAGTGAGGTCAAGGTAATAGTTAAATACTTTATTTTCCTAACTAGCTACTATGTTGAGCCCTAGGAAAGCTCTTCCTTTGGCTAATATATATACTATATAGGAAGTCATGTACAATTTCCATATGGTTTGGACCTCCATCAACTATTTATGGAGGGAGTCACTAATGAGTTGCACCCAATGGATGAATTATTTATTCTCATGAATAACCCATATATATATATATATATATACATATATATATATGACCTCCATTAACTATTTGTGGAGGGAGTCACTAATGAGTTTCACCCAATGGATGAATTATTTATTCTCATGAATAACCCACACACACACACACACACACACACATATATATACATTCAATCTTGGAAGCTCTTTGCATCAGGGCTACCAATGATCCTATGTAATAATATGATTAGATCTCCAACCTCATCCTTAAAATCAATCCTTTTCAATGTATTAGGATATATAGTTGATGAATCACTAGGGATCCTTAGCAACTACTTGTTCATTACTCTCTAGAATCCTATGTTGTTGTCTTAATAGAATTTCTTGGATGATTCTAGAGTTATATCTAGATAACTCTCAAATTTAGGTATCATGAATATAGAGTTAATGAATTTTGGGTCCAAATTTAGATTCCTTTCCCATTTATCATTTAGTATGTCTATCTTATCAACATCATAATGCTGTGATAGCATGAGTTCCATCTCATGGCTATACATAGTCAGGGAAAAATTTGTTGCCTAGGGTAGTCTAGAGTCATAGATACTTTAGATCTAGTCATTCTTGAATTCAATGTCAATCCTAGTTTATAAGTCACCTAAGTTAATGTGACCTTGGTCTATTTCTATAATCTTAGTTATGTTGTAATATAGACTAATAATGATACTAGTTCCTTTAGAATTAAACTTCATCTCTTTCCCAGACATGTATTTTGAGAAATTACTGGGGGAAACCAACTATAGAGTTAGTGGGATTTACAGGTGGAAAAAGCAGGTAGAAACTCTGGTGGAATTTGGATTTGCTCTAAGCAAGTGAAAGGTCCACTGGAAAGTGGAGTTACAAATATAGGTTGAAATATCCATGGGTATATGGTGTTGTAAAATTAGGTTAAAATCTTTTGTGGAGATTACAAGTGTAAAACATACTTGCATTTTCTGGAGAAAACTCTGATGGGGATAGGGATTGTTAAATGCAAAGGAAATATATATGGGACTATGGGTTTATAATTTTAGGTTGAAATCCTATTGGAAATGGAGGTGTGAAACACACTTGGAAATTCCACATGGACTATAGGGAGTCTTTCAAGGAATATTAATTAGTTTTGAGAATATCCTATGGTATATTCACCTACTTTATGATTTAAATCCCTAATTTTCTCAACTACTTAGAAAAAATGAGATATTTAAAAAATGATGATAGTAAAAATAATACCCTAAATGACACATAATAAATGCAAAGAAACCATAATATTTGTAATAAAAATTACAAATAACATTTTATAAGAAATGAAAATAGCTCAAGTGATCAACTATAAAAAAGGATGGCTTAAAAAATGTAGGAGTTGGAACTAAATATCATGCAAGGGATTAATGGAAATGTATAATAGTTAAAATTCATGGATTACATGTATAGAAAATGGAAAAGATTTTGTGGTCTCATGGTGTGGCTTTTAGGTGGGTTCATAGTTTGAGGCACAAAGATTTAAAACACAATTAGAAAAATTAATAATGACTTAGAAAACCCCTAATTACATTTATATAAACCCCTACAATTAATTCCATAATAAAGGTGGTTGGTATAGATTTAGATTCGAAGTAATTTCAAAATATTACAATTTTTTAATTACACATTGACCCCCAGATTTCATTGGATAGGCTATGTTGACTCTTTGAAAATAAGAAGGCAAAAATCAAGAAAAAATTTACAATTTTGTAAATTGTAATTTTCACTTGGAGTTCTAGATTTTGTAGGGAAGGTGGTCAACAAAAATTATAACTTGGATTTTAATTTTTAATTTTGAAAATTGCAAATTGATCCCTAAGTTTCAATTTCCAATTGGAGTGTTGTGTGAGAAGCAGAACTTTGATTACAATATACAATTTGTAAAATTACAAATTGTGATCTAAGTTCTAATTTTTTTAGGATACTTGGTTTGTGCTTGCAATTTACAATTTTATAAATTGTAAATTATGAGTGGGGTTCCAATTTTCATCGGCTAGTGTTTAGAAAAAAGTGGAAGTCTGACTCAAATTTGTAATTTTTCAAATTGTAAATTATAGCTAGATATTTAGTTTCTATTGGCTTAATGTATTGAGAGATTTAGAGTTTGTGAAACAATTTGTAATTTTATAAACTACAAATTATAGTCTAATATCTATTTTTTGAAGGTTTAGGAAATGGGTGTTTTGGGTCAATTTAAGGCATTTTTCTAGAATACTAAGGGGTCACCCTTAGGTTTCTTGACATTTTGATATTTTTGGAACAAAAATATCAAGATTTTTGGTGACCTCTATAGGATGATTGCCTGCTAATCAGTTTCTTTCTAGTAGCCTTCTGGTTCATTGGGCATAGAGTCATTTTAATCTTAACATACTTTAAATTGTGAAGAACAAAACTAGGATTTGTCTAAACAAGAATAAAATAGGGAGAAATATAAAATACTACAAAAACTCCTAATGAGTTGACTTATGCAAAAACACTTATTTATAAAATACAACTAACCCTACTATATACAAATTTTTTATTTTTTGAAGTGAATTCTAACCTCAAAATCAAGATTTGAGGTACATCCCATTGATTTGGATAGGCATTTCTAATCCATCAAGCTTGGATATCTATAATGCACTAGATACTTTACACTAAGTTATAATGTATGGACCAATCCATATTACATCAAACTTTGTGTGTTTTCCTAGTTTATCCTTGTATACATCCCATTTGAGAACCATTTCTCCTTCATTCAATATTTTTTATATGTTTTTTTGTCAAAATTTTTATTTGTTTGAGCTTGATTTACTTCCATAATATGTTATTTATTGCTTTCTAATTTATTCTAGTTCTATGAGTTCCTCCAATCTCATTGTCCTTTCATCATTGTCAATAAAATCCAATTGATGATTGAGTTATAGAGATGATAACTCCATTGACAACAAGAATCGAGCTTCCCTTTCATTTACAAACATGAATGGGGAGTTACCAATGAATATTTTAGGAGTGATCCTATTAGCCCATAGTGCTGATTTCAAATTTGTGTACCATGTCCTTTGGTTGTCCTCCATTATATTTTTGATAATTCTTATGAGGTTCTTATTGGTAGACTCAGCCAATCCATTAATCTAAAGATAATAATTGGAAGAAGTACTCAGATATACATCATTATTTACATCCCATTCACTCACTTGAGTGCTCACAAAAGTTTTAGCATTATCTAAGATAATTGTGTGAGGAACACTAAACCTTGATACTATGACATCCTTGAATTCTAAGGTAGATGCCTCTGTGACATCTTTCAATGAAAATGCTTTAGTCCATCTTGTGAATAGTCCATTACTTTAAGGACCCATTTGTGTTCTCCACTTGATGGTGGATTGATCATACCAATGAAATCCAATCCCCATTGAGCAAAAGGTTGGTTAGTTTGAATTGGTCTGAGAGGGTAAACTACCATTCTTTGCTTGCCTATGAAATAAGAAAACTTCTCATAATTTCTTACCCATTATTTGGAATATTTGAATATTTTAGGCCAATAATATCCCCCTCTCATTATTTTGATGGTCATGGTTCTTACAAATAAATGTCCACCTAATGGGCCATAATGAAATTCTTCAAGCACCTGAGGGACTTGATTATGCTCAATACATCTTAACATGACTCCATCATATCTTTTAAAAATAGTATTCCATCAACAAGAATATAAAGAATGGATTGGAGTCTAAAATACCTTTTCTTAGACTATTGAAATTCATATGGGTATTCGCTAGTCTATAGGAAGATAGTTATGTCCAGGATCCAGTTATTGAAAAGAGGTAGAATTATTGGTTGAGATGCACTTTGAGCATATACTACTTTAGATACTATTTTAGTAGTCTTGATATCATAAGCAATTATTCATACAATCCCTTTCCTCTTATTAGCTTTGTAATTTTGATGTCCACATCATAGTCCATGACTTTTGTGATCCATCCTTCTATTTTTTCATTTATTTCCTAGCTCAGAAGGAACTCTTTGACACTTTGGTGACTAACAATCAGATAAATTTTATTTTTGGAGAGAAAATGTTTGAACTTTTAAAGTGATTTAATTACAAATATACTTGTTTCTCCATGGAACTATAATTTTATTTATAATGCTTTAAGGATTGAATAAAAAAAGATATTGGTTGTTCCAATGATTCTTCATTCTATTACGTTAGAATGGATGAGATACTACCTTCCCCTCCAAAAACATAAAAATTGAAATATTTCTCATAGTTAGGGTTGACTAGGGCAGGATCCTTAGAAATAGCCTACTTAATGGATTCAAAGCTATATTTTCCTTCCTATGTCTAGTTTAAAATGATATCCTTCTTGAGTATTTCAGTAAGGAGTTTGGCCATAGAGGTAAAATTTGGAACAAATATTCATACAAAGTTTATTTTTATGAGGAAACTTTGTAATCCCTTCTTATGTATTGGTAGTGCTAATGTAGATATAACACTAATTCTTTCTAGGTCTATTATAAGACCCTCTTTTAAAATAATATGTGTTAGTAGTTTACCCTAATAATTTCAAAAATGAACTTATTCAAATTGAGGGAAACTCCAAATTCTCTGTGTTTCATGTAAATTTTGACTTTAAGTTCTAGGGAAGAGAGAGAAAAAACATGATATGGGTCTTGTTAAAAAACCTATTTATTTATACACACATTGAATCAGAAGATTGTGAAGAGCTCCTATTTAGCTTGGGAGGAAGATCCATAGATAATAAAACACTAAATAAAACTTATTTTTTAGATAAATATTTGGGTGGATTGCCTAGCGATAGCTAGATCCCAAAAGTGAGAGCTTTCTTAGGGGTTGTTAATCCACACATTTTAAACAATTAAGTTTATAAAATAGAGTATAAAATACTTGCATCAAGTAAATAAGATTATTGAAATGTACTATATAAGAAGTGCTTGTTAAATAAATATATGATATAACATTAAATATAGCAAAGGTGGGTCAATACCTAAGCTAAATAGTTAGGGTTTATTCTATAAAATCAAGTAGGGGTCTATGAACAGGCATGGACATAGAAAACTATATTTGGTTAGGTGTAGGTAGGTGAAAGGAGATTTCTATAAATTTTCCTAATAGTGAACCATCAATGTTCAAGGTGACCATCACTGACTGGAAAAACTATCACTAGTTATCTAACCATCACCACCTGAGACTAACCATCATCAGTTAAGTAACCATTATCAGTTTCCTATCAGTAGAACTAGGTTGGTGTTATTAATTGACAAGATTCATAAGGTGATCTATGAGAGGTAAGTACTAAACTAATCTCAAAATTAAAATACAATAAGTTAATACTAGAAAATAAATACTTGTTTTACCAGAAGTCAGTTGGGTGGATGGTTGATATGGATTACTTATTGTAGAAGTTAGCCATGATTCTAGTAGAGTAATGATATTTGGAGAACTCAATGGAGATATGGTGGTAATTTGGATCCCTAGTATGGATATTGGAATGATAAAGTTCTTAAATATGATTGACCTACAAAAAAATATTTTGGATACACGAAGCTCTTGATAATAAATGTGGATGGATTTGGCTTCCTAGGCCTCTCTCTCTTATAGGCACAAGTAAGAGGTAGAAGTGAAGGTGTAACTAGGACATCTAAATAGGAATTGTCTATGAAAAGGCTCATAAAAATATTTAGACAAGATATATTTATCAAAATAATGTTATGGTTTACATGTGGCTTGTATGTTAAAAGTCCAAATGGTGCAACCTGACCATCACTAGTCAGGGTGATCACCAGTCAGCTTGACTATCACAAATCATGGATAAGGGTAAAAATGTGGCTTAGGCTAGGTTATTTAGGTTAAAATAACTATGGTTTGGGTTTAGTTATGGTTTGGAAGGTGGATGATCCCAAAGGGGGTCCTAAAATGGTAAAAAGGATTATGACCTTCAAAATCATCATGTGTAGATTTCTAATGTCTACATTTGTCCCTTTTTGTTATGTATATTGAATCAATAAACTACAAAACAAAAAAAATGACACTGGTCAAAGGTCTCATTATCCTGAGTATGGGAGGAAGTATTCCACCTCAAACTAGGAGTTGATGAGGGAAAGCAAAATTAGGTTTGGGTTTGATAATGGGTAAAATGTGGGTCATAAGGTAGGTGATAAAAGAATGGTTGGTCATTTTAAATGAAAATATGAACACAAAATATGATTTAGTGTAATAGTCATGATCAGATAAAGACTAAAGATACCAATGTTGGTAAAAATAAGGGTTAGTGCTAAGAAGACAAGTGATCAGTGTATCATGTGATTACATTTAGGCTAGTAGTTGGATATCCCTATTAATCTCTGAGGCAAGGTTAGTGTTTTCATGGTATCTAAGGTAGGAAGTGCTCTTGGCGAAAAAATCAATGGGTCAAGTATCATATGTATTTTATGTAGGAAGTGCTCCTAAACAAATACAAATGATCTAGTTGTACACTAGGTGGTGTAAAAATGAATGGTTAATAAGGCAAGGTTGGTCTGCATGGTCAAAAGGACCAAGCATGGTTGGCATAAAATACAAAAATATAATGGGTCAAAAATGACCAATGTCAAGGTGGACATGGCCAAAGGTGAGGGGTTAGTTAGAGGGGGTGGTTGAGATGACTCCATACACACTAAGTAAGTGGATGCTATGTACATAGTTTTATGGACATAATATACAACAAAAACTTTAGGCCAAATGTAGCTCTTCCCATTTGAGTAGATACAAGGTTAAACACATAAGTGGGATGCTTAAAAGGTTTAAAAAGGGGAAGGTCACCCTAATTGATGATTATTGGGGGCTTCCCCATGAATTGAATGGAATTGATCACCCTAATCAGCAATGGTCAGGGTAAAACCCTAAAAAGAAGGTTAAAAGTGAAAAGGTGAATTATTTTTCACCATTTAACTTTTGGAACTTTTCATTGGGTGAATAGTGCATTTTGGCCATTTGTGTGTGGGTGTTGCTGAGGTAGAAGGTTGGGATTGGTTCATTTTTTTGAATGAGGATTGAGCTGATGGAGGGTGGACAAGGATGCATCTAAGTGGTGGGATGAGGCCTTTGACCATGCCAATGATCATAGAATGAGGTAGGTGTTGCCTTGAATAGATAGCTAGGTGAGTTTATGGTTTCAATAACATGGTGGTGGTAGGATTTTTTTAAGCATATTTTTATTTTGTTTCCCTAGCTCTATGGTTTGCATAAAATAAAGAAATTGAATAAACATAGGTGTATAAGGTTGGCATTGGGTAGAAATAACTTTAAAGAGGAGAATTAGGTAGATTTTTAGGTTTTATGGGGTTATATAGAGGTCATAGGTTTGATTCCCTCTACCATTAGGCATAGATAGAGACTAACATTGGTTCACCTTGACTGGTGTTGGTTAGGCCCAAGGAGAATAATGGGTCCTAAGAGACTGGTGATGATTTTAGGAACCATCAGTGATCAATGGATTTGGTAAAAGTGGTGGAATTTGGTATAAAAGTGTTTGTTTAAAATATTTTAAGATTGGAAATTGTAGTTGATGAGGATTTTTTTTGAGTGATTTTAGTACACTCTTAGTTGATGAGTGTGTGATAAGTGTTGGGAGTATAGGGAAATAAAATAGGTGTGGTTTTGACAAAGAAGGATATAAGGGGGAGGGTTGAATAGAGGCATAAGGTTGGGTGGGAAAAATGGATGTAGGGGTAAATGTAATGGTGTGAAGCATAAGAGGTTAAAATAAAGGTGTAAGTTAGTACTTATCTTTAGGTGGAAAACTAAGTATGCATGTTGGATGTATGTTGCGCTTGTAGGCTCATGAGTAGATTTGGTTGAGGGAATGGGTTCCCATGTTATTTGAAAAGGTTTGGGATGCCATGACTATTAACAAGTAGAGGCATATGGAGGCTATTATATTAGGTGTGATGTGACACTATCAGTACCTACCTTGAGATCCTATGATGATTGTCATACCCATCAAGAGATGGGATCCCATAATGAACACATTTTGGCTATTGATTAGAGAGATCACCATCCTCTTAGAGGATTTGCATAAGATCACATGATTGTTGATTTGAGGATATCTAGTCTACCACATAAAGAGTGATGAGATAGACTATTTCATGGATCTAATATATGGTATAGATCAGGTTCATACACATTTTCATGTAGATAGATTTAGTTATAGTTTATTATACTAGAGGGATCATAAGGATAGATGATTATTCATAACGATGATGGACTTGATGAGTTTTATGCTACCTAATTTAGTTAGAGGGTAGTTTTCACATCTATTACTTGATGTTTTAGTTGAGATGTTACTAAGGAAGACCATATTTAGATGGGCCCTAGTTTTACTGGTGTAGATATACCAAGATCTTTGGAGATTATGAGCACACAAGTGGTATGGGATCAGTGTTGGCTTTGTACTTCACTACTAGTCATTCAAGAATATTTAGGTGCTAAGACCCTTGTTACTACTGGTGGAGGGTTACATACTGACTGATTACATAGTGGGATTCCTATGTTAGAGGAGAGGTGGCACCATAAGAGGGGTAGGTGGAGGAACTAGAGATATTGAGTGGTTTTGGGATGCATTGGAGGGTTTGGTTGTCAAAGATGTTAAATGGAGATCATATGTTGGGTGGCTTTAGTGGATAAGACTCAAATATCATACCATAGGTCTTCAAAGATGGGAGTGGATATACAACCATTAGGATGGTGAGGATGAGTTCATCCCTTTTGATCATGTGTGGAGATAGTTTGGGATGTTTCAAGAGATCCCACTTGACTTTCCCTCATATAAGAGAGAGGAGGCTGAGTTTATGTTACCTAAGCCATATCATCAGGATATTATGCTTGATTATGAGGAGCTACTAGTGAGAGCCCCTATTGATGACATAGGTGTTTCTCAGGGATATGCATCCTAGTATCAAGGGAGATATGCCACAAAAAACTTTAGATGGGGTGATGGGGGTTGATAGGCCATAGATGTAGACCTAATAGGGCATAGGTTTAGGGGGTTGGATAGGTAGTAGCAACACTAACCATATCATAGGCCCAAGTATAGGTAATATAAGGATAGGTGGTCATCTTACAGGGTCAAAATTTTTGTGCTACAAGGTCAGGTTATGACTATCATAGTAGAGTGAGATCAAGCACATGCATCTCTTGGGGTAGTCATGTAAGAGAGATACTCTTAAATAAAGTCTAGCAATAGGAAGGAGACTAGCACTGGTGGCTAGAGGACCACCAAACATAGTTTTAAGGTTCCAATACCTAGGAAACCATTGAGTAAATTAGGTATTACAAGGTGATGGTTTTAGATCAGATACCATAGGTGATGAGATACAAGGAGTATAGATTTAGTTTAGCTAGGGCCATCTATAGCTACCCTAGGATATTGGGCCTCCATAGTGGGTCAGGTAGGGATACTAGGGGCGCACCACTAGGTGGGAGTGTAGGGGTAGGTGGTATTGGTCCCAATGCTCATATGGCTTAATGTATCCATTTTGATATATATTGATAAATAGTGTTTTGATTCCAACCTATGTACTGATATAATGAGATCTACATGTTTTGAGAGAGAGGTTATACATTATTACATGTATTATTTAGATGACATGATGTATATGATGTATGGTGCATGGTTTATGATGTTATATATGATGTACATTTATGGTTCATGGTCTATATGATTAATGTGGTTATTCGTGTTTATGCTTATGGTTGATGGTCTATGGTTTCTTGCGTATGCTTTATGAGATGCTTGACTCAGTAGCGTAGGTATGTGATGCTAGAAAGATAGTTATGATGTTCTAATTTTTTTCATGGACATGATGGAATGTGATATTGATCGATATATGTTATGTGATAATGTAATGGTAATGGATTTGTTGATGGTTATGTTGATATGTTTTTTATGTGTTGATGCTATAAGATGAATTGTGGTGATGTTATGGTAAATGGATAGATTGGTATATGATATAGTTCATGATGTTTTTGCTCATTGATTTTTTTTATGCTTAGGATGAATATATGTTGACATGATGTTTTGATGGTCGGTGAATAGTATTATGTTTATGGAATGATGTGATATGATGCACTTTCATGGTGTTTTAATCATAGATAGGTAGGTGATATGGTCCCTGAACATAGCTCATAATGTGATGATTTTGATTTGATATTTGTTTTTTATGATAATGGAGATAAAATATGGATATGGTACATAAAGTAAGTATATAACAAACTAAATGTTGAGGTTGGTGAAAGGGTTCATGAGAGGTACATCTACATTAACCAATAAAAGATAAAAAAAATAAACATGATGCCTCTTCATTGGTAAGGACAAAAATGAAACCTAGATTCAGATCAACTTAATGAAAATAAGACTTTCAAATACTTTACATTAGCATGCTTTGGTTGGTAAATGGGTATCTTTATCACATTACATCAAGTAAGCTTGTAATCCTATGCATATGACATAGAGGGAGGGTGGTTAGAACTGGAACCTTTTGTGTGACTATCATGTCTCTTCTATAGGCTTCTAAGAGGATAGTATAAGCAAGTATATTCTCATATATAAAGTGTAGATTGATTGATGTAGGAAGTCTACTTAGGAGAGCTGATTGTGGATTTTAAAAAATTATTATTTTTAGGAGAGCTAATTATGGCACTTCTTGTTGATTTTACTTATGCTTATGGACCATTTTATATTTTATATTTTTCTTTTGCTTATGGGTCAGGGAAGATGATCGATGCAAGAAGCTTCCAATAAATTGTTATCTTTTGATAACTACTTTACTTAGCCATCCTTCAAGGGAGCGGTCTAAGTTTATGTGCCTAGTTTAAATGCTTGTGATACTTATCCTTCAAGGGAGAAATCCACCTTATGGTTTGAAATTTTAGATGAGTTTTCAATAGGTATCCTTCAAAGGAGAAATATACAAATGCTAAGAATGACCCATGATTTGGTTATAAATTCAATATTGATTTTTCTTTTGTCTAATTTTACTTGACATATAATTGCTTATTCATGCTCAAGGAGTTAACTTTATGAAGGAAAAATCTAGAGGTACAATAAGGTTCAGTAGGTGAAAAGAGGTACAGGTGACAATGACCATGGGAATTGATCTCAAGGAGATGGGAAGTACCATGATGATCATGCCATAGGTAGAGCAATGGTACCCATAGTTCAATCTTAGGCTATGACTATGATGGATAATCATATGATTCAACTATAATTGATTTCCCCTATAAAGACGGAAATGAATATGGTTGTAGGGGATGATGTTAATTTATACCAGTAGTAATTTTAATCCTTATTTAATAATAGAAATGATGCAGATACAAAGCATTGAGAGGCTCAAGTTCTAGTCTACCTTTAATAGATGGAAAATGATAGGCTCTTGATCCATACTTATGGGTTATGATGTGTGGTCCAAGCCAATTAACATCAAATTTACCCCTTTTTATTTTCTCTATATTAGTTACATGTTTATTTTCCTTCAGGATGAGATCTCAAATATTGAGTTCTCACACTTTCAAGTGTTTTTTATAAGCATGCTTGACTCATTATTTATAGACATGGAGATGGGAAAGAGTAGCCAAATAATGCTTGTCAAGTATCTCAAATTGGGCTAAACGTTCTTGATGGTAATCATCTTCTAAAATAAATTCATGTAAAGATATGCAAAGAGAGGGTATTTGGACCTTGAGGAAAAAAGGTGTAGCACCTATAGGGGTTTGAATGCTAGTATTATATGCCCACAAGGTGAAATGGATGTGCAAGTCTAATCCTAACCTGAGGCATTGACCATTTTGGTAAGCATGTTGTTAAGGATTTTTTTAGAGGCCTTTTACTTGTCTATTTGTTTGTGAATGATAGGCTAATGAGAAACTAATTTTTTATACCAAATACATCACAAAGGCCTTAAACTTGTTTGTTTTTTAAGGATTTGCCATTGTCAGTAATGATCTTATGGGGAAAACCCAAGTGGTAGATGATATAATGTGTGATAAATTAGATTATATTTTTAGTTTTTTTTGAGAAAAGAGGAATAGCCTCGACCCATTTGGTGAAATATTTGATCATAGTGATGATAGAGTGATGTTTCTATAAAGAGTGGGGGTTAATTTCACTAATAAGGTCTAGACCCCATTGTGGAAAGGCTAAAATCTAATGGAAACTTGAAGGCTATGGCTGGGTGCATGATACAAATTAGCATGTTGTTGACACTTGACACACTTTTTCACATAATCACAATAGTCTTGGTTAAGGGTAGGCTAGTAATAGCCTAGGCAGAGGATGCACTTAGCCATAATGAGTCCACTAAAGTGCCCCCCACATATACCATCATTTATTTCCTTGATGGCATGAGAGGATTTTGGACCATGGAGGCCACAAAATAGGAGGCCATAAAAATTGTGTTTATAGAGGATCCATCCTATAATGGTGTAATAGGAGGTGTTCTAAATAAATGTTCAATGGGAATTCCTAGAAAGGCTAGATGGAACAATGCCAAGTTTCAAGTAGTCAAAGGGTTACTGATACCAAAGGTCAAGCTATATCTCCTCCACATTAAATATGGTTGGAATGTCTGACTTGATGTAGGAAGGTTTGGTGAGGTGATGGATAATGACTAATAACTTAGAGTTTGATGGTGTTGATGGGATCTAGGAAGCAAGAGAAGCCATGGTGTCATCAAAAATTTTGGTAGATCATGGGGTGGTTTGAATATGGTAATTTTCAAATGATGTCAAGAGTTCTATAACTAACTATCTATATAATTGCAAAATCTCATTCTTACACTAGTAGATACCATTGACTTGATTGACCACAAGTTTAGAGTCACCAAAGATGTTGATTTTTTTGACTCCCAAGGCTAGTGTGGTTTGGAGTCCTATTAATAAGGATTCATATTTGGTGACATTGTTATTACATTCAAAGTCAAGTTTAAAAGATAAAATAAGTAGTTCACTGATAAGGGGGATAAGGATGATACCATCTCCCCCACCAGATTGACATTTGGAACCATTAAATAATATGGTTATGTGATTGGTGATGTCTATTTAGCATAGGTTTGTGATGGACTTATCTATAAATTCAAGAGGGAGAGGTTGGTTGCTCAGTAGGGGTGTATCAATAAATTGGTCAATAATGATTTTCCCCTTAATTGACTTTTATTATAGAAACTTAAGGTCAAACTCAGCTAAAAGCATGAACCACTTGTCCATACACTATTTTTATCATGGCTTAGAGTGCATGTACTTGAGTGGGTTGGTATTGGTTATGATGAAATTTTTATGGTTAATAAGGTAGTGGAAAAGTTTGGCGGTCATGAAGACTAGGGCCAAGCATAGTTTCCTAGTATATGTATACCGATTTTTGTAGTCTATAAGGGTATGGCTTATGTAATAGATGGATTTATCTTTGTGTTGTTCATCTTGATGAGTAAGCATTGACCCTAGGTAATGGTCAATGGTAGATATAAAGGTAGAAAGGTTGTTTGTCCTTATGGGGTGTGAGGATAGGTGGAGATAGAAGGTACTCTTTGAGTGAGTCAAAGGCCTTTTGATAATTGACATTCCACTTAAAAGAGATATCCTTTTTCAAGAGGTGATGAAAGGGTTGACATCAATCTAAGAGCTGAGAAATGTAGTGAATGGATTGGAGCTTCCCATACAAACTATAGAGTTGATTAATATGGTTTAAAGGTAGCATCTTGAGGATAGATTTGATATTGATTGAATCAACATTGATTTCCTGAAGGGAAATGATGAAGCTAAGGAGTTTGCCTGATGAGATCTAAAAAATACATTTCTTGGGATTGAGGTGGACATGGTAATGGATAAGTCTCTCAAAGATAATCTTGAGAATGGATAAGTGGTCCTTGTGAAGTTTAAATTTCCTAAGGAGATCATCCACATAGTCATCGATGATTATGTGGATAAGGTCATAGAAGATGTAGGTCATAACATGTTGGTGGGTTGCATGAGTTTTCTTAAGACTAAAGGGCATGATCGTATAATAGAAAATACCTTATGGGGTGATAAAGGTATTTTTATGTTGATATTTAAGGGCAATCAAAATTTGATTATAACTCAAGAATCCATCCATGAGAGACAACATCTCATGGCCTGTTATAAGATCAACAAGTTGGTCAATTCTAGGTAGAGAAAAGTCATCCTTTGGGTAGGTGAGGTTGAGGTCATGAAATTCCACATAGATACATAGTCCCCCTATGGATTTAGTGACAATAATGATGTTTAAAACACACTTGGGATAATCAATAGGTTGAATGAAGTAAATAGAGAGGAGGTGTTAAAGCTCTTCTTTGATAAGAAGGGTTATACAAGGATCATTTGTTGAAGTTTTTTTTTCTGATAAGCTTGGCATCATAATTGGTTACAATGTTTTGGGTGGCAATGGTCAGGTCAATACCTAGCATGTTGGCATATGACTAGGTGAATGTAATGTTGTAGTCTTAGAGGAAGCTAGATAAGTCTTGAAGTTCTTCAGGGGCAAGAAATTGGCCCAATTTTTAAATATGAGGGTTACCAAAAATTCTTATGTCAATATCCATAGTGGATTCATTTAACATGGTTAATTATTTGGAGGTAAAGATTTTTTGATGGAGGAATCAAGTGCACCAAGTTAGGTGAGAATAAAATCATCACCTTGGCACTAGATAGTGTTAATAGTAGGATAGTCTTCTCCCACTAGTTTAGGATGGATCAAAGGGATTGATACTAGCACCCCTTACTTTTGATAAGTTAGGGGGTGGAGGGTAATCATGTTGATGAAAAAAAACATTAGGTGGGATGATGTCCTCATCCTCATACTCAGCTAGAGTGGGTGTTATCAAGGAAGGGATCTCTTCTACAATAGTGATAGTGGTAGGTTGTTTGTTTTTCTTCTTATTGGGTAGAATGAATCCAAGTTTATGCTTCTCATGAGGCTTTCAAGTTTTAATCAAGATTAATGTGTGTGTTCCATCCTCATATCATCCTAAGACAAATATTTTCTAGGCACACCTGACACTTGACACCTGACATAAATAGAAAATTAGCTTGCTATGGATAATTTTCATCAAGCGTAAGGAGATGGTATTATCCAAAGGCAAGGCATTAGAAGATAGATTCCAAGGGATCAATGGTGGGTATTTGGTCCATGGGAATAGATGAATTGGTAGATACCTCTATGGAAGGGAAAGTAATGGCTTCATTTTCTATGGTTGAGGACTTGGCATTGAATGCTTTGGGTGGTTTTATTAGAGGTAAAAGGATGTCATTAGGTTGATAGATCATGTTGCATGTTGTAATAGGGCTTGGATCAGATTGTATGGTAATAACCTAACTTTCATGATTTAATTTGACATAATGGTGGAGGGTAGAAGGTATACAACTCATAGAATGGATCCAAGGTCTCTCTAATAAAACATTATACTAGAATTCACCTTTGATCACATAGAAAAATTTGGGGAGCATGCATGGTCTGAGCTAAATGTGGAGGAAAATGGTTCCCAAGGTAGTGCTCATGGTGTCATTAAAGGATCAAAGCACCACTAAAGTTTGGGACATGACATTTTTTGGTAAATTGAGTTGGTCATAGGCATGAGAAGAGATGATGTTGATGTTATCTCCCCCATAGATCATAACCCATTTGACATGAGTTTGGTTGATGTGGGTAGTAATAGAGAGAGGAGGATCTAGATCCTTAGAGTGGATATAAATAATCTTTGAGTCCTTAAAAGTAATAAAGGTGGAGAGTTGGAGAGCACCTATAAAGGCCTATGTAGGTTGGGAATCTCCTGGTCTGACCTTAATAGCTTACACAACCTCTATCATGGCTTGATGATGGTGGGGTGAGGTGGAAATGAGCTCATAGAGGCACATCTTAGTTAGATTTTTTTGAAGTTGCTTAATAATGACCCTCATAATGTGTTTAGAGGGGTTGGCCTTATAGGTTCCTAAGATGATAACTTTGGGTTTAGCTAAGGATGTAGAGGTTTGGTTTAGGATGCATTGAGGGGTATATAGATGGAATGGATAATTTGGCCTTCCTTTATCCTTTTGTTATGATTGTGTGACCACATTAATGGTATGGATAGAGGGGAAAGTTGTGATAAGGGGTTGGGTGGATTATTTATCACTTTAAGGTGAGAGTGGAGGATTAGGAATGTTATGATAAATGGTTATTGGGTACATTGGTAGAGGAGTTAATGGAAGTTCATTTAATAAAGTATCATCCTCATCATAGAGCTAATGGATAATGGATCAGATATTTTTGAAATTTTTCATGTCATGCCTGGGTGTTATGTGATAGGAAAACATTTGACTGTCATTATACCAAGATGGCTTTGAACAAAGAAGATTAAAAGGTCTAATAAGAGGTAATGTGAGGTAGGAGGTCTACAATTATATTTGAATAATGGTTGTATAGGATTCTAATAGAGGTGGGGAAGGTTTAGAGGTTGTGGTTTTGGTTTTGGTTGGGAAGATAAGCATGTTAGTAGCAATGGGTTTGGTGAGAGAGAGTTTATGTAAGGTGGTGTTTTTTGGGTAATGGTTTTGGTTTGGGTATGCTAGTTTTTAGGGTGTGCAAGGTTGATAATTTGGCTATTGGTTATTTGCGAAAGACTAGTGCATCAAATAGTATGTGGGCTAGTTTAACCAATAATGATGGATGACATATTAAAAGGAGCTTTATTTTTAGGCAAAGTTGAGGGGTGAGTCCCTAAGATAGAGGAAAAGGTAGAGGGAGGTGGAATCTCAGTCATGTATCTTTTCAATGGTTTCACCCCTTTGGTTGGTTTATGTTGAGCCTTAGGTATAGGATTGGATGGGTTTAATTCCACTTTCAAGGATGGGTGAGCTTAGCTTCATGTAGGGAAGGCACCAAGAGTTTTGGAATGTTTGGTTGGTAGTGCAGTTGTTTGAGAGGTAGCTATTTTGGTTGACTGAGAAGGTGAGGGGTTGGTAGAAGTTCTCATTAGTTTAAAAGTTGTGGAAAAATTATGCGTTGGTTGGTTAAAGTAATTCCATAAGGTTTAGGTTTGTTGATGTAAGGAAGCCCTAACTATTTCCAAAAAGTGGTTTGATCCATGTCTAGTTTTGTGACCATACCTAAATTTTGAACAAGTTTGGAAAATGGTTTGTATATTGGTTTCGTATCCCAAGAAGTGGGTGTCAAGGATATAACTATGGCCTAAGGAGGAGGGTTGATAGCCTCATCTATTCCCTCAAGAAAGGGATGTAATTTCTTATTAGGTGGCTATTCCATGAGGGGTGTTTATAACAATATTTCTCCCCTAGGCATAATGTCCATAGTTATGGTTTGTCCTATGGTTACAGGAGATGTTTGATTGGGAATGGTTTTTTGTTTAGATAGGTTATTTAAAGGGGTGTTTGATGATTCCAAATCCTCTATGAATGAAGCTAAGGAAAAATTAACCTCCTCGATTTGGGTCTCCAAAAAAAGGGAAAGTGACTCCACCACCTAGGTGGGTGAAGTGAAGGAGAAACAAGTTGGTTGGATGGTAGGTTACCCATTGATAAGTGTATTTAGGATAATATTGACCATTTGGGCATCATGAGAAAATTTAACTTGTGTGTCCTTAGTTTTGGTAGGGGAATGGTTAGAAAAAGGCTTCCTAAAGATATAAAGAGCTTAATTTTGAGGGACATTGGGATTATCCAACATGAGTTCCCCCTTGTCAATAAGGCTTTGAAAAACATTCTTGAAAGTATTACATCGCCTGACATCATGTCTAATTACTCAATGAAAATTACAAAGGTCATTCTCATTGTACCAAGCAGGTGTTGGATGAGAAGAATCAAACTACTAAGGAAGTTTAATGGGGGAAGTTGTATGAGGTTATCTTTTGGTAATATCTCTAAAATTGAGGTATAAGATTCTCCAAGAAAAGTGACCCATTTTTGGTTTCTTTGGTTTCGGTTATTTGTGTCTTGGTTGAAGGTAATGGGAGAATTTTGTTGATTGACATTACATGGAGGGGTAGTTTTAAGGACAATTGCATTCACAGTTCCCTTGATCTTTGTTCTAGTGTTGGCTTGGTTGCTTGGTTTGGAGGAAGAGGTTTCATTGGTCTTGAAGGTAGATTTTTTTCTTTATAACTTAAATTTTCCCTCATTTATGGACCAATTTTCTAGCTTATATGCCATGGTAAAAGCTTCATCAAAAGTTTTGAAGTTCTGGACACATAATGTAGAAGATATATGTTTGGCATATGCTTGAGAAAAAAGCTCTATAAGTTCAGGTTGAGGCAAGGAAAATGAAAGCTAATTAATTAAGTTTTTCCAAGGGGAAAAAAATCTACAATGGACTCATCATCAAATTTTTTGATATAATATAAATTAGTGATAGAGACATTCTTGGAAATATTAATGGAAAAGTGATCAAAGAATACTTGAACTAGTTGGGTGAAATAAAATATTAAATTCTTGGTAAGGGCACTATACCAGTTAAGTGTCAAGCTAGATATATACATGGGGAAGGTTTGGAGGAGAAGGGCATCATCATAAGTAATCATGTAATATGCATGCTTAAAAATCCTAAGGTATTGCTAGGGGTCCTCCTTGCTTTAAAATTTTGTAAATTTTTGAAGCTCCCATTGAGGAGGGTAAGGTCTGATAGGGACAGAGAGATGAATAGATTCGTTAAAAATTTGATCATAGGATAAGATGTTATGAGCCCATAAAATGGATGAATCAAGGTTTTTTATCTTGTCTATGAACATCATTATTAGGTTTATTTAAGGTGTTGGACCAAGAGGGTTGTAAGGTGGAGACTATAGTTGAGATTGGGTAACATATTGGTAATTATTTGGTGGTTGAGAGGTTTTCATAATCTAGAATGTGGATGCTAAAGGCTGGGTATGTGGTATGTAAAGATAGGTGGATGATGATGGTAGAGTAGTGGGTACATACCCTTTTATCTTAGGGATGTATCCTAGATTGGGTGAAATGGTTACTTGCTAAGGATTGCTTGTGGATTGGGCATGAACGTTAGTTGGGTTCGTAACAAAATGAGAGGTAGTGACCTTCATACTAGTAGGTGGTGAAGGAAGGTTAGTAGTATATACCCTTAAGCTTGGTAAATGGCTTTTGACCAATGAGTTGGGGTTGAGAGAAGGAAGGTTGATAATGCTAGTGGTAGGTACTCTAGAGATAAGTGGAGTGTGATGGGTTAATGGTATGGTTGTTCTTAAGGTGGTAGAGTCACTGGTAGGGGAAGAAGGTGTAAGGGTAACAGTTGGTTGGATAGGTTGGTTTTTAGATATGGCATCAAAGGGTTTAGTAGATAAAGATGCCTAGGTAGTTGAAGTTTGGGTGGTGACCAAAAAAATGGGGATACCCCTCATAGGTGGGATGACATGCCATAAGGAAGATCATGAGGTGGAGTTGGAACCATGATATGATGAGGGGAGGTGTTAAGGTAGTGCTAGAGGGAAACTAAATTATTGTCTAAAAAAGTGGTAAATTTCATGTCTCCTTGGGAAAATAATTGAGGAAAATTAGGATTTCTCAATGTATAAGGTGAGTCTTCTACCTCACGGATGTACTCAATAAATGAGGAGGTAGAAGAGGTTTATTTGAGTGACAGGTTCTACTCTACTAGGTCTCTTCACTACTATAAAGTGAGAACCATGTAAGAAATGGGAGAAAGAAAACAAGAATAAACTCACCACTCAAACAAGAAAAGGACAAGAAAATGATCAAGGCAATCAAGACACACACTATAAACTATGTTAAGCCTAGAGGTAGTTTTGAACTCACTTTTAGATTATGCTTTAGTTTATGAGAATGTGTGATAGAAGTTGGATTGTGGATAAGGTACTATAGAAGTAGTCTATGGTTAGTTTTAGGTTTTTTAGGTACTCAAAATAATCTATATTGGAATTAATATGTGGCTTGGTATTAGGGCCTACCCCCTCACTTCACACATCACAGTGATAAGGGTGTCAAGTGCTTAGCCAATATATATTGATATCTAGAGTTTATACCCAACCAGAGGGCTAAGTTGGTTCACCCCTTGGTATTGACCTCTAAGTAAGATTTCTAGGAAAGGGTAAGGTGACTGCTAGATGATGAAATCCCATTTGGGTCTTGTCTCAAAAAAAATTCATGTTTGATTGATGAGAGTCATTTGGCTAGTGTGTGCAACAAAAGTGGTGTTATTATAAGATTTTTGTACATTAATTCATATTAAACTAATATTAAAAGAAATCAATGTATGTAGTTGATTTTAAGCCCAAAATAAATTTTAGTTTCAATTATGAAGATAGATAGAGAGAAGAGCATATAAATTCAAATAAAAACATGAGTAAAGACTCTAGGTCCCATTGAGTGTGCCAAAATATTTCATGTATATTTTCACTTTAAGTTCTAAGGAAGAGAGAAAATAAACTAGATATGAGTGTGGTTAAAAAACCTATTTGTTTTTGCACATGTTAAATCAAAATATTGTGAAGATTTCCTCTTTGGCTTAGGAATAATACCTATAGATAAGAAATCACTTAAATAAACTTGTTTGTTAGACATATTTTTGGGTGGATTGCCTAGTGATAGCTAGATCCCAGAAGTAAGAGCTTCCTTAGGGTCTATCAATCCACATGATTTAAATAATTAAATTTATAAAATATATTATAGAGTACTTTCATCAATTAAAGATGATTACTAAAATTGATTATACAAGAAGTATTTGTTAAATAAAGATATGCTAAAATGTTAAATATAGAAAAGGTAGGTCAATACCTAAGCTAAACGGTTGGGGTCTAATCTATAAAATCAGGTAGGGGTCTATGAACAAATAGGGACATAGAAAAATGGATTTGGTTAGGTGTAGGTAGGTGAAAGGAGCTTTCTAAAAAAATTCCTGATAATGAACCATCAGTGGCCAAGGTGACCGTCACTAGTTGGATGAACCATCACTGGTTGTCTAACCATCACCAGTTGACACTAATCATCATTGATTGAGCAATTATCAATAGTTACATATTAGTGGAATTGGGTTGGTGTTTTTGATTAATTATATTTATAAGGTAAGCTATGAGAGATGACTAAGGGATAGACTAATCTTTAAATTAAAATACAATAAGTGAATACAATAAAACAAGTATTTGTTTTACTAGAAGTTTATTGGGTGGATGGTTGAGTTGGATTTCTTATTGTATAAGTTGGCCATGATTCTAATAGATTAATAGTATTTAAACAACTTGATATAGAGATGGAAACACGTCGGATCCCTGATATGGCTATTAGATTGTTGAAGTCCTTAGAGATGATCGACCTACAAAAAGAGATTCTAGATACACAAATATTTTGATAACAATTTTGGATGGATTTGGCCTCCTAGGCCTCTCTCTCTTATAGACACAAGCAAGAGGTGGAAGTGAATGTGTAACTAGGCCATCTAAATATGAAGTGTCCATACAAAGGCTCACAACAAGATTTAGATTAGCTATATTTAGAAAAACAACATGGTGGTTTGCATTTAGCTTGCATATTAAAAGTCTAAGTAGTGCAACCTGACTATCATTGATTAGGGTGACCATCACTGATCAACCTAACCATCACCAGTCATGGCTAAGGATAAAAAGGTGGCTTAGGCTAGGTTAGCTAGGTAAAACTAACTATGGGTTGGGTTTAGTTAGGGGTTGGAAGGTGGATGTTCCCAAGGGGGGTTATAAGATGGTAAAAAGTATTATGACCTTTAGAATAATAGTGTGTAGATTTTCTATATCTACACTCTACACCTTTCAAAAAATTTCCTACGTTGATCCAAGTGTGCATCAATATTTTTGAGTAAATAATGATATCATCTAGGTATACCAGAATCATCTCATTTATAAAACCTTTGAAATATATATCCATGGCTCTATGGAATGTTAAAATAACATTAGTTAGACTAAATGGCATCTTTTTATATGCATATGTACCCCATTTTGTGGTTAAGGTAGTCTTGAACTGGTCTAATTCTTGTACTAGGATTTGCTTATATCTAGAATAACTATCTAGAAAAGAAAACTCAAATCCTCATATAGTTTATAGAATTATATCCATACATGTAAGGGGATAATGATCCTTTATAGATGCTTTATTTATATCCATAAAATCTACACAAACCGTAATTTCACCATTCTTCTTTCTTACATGAACCAAATTAGCAACCCAAGATGAGTGTTTGATAGGGAAGATTATGTTATCATTTGTCAGTTTGGATAGCTCACTCTTCATCAAGGGTTTTATATTTGGATTAATTGGTCTCTACTTATGTCTAATAAGTATGGTATTTGGGTCAAGCTTTATTGTGTGTTGGGATAATCTGGGGTCAAACCCTTTAGATCATGATAACTCCAAGCAAAGTTATCATCATACTCTTGACACAACTCAATAAAATATTATTTTTTAGAATCATTTCATACCTTTCCTATCTTTAGTGATTTCTCTTCTAAGATGACCACTGGCTCATACTCTTCTTCATTTACTATGATGTTCTTCTTTTTGCCTTTTAGAAAATCATTTGAATTAAAGATGTTTTCTAAAGTAACAAGACCCATGGGTAGTTTGTTTTTCTTCAACTGGATGATTTGATATCCATATTGATAATGGATTCTTAAATGGTTCCTATCATATAATTCATCTTATTTTCTTAGAAATTTGACAATTTGTTGGTCACTATCGAAGACTTACCAATTGGTTTCATTATTAGGAACATATGGCCTTATTATCAACCTTACATGTTGGTAATTTTTATTATTTATTTATTCAAGTAGAATATATTAGGAGCCTACTAAGGCCATATGATCAACATATTTATTTTTTTATCTTTGTACTAATTTAATGTTTAAAGTAGTAAAGTCTTCTAATAGGTCCCAAACCCTATGTTTGTGATATCTTAGAAAACTATTCTTAGTTACACTTTTGGATCTCACTTGGTGAAAAATCAACTCAATATTACCAAATATCTATAGGGATTTTATCCCTCTCTCCTTGACCAATTTTAGACCTTGAATCAAAGCTTCATACTCAACTTCATTGTTTGTGAAATTGAACTAAAGTCAAAAAATATAAATAACTCTCCTTTTATGGAGAGATCAAGAAAATAATTTCACCTACGCCATTCTTTCTTCTCAAACCATCAAAGAACAATTACCACATTCCTTGAATATATTCATTTGGTTTTACTAGGTTACTAGGTTCAAGATTATTGCATCATTTTCATGTATGTAATATGTACCCAACAATATTTTGTGTACATAGTCATAAGGATAAAATTGGAGGGTTAATCCCCATTCATCTATATGAGTGTCTAGAATTTTGTCTATAAGTGTTACAACTTCATAATTAATATCTTCTTCTTAGTATTGTAGTATATAATTCATATCCATAGGGATAGGATTTAATGTCTCAGTCTATTTTTAGTGATTGGCTCAACTCTTATTATTACTCTTATTCCATAGCTCATCTTAAGCAACATGTAAGACCAATTTTTAGATAGATATCCTCCCATTTTTTAGTGAATTCAAGTGAAAAATAAATGGAAAAATACGGGGGAGATCAATGACTGAGATATCTTAGGAAATTAAAAAGCTTAGAAATACATTAATAGTGGGATTTAGCCATTTTATTATTCCTAGTATTTGAATAGTAGTCCATCCAATTAAACTACACATTTATTGATAGGTGTATACTTTATCAGAATGGAATCAACTATTTTCTTGGGCATAATAGAATTGTCTGCCCCTGAATCTATCATGAAATTATGAATGAGATGCTTCCTTAATATGAGTGAAATATAGAAGGGGGAAGCTTAACATTTTTGCTTTTCTTAGTGTCTTTTTATGGTTGATGCAAATTAATTTCAGCATTAGGTCTCTTAGATGGAACCTTCTCCATTCTATGGAAGTTTTTCAATGCTTCTTGTAGCAAATCTATTTGTGATAGAATGGAGAGTGATTCTCATATAATAACATTCAAATTGGTAGTTGAAAATGTTGAAAGGAATAGTACCAACCTTTTATGGTGACTTTTTGGGAGCTATGTCTTCTTTCATGAGATTTGGAGTTATAAATTTTCATTTGGACTAGCCCATGGGCACAATGGTCACCTTTGTAATGTGTTACTCTTTGCTAATTCTTGTGTAAATTTGAAAGATGTAGCTTGTTCCACCCTTTGGGGTTGATCACTTTATATTTCTTTTTTTTTTTAAATGTATTGGTTGCCACTAGACCTCCACCATTGAATAATGCCTCCTCTTAATTTACACCACAAAAGTCCTCCTCTTGCTAATTTAAAAGAGTAGCCTCACATTGAGAATGTTTTTATGTATCTTTTTATTGGGAAGTGGCTTATTTTTTTTGTCCTTATGTATTTTATATTCTTTTCACTATCAAGGCTTGACTAATGACACCATTAGGAAAAGTATTCTAATTATGTGGTTGAGAATAAAGATAACACCACTTATACTCATGAGTCAAGTTATTTTGGACATGTACAATAACTTTGAAAACACTTGGTACAAATAGAGCATGGATGTTTGGAGGTTTTGATTACATATTTTTACCTTGTGGCTATGAATTTCCTTGGTATGTCTACCTATTAGGTTGGTATGCTTGGTTAGCTTGCTGAAAAGTCTTGTATTTCTAAGATTGCTACCTCTTCATTCCTATTAACTCATTTCCAAAAATCTTAATTAATGATTTGACCTAATATAAATCATCTATAGGTGTGGGAGTTAAAGTTATTACTTTGCTCATGGTGGTAATTAGAGCAATTGCAGGTGGTGTAGGAGGTATTTTTGGAAATAGAGGCATTAGTGGCCTTAGGGAAAATTTTCCTACTTGAATTAAACAATTTTATACCCTTATTACAATTTAATAGGCATTGAGAAGTGTGGTACCACCCATTGAATGAATCATAACATCTATATCACTATTTAAGGATCGTAAATAATATTATAAAAAGCAATATTTGGAGTTGGATTGACCAATACTAGAATTATATTACATGTCTTTCGAAAATGGAAATTGAAGTCAATCATGTGCTCATTTGGATCCCTTTGAATAGAAATTAATTGTTTAACTAGGGAAACTTGGTCACTCTTATCTTCAAATTGAGTGAATAATGTTGTGCCTAAGTCATTCCCAACTCAGATGGAACTAGGAAGAAGACCTTTGTACCACTATAAGGCTTTACCTTTGAAAGAGGAGACTAGCAGTCTAATTGCAACATTATATTATACCATATTATGGATTGAGCAAAGATTATCAATATCTTTTATGTGTTCCATAGGAGTGGTAGAAATTTCACTAGTAAAATATGAAGGCTTTTTAATTTTGAGGTAGGTATACCATCATACTAGGCTAACTAGAGTGGGTTGCCTCCATTGAAAACTACGAAATTTAAATTTCTAGCCATCATGGGAGGTATGAAACTAATGGGAATAATTGAAGGAGATTCAAATAAATTTATAGAATATACTCTAGGTTAAGGTAAAACTAATTTTCATCTCTTTTTAGATGGAAATGATAATTCTAAAAAATTAGATCTTACCTTTAGTAGATGATCTTGTTTGTTTTCTTGGCATATGTAAACCTTAAATTATTGAATTTTTAGGATAGTACATTTATAAGGTTCTTTTGAAATGTGTATGGGGATCATATAATACTCACTCAGAATAGCACCAATCTCTTTGTAATTATTGGGTCCCACTAGGCATGCTAAAAACTATTATCACATAGATTTTGCACCTGTTGTTGATGTCGTAGCTTACTATGTGAAAATTTAATGATATAATGGGATCACGTCCAAGCTATAGGACCTTGGAAAATTGAGGTGAACCTTTGGATAAGGTCAGCTTCATTTCACTAAATTTAGTGCAACTAATAAGTTATCATCTTATGGATAGATTCCATTTCTTTAATGATCTTGCTCCTAAACTAGGGTTTGATTGGGAAAAGAGTTTTGAGAATGAAATTATAAAACAAAAAAATGGTGATTATACCAAATATTTTGTAGTGAATTTTAATGCTTTCTTGAATGAACACAACATAATAGAAAATATATTGAATTTTGTAGGAGCACAAACTCATACAAATGTGAAATTGGAGGCAATATTTGGTATTTTTCATACAAGGGATAAGATTCTTTATTTTTAATCAAAAAATATTTCAAAAGGGTATAAAATATCACAAATAAAATTTTGTGACTAAAATAAGAATTAAAACATCCACAAATATTTAAATAACCTTGCATACACATAAATTTCTCATACAAGAAAGGTAAATCTTCAATTTATTCTCATTCTCTAGGTTACAACATGTAGAAGATTTATTCAAAAAGTAAAATAATATATCTAGAAGAAAAAAGATAGATGTACTACACCATACTACCTATATTTATACAAAAAATATCAAAAAAAGAGATGTAGTTAACAATGAAATCCAATGACTATTAAAAGATCATGTAAATACAGAAGATCCATGTAAAATGGAGTGTGATCTTTAGTTGGTGGCATCTTTGGTGAAGTGAACAAGTTGGAAAAGAACCATGTAAGAGTTGGGCGTGATCTTTAGCTACTGAAAGTATGGATATAACTTTGAAATCTTCATGCAACACCCTTTATCTTCTTCAGTTCAGGTCCAATGGCTCTTCACGCAATGGGGGTGAGCCAAAGTAAAACTCAATCTTTTGAACAAAATATAACTAAAAATAACTTAAGTTAATATTTTTCAAAACCCTAATTTTTAATATTTAGTTGGGACTTTTACAACTTTCAAGTCACACAACTTTATCAAAATTGGAATTACATTTTACAATGTCTACTTTTATAACCTAAAAATTGTCAAAATGAAAAGTGTAATTATAAATTTTTATTTTTACAAATTTTAACCTATTATAAAGGAAATTGAAAATTACACATGACTCTTTCTCAAAAAATGTTGTCAAAATGATAGTTGCAATATACAGTTTATTTTTTTATAACTTTACAATATTTTTACAACAATGAAAATATAATATACAAGAATAATTTTGATAGAAATAATAAATCTATATCAAATACTTATGTAGAATCTTTATCCTTTTAGGCCTATATTTTATAAACATATGCATCAAAACCCTTGAAAATCTCCAAGATTTTGTCTTCATCAAGACCAAAAGAGTAGAGGTTGTGTCGACTATTTTGACCACAAGTTAAAATATGTCAACCTCATATAGTATAAAAATTGTATATGCGTATATCTAGATGTAATAGGGTGTGTCATAGTCATTTTGATGTGATTTAATGTGATATTATCCTTAGTCATATTCACATTTGGTCCTAAGTCATTTTATGTCACCTAAGGGTCATTTTAAGGCTATAAATGAAAGTGGTCTAGTTTTACAAGGTGTATAAGTATTATAAACTTCATTTAAACATCAAATATGTTATAACCTATCATTATTTATCATTACTAACTAAAAAACTTGTAGGTGTTAAGTAAAATCAAGAAAATAGTTAAAAGAAAGGGAGTTTTGGAATTTATACAACTTAAGAGAAGAATGGCATGTGGGAAAAGTTTATGTAGTGACCATTTAGATTCCTTGACTCAATTTCCACACTTGATATTATATTTAAGTTCCTAAAATAGTCCAAAACTATTTATCTTCTCTATTACTTCACTCGGCATATAAAATTAGTCAATAGGTCTTCTAATTGTATTGATAGTTGGAGAGATTTTAGGTTAAATTAGCTTGGTGATGGATAGTAGACTTGGTATACTTCACATTCATGATAGGATTTGAAGGAATGGTTTCCTATTCTTTATGAATCATTCTTAAGAAGTTGACTATCTTGTTTTGCTTGTTAATCCCCACATCCTATAGGTTTTACTTCTATATGAGCTTGTCCATACAATCCAATTGGTGAAATTGATTATATATGATTTGGAATCCCTCATTTCATGTTTTCCATCTTATTTTTCAAGTTTTAAGTTGAACTCATGAGCCAAATAGTTCAAGTTATAGGTTGATATCACTAGTAGACTTACAATCAAGTTTCACCAAGTGTAGATATTTCCTTCCCTATAGTGGTTTAAAATGGATGTTATATTATGTATTTCATGATTTTAAAGTCATAAAAATATCCCTCCTTGCAATGTTTAGTATCAATGTTGCACATAGAGCTTGAAATCAAAGAACAAATAATACAGTTAATTAACCTTCTACATGACTACCATACATAGTAAGTTGAGTAAAGAGTATGAATATATGAGCATGTTCATAGAGATTAAATACGAAGTCTCAATATTTTGAAAACCTTATTTTAGTATTAATAAGCAAGTTAAACCCTTCAAATGCCATATGACTGACCATGACAACTAGTTTAGTTCTACACACAGTCCTACACCATTGATATGCACTTAAAGGTGCCTTAAAAGAGAATGATCACTTGGAAATGAAGGAATTTTAACTAGTTTAAACTCCTTCATGGGTGAAACGATCCATTTGGAGACCTTGATAAGGTTTAAGATTGGTTATAATCCCATATACTATGCATACTGCCCATATCCATATTCATTGCATTATATGTTGCATATATAACTACAAGTGGCTCTCACAAAGGCCTAAAGATGTTATATGGGGAGTTTTAACATGTTTTAAGATCTTAATAAAGGTTTATAATGTTGAATAGATCATGAAAATAAATAGTAAAACATTGATTAGTAGGCAGACTTGAAGAGTCATGGACATATGTAGAGAATGATTTTTAGGGATCCTTCACCTTAAAATATTTGAAATAGATCCTAAGACACATTTTATTCTACCATATGATGAGGTAACATAATGTTTAGAAGATTTTATATGATCCTATCTTATAAAATTCATATATAGGTAACATCTTGCCAATGAAAGTGAATATTTGACCAATCAAATGTAATGTTATGATGATCCTAATTCATGTAGCCTTACACTATATAAGATCAATGTTCTCTGTAGTAACTTGACATTAAATGGATTTATTGTCTATAGTGGCATACCAAGAACATACCTTCATTGTTAGGTGATCCTTATTGAGATGAAAATGATACTAATTTTTAAAATAAAATCAAGGAGAGTTGAATTGTAGGGTACTGACCTATATGTACATCTATAGGCATTCCTTGTCCTTAGAGTGGTTACTTATAGTCTAGTTATAGGTACCTATAGGTTCACTGCATAGACTTTGGTGATCATAGGCTTGAAATTCCAAGTATTTGACATTAGGTATTAGTTATAATACATAAAATTAATACCATTAAGTGTAACCCAAGTTTCATAGGTTGAATATCATCTCTAGGTTCCCTCTTTTGTTCCAATAACATCATCTATAGGTGACTATAAAGTGGCAATGCAGATTGAACCCAATAGTTATGTGTTGGTCTGACTCAAATCATAGTGTAGAAAATTATAACCATGAATTGAACTTGAGGATTTAAATATGATCTAAGATATATAATAATAATTCTATTATAAAATATGCAAATATAGGATCCCTTTTTTCTTTAGGAAGGGTCAAGTATAGTTGACTATAGTTGACAATTCTCTAATGTATGACTACCTTGGTGATTGGCTTAGCATGGACATGGTATGAATAGACCTAAATGAATATAA